>JAQQZY010000003.1:10029994-10044897 GCA_030068375.1 Ostorhinchus rueppellii | reverse complement strand
GGCTGACATATAGAGACGAACAATCACTCTCACATTCACACCTATGGGCAATTTAGATTAGCCGATTAACCTATCAAGCGTATAATGACCCCTTCAAATATGTATAATGGAAAAACTACTTAAAGATCTAATAAAATGAAGCCTTGGGTTTTAATTTATTTGAATTTCTACATTTATCGGACCTATTTTTGTTCTGTAATGTATTTTTGCATTGGCTGAATCATTCTTAAGTTTGGGAATGCTGGGATTAAAGATGACTTCATTGATGAGGCAGGTAAGGATCAAGAAAATGACAAGAGTGGACCACCCTTCATGTATACCTTCTTTGGTTTCTTTGTTGTCATCATCGTCCTGCTGCTCAGACTCGGGGCCTGGCTTTGCCACGATCATCTCCTCATCCTCCTCTTCCTCTTCAACTAAAAAAGAAAAAAAAACAAGGGAGAGAGAGAGAGCACTCATGTTAATCAACAGCTGTTCCAATTTTCCTCGACCTCCCGCTGTGTACCACCTTCCCCTCCTTCTAACCAAAATAATCACTCCCAGACATGCGCTGGTGCACCTGACTAACTAACATTTGGTCCAAATGGATTTCATTTACAGACACACGCACTTCTTATTTGTATTTTTTTGGGAAGCACAAAATGTGAAGGATACAAGCTGCAGACTTTCCATGACTGCTGTATACATATATTAAGTGTTCAGCACATACAGTGCAGTATGTCTTTGCAGAGGAACAGGAAACAAACCCCTGCTCATTTCCATGTTGTGACTGAACTGTTCACATGGTCTGCATGTGTGGACACACTGCTCATCATGCACACACACACACGCACGCACGCACACACACACACACACAGACAGACAGCAGGAAATGTTGGAGTGCTGTGAGCTCCCCTCTCGTTGTGTCACCTTTGACCCCAAGCAAAGAGATCCGATGCAAAAGGGGATTCCCTAAGCAGTCTGTCCAATCAGGATGCAATTACACTCAGCTCTGTAGGATTTATGGTAAGTGTGTGTGGTGTTGTGAGGAGGTGGGGTTTAAGTATGAGGGGTTACTGTTAACATAGGCACCTGCTTGTCAGCTACTGCCCCAACTACACCCCTACCCGGGCCTGAGGCTATGTGTTGGTAACCCTCGCCAACCTCTCCTCCTCCTTTCTGCTACTCCCTCCCTCCGTCTGAAACAGATGCTGGGGAGATGAGGGCCTCACTGAAGACCTTTTAACACCCCGACACCGCCACCAGACACCTGTGGTCCGCCAACACACACGCTACGCACACATACAATCTTTCTTTCTTGGCCTCTCAAACACACACACACACTTGGGGCCCTCGCCTACAGTGCCAGGGGTGGTGAGAGGTTAACTGGCGCAGGGTCAAGCTGACAACAGTCGCTTAGTCCAGCGGGAGGAAGTGACTACATCACACACTCAGACATGCCATGTCTTTCACACACACAGAAACACACACGTCAGGGTATGTTTAACTCAGCTGGAGTATGGCCCGGGGCACTGTTAAAACCACTTGCTCGAGGACTGCTCTTGCACTGGATGAACTGACCATTTAGTATTCCATCCAAGCTGTGGATGAACTCACTGTTTCTCTTTGTTAGAAGCTACAAATATCATTTTAACATGCAGAACACTGTAGCGGAATACTCATTATATTACAATCACTATAATAAAAAAAAAGTGCTGGAAGAAGTATTCATATCCTATGTTTAAATAAAAGGAATATAGCAGTGTTTATATACTCTATTAGAAATTAAAGTCCAACATGAAAACTCCCACTTAAATAAATGTACATACTTATTTTCTAAACAAAAGAAACACCTGCAGTGGACGGTTCACCTCTGCATGACAGGACTGAACACTAGAAGGAGATGACTGCTTTGACTTGCTTTACATATTTCTACCTATGACTTATTATTACTACATAAATAATTTACTAATTACTTTTACTAGTTTTATTTCTGCCGCTGAGAAATCGATTTCCTTTAGGGATGAATTAATTTACTCTCAATCTCATAATTATTAATTTACTGATTGATTGTTTGCATGTCCTGCATCAGCCACAAAATACACCATATAAAGTTTTTCAAATTCTAAATAATCACATTTCATAGCATTTATCTTATATGACAGGAATATCCTATTATATTGGATAGAGCTTCCTCTGTCTCAGTACAAACAGCAGCCATATATACATAAAGTCTTGAAATAAAAGTAATGGTTTGTTCCCTGTGACAGATAAATGATTATATATTAGATGCAGATAGTGAAGTATTAGCGTTGCTGTTGGAGCTGCTGCAGGTGGAGCTACTTTCAACTACTTCACATTCAGTTTCATATGCAGAGACACCAGATGAATCCGAGGTGTCATTACACGATTAAGGGGAGAGAAAAGAAGAAAAAGACAAAGCTGTGATACGCAAAACTGTCTCAAGTTTGATTTTAGTGACACATCTCAGAGTTTGAAGATTTATTGAAGTCAAACCATGTGAGAATATTTGAGGGAGTTTAAAGTCTCCATTTGACTGAACTGTCAACAGCTCATCCAAAACGTGACCTGACTTCACACTGGTTTTTGTTTAACAAAAAGGTTGGAAACCAATGGTTTAATCTTGAACAATGTGTTGTATTTTAAAAGCTTGTTACATGATCCATTGTTTCCACTCTCCATCTGAACATTAACAATTGGGGTAAAAGGAAGAATATTTCCCCTGACTTGCAAAAGGATACAGTTGCAGGAAATGGAAACACTCAAGTAAAATAGAAGTTGACTTTTTCTTAGTAGTTAAATCTTCTTAGTGCATTTCTCTCTCAAACACATGAGACAAACATGCTTCATGTTTTCTTTTCTTTTTCATTTCCAAGTAGGTTTTTGATATACGACTTCAATTTTCATACTGTGTGTATATAATAAATGACTAAGCTAAATCAAACACATGGCGGCGAGACTGTGTCCAAGTCGGTGGTTAACAGCCAGCTGTAGTGATCCAAACACCAGTGACCCACCAGTATGGAGGAGAGGACCAGACAGGCAGACTGCCAGACTAGCTCCATCTGTGAGCTGCCAAAACACGCTGCAAAAAGCAAAGGAGGCAAACAGGAATACCCTGAACACTGTGGAATATGAAACAACGAATGGGATCCTGCAGAAAGACTTTTTTATAAATCCTATTCTGTTTTATCGTGTTCTATTTTCTTGACCTTATGTGACCGGTCCGGTGGTTGGAATGTGTGGTGATTGGGATGGGAGGAGCATGAGGATAGGAGAAGAGACCACATTGAGGAGCGGTCAAACTGTCAACCCCTGGGACCACAGGACTCTGGAGCAAGGCAGCGTGATTCATGGCCTATGGGTTACCTCACTTGGGGGGAGACGGTCCAATTCCCGTATGAAGATACTGCAGATGCCGCTGCCAGTGGCTATGCATCAAGTTGTTCTGTCACAGTCCTGCACCCAAAATATCCCAGCTATTTCCTCCAAATGGAAATTTTCAGACATACATTTCTCTGCCTTCAGATTGAAGCAAAAGCTATATTGTGGTAAATGATCCTGGAAAGTAGGACTCATGGGTTGGAAATGATAATATAAAACTTTATGTAAAATGTAAATGCTAACACAGACAGCACCCAGCTGAGTTTCCTGTTGAGCTTCAAAAGAAACAACGAAAGGAAATCAGACGCGACAATACACCACAGTTTGAGTGACTCTGTCTGTCTGTCTCAGTGTGTGTTTGCCTGCTACTCTGTAAGTATCTGCACACTTTCTTGTTTCCACCTCATTCCAGTCACGGGATGCTTTCTCTTTCCACCTGCCGCTTAATACCACTCCTCACTGCAGGACAACAGGTTAACTGGTGTCCTCCCCCTCGCCACAGACAGGGGTCCGCCTTGATGAAACTCCGCTTGGGGGCTCCTGTTTTGGCTTGATGCACTCCCGGGGTAATGATATCCTCGGTAGCCCAGGGCTGCTGCATCCGGCTGCCTCAATCTTCTCCTGGCTGCTTACTCATGCTGACCAGGCCCAGTCAATTCAGCACAGCGCAGCAGGTACAGAGACACACCGAATCACAGTGTGGAGATGAACACAAGTACACGCTCGCACAAATGTGTAAAGGTGCTACATATGGAGACACACACACACACACACACACACACACACACACACACACACACAAACAGACATATGTGTGCACACGAGTGAAACTGTTTAAAAACAGACATATTACACACTGCACAAAGAGTGGGATTAACACAACACAAACACAGTTGTCCATAGGCTATGTAAGACTCTCTGTATGCAGTAAGTAATGACACAAACACAATACTTTCATTATGATAACAATAGTATCAAGATACAATAATTGCCTGTGAAACTGAAGAAGAAAATATGGCCCTGAAAAGGCCAAAAACATGTACCAATGGCCTTACATCTCACTGGCATGTTCTATTAAGACTCAATAATAAATAGAATTTGTGAGGTTGTCAGGTTCTGCCACCAAGTTAGAGTCCTGTGGTCTTCAGGCAGATCAATCTCCTAATACAAGTGGGTGGTACTTCCATTGGAGGAGAACTCAACAAATTATATGGAAGTCCACATATGACTTGGGTTCACATATGCTCAATAGTAGCTATATTGATATCTCTAACCATTTTCACATCATAAGACATGAAAATGTGACCCATTGTAAGTAATGGCAAATTATCAAAAATGTTTCAAAATTTTGAAAATCTAAATCTTCATCCCAAGGAAGCTATATAAAAAACTTGAAATGAATTTGACCAGTATTTTCAGAGAAGAGGATTGCTGAAATGTAGACGCTGTTGACCTCGAGTTTGACCCTTCAAGGTTGCTCAAGGTCAAAGGTCATGGACCCAAATGAAAGCTCATATATGACTTCCTATCACTGTTCATTAGTAACTATATTATACTATATTATATCTAACCACCTTCATATTATAACCAGGGCTGTACAGTGCAACAATTTCCATCACATTTTCTAATAAAAATTATAGTGCGTAAAGAGAAACAGGCATCCACCGGCACAAGTGCGAAGGAGTTGTGCTGGTATCATGTCTAAAGTGGTGGGGAAAACTAGGCTATATTACTGTCTTTTATTCTATTTGTCAGTTGTAACAATGGTTCATAGGAGTTGTAGTTCTAAGTGTGTAAGTGTTTAAAAAAAATTGTCATTTGTCCAAAGGAAATACAGAAAATTTGAAAAGAATCCAACCAGTAGTTTCATCAGACAAAGACGACCATGGACACAGCGCTTACAAACAACTAACAAGACGCTGTGTTTCTAAATGTCAACATCCCATAAGTGGAAGCAATATGATGTGATAATATAATAATATATTCCTGTCCACCTAGTGTGCATTAGGTCAAAAACAGGCCAGTACTAGTTATAATGGATATCAATAGATATGGAATTGTATTATGACATTATGTATAGTATGATACTGATAGTATAATATTTTTACAAACTCATGTTGTCCAAATTATTTATTCAGAGCATACTATAATTAAGCACTGCCAAAATTAGTTATTAAGATTTTAGTGTTGCATGCATGAGTTTGGTTTAAATAATTATAGCGGGATACATTTCATTGTATTAAATGCTTGTGTTTTTGATTCTTTTGTGAGTTATTTTGCATACAATTACCAAACCTTAACTCATTTAAATACCAGAAAGTTATTCATGCTTTAATGTTTATTTTAATCATATTAAGAAGCACTAAATCAGTAGAAGTGAAACATTTTTGACACCATATTATTAAGTTAGGAAGTTTTTGGAACTTTTTGCACTGATTATATGCAGTGAAATGTAATTCTCTTATAAACTACATAGAATTTTGGACATGTGAGCATGTTCAAAACCTTTAAGTTAGACCAGAACAGAGATTCTTTTTACCCATAAAGACACAGTGCTACTTTTGTGGTACTTCCCAAATATTTTTTTCTCTATATTTGACATTTCTTAAGTGATTTGTCACTATTTCTTATTATATTATCTTTTGGATTTTTGGGGGGTAAAAATCTGGTATTTTCCAATATTTAAAGTACAGATCATATAGATATTCATAAAAGCTCAGATTAAACTTGAGGGTTATTATACTAAAAAACAGGAAAACTGAAGAAAAACTGACTTTTTCGGTAAAATGTATCATTAACTGAACATAAAACAAGTATCTATGATGGCTGTTATTTGTCAAACTCCATGGGTTTTACTGGTGAATCAATGTTGTAGAAGATGACAGTGTTTCCATGGTAACTACAGAGCTTCTGAACATCCAAATGGGTCACATCTGATGACCATGAAAAGACAACAAACTGCTTTTTACACTAATTATTTACATGTATAGATAGGATAAGTGGGTCAACAGATATTAAACAGTTTGCATCAGTAGATGGTTTTGGTCTCTGGTCTTTATGGGTTACGATAGTGTCCTCATTCCTTTCAGCAGAATGGATGGAATTAGCTGGTGATTACTATAGAACTACTGTATAAAAGTTAAATAACACTATTATTTTCAGCTCATGAGGTTTTGCTTATTCTTAATGGTCCAACATCACAGTGAAATAGTTCAAGTATGAGTAATATGTTCATCTGTTTACAGAATAAAGAAAACATAGTCTTAATGAAAGCTGATGCACCGCTGAGAATTTCATTAGCTTAAATATCTTGTATTATTTCACAGTAGGCAGCAACTATCGATCATGTGGAGACAAGAGTTTTTCAAGATTCTGACAGAGCACATAAACTGCGTACACCGTCTTCTATTCCCTTTCACCTGGTGCATAAAGCACAATGGAATGGTGTGTGTTAGGGCAATACTGAGTTGTGTTTGGTGAGGATCAAAGTGTGAGCTAACCTTTTATTCCGCACCCAATCCACGATAAGTGCTGAAATGTGTTACTGCATGCTTGAATAGACTGGTCTATAATAGTCTATGTTTGTGTATTCAGGGCAGGAAGAGACTAGAATCCAAGTATATTATAGACAGCACCATTGCAGCAGAGCTTCAGGCTTATTATTGCAGTATGGAGGTGGGTACACTGAGTCACACGATCACAGTTGACACTGCTCATAATTTTTAAATCTATCTCCATTGTATTAAAGCAAACGAGAGACAAGATACTGATATGAGAGATGAGAGGCGGCGGAAATGGCAGCAGAGACACAATAGAGAATTCTAGCAGGATTTTGGGGATCCCACGCACTGGGAATAACCCTTTCACATCAATACACATTCACATGAACACACACCACGTACACATAGCATTCGCAGGGGTTCTGGGAGGTTGTGTGTTGAGCCGACCACAACACAAGCACTATACAGAAGGAGTAGGAGGAGGCCAAGACGACTTAAAAGGCTCCTCTAATGTGGCCCTGGCACGACACACACACACACACACACACACACACACACACACACACACGCATTAACTTCACCGAGGACAACACGTTTTGTTGCAGAAAGATTCAACACACATGATTCCATTCATCTCTGCGTATATAATAAATGACCTGAGGCGTCAGGGGAATTCTCTCATTTGTATTTGTCCCACCTCCAGTAATATAATCCCCATTACCCAAGTTCCAAAAAAGATTTATACTACCACACTGATTTTATACATCTGAAACACCATACAGGTCACAAAACGAAAATAACGTAAACACTATGATGTTATTTTTACACAGGCCACAAAATAGTTTGACAAAATACCTTATAATCCTTTGCACGGAAGATGTGTAATTGATTCTGCTAGAGGTGTCTCACACTAAAGAATAATAAAAAGGCATCATTGCCAATGAAAACCTATCTGATATGACATGCTTACAGATGAGGTAATGTCTTAAAGACTTAATGATATTACCTTTTAGTGATGTATGCATACATTATGTGTTTTATCCCCACTGACGTTTAATACAAATATGCATTTCTCAAATTCACAGCACTTACATTGTTGGACACAATGTAAGTGCATAATATACCCGAGAAGGTTTTTGAAACTAAATGCAGAAATGTTACATATCGTTAGCCTCATAGCATAACTGCCTGAGTCATCCACTAAATGGCCAAAAGTATTGGGACACGGTGAATTCAGGTGTTCATTTTCTAACAGGGGTCTGGGAAACAAAATAATAATGACAAATGTCATAATATAGTTTCATATTGTGATAAATAATTTTGCATTGGTTAGTTTTGTTTTGTTAGCTTTGCTTCCAAAATGCCTGATTTTAAATGTCCTACCTCTAAGTTTGTAAATTATGTTTTATGCTTTGACTGTAAATAATATTTTTTTCTTTCTAACTACTTCCTTCACATCTAACTTAGGAAGAAAAATCTCCCACTAAATTTTAAGGAAATATTGATATTTATAATCTACTAACATTGGGACACTTCATGGCTACAGCTGTAAGATGTCCTGTTCATGTTGATTTGACATATAAATATCAATGTTAATAATCAATATAATATTTATCCCCATATAAAACTAAACTGTGATATTTGTCATTAAGCAATTATGCTATGAAGCAAATGACAGCATAGATTTAAGAAGTAGAATGCAGTGCCTTTCATGTATTAACTTGTGAAATATAAATTAAGCAAAGGCAGCAGGATGATTAAAATAAATGCTGTTTTATCTCATGTTTCACAATAGGCATTTTGTAAGGCAGTTCATAATACGAACCCGGACTCACACAAAACCTAGAAAAGCACAGCTTACATTTTAAGGGCTTTGCTTACAAAACGACGAAAGCAAGCCACGCTGGACAGCAAATTGAGGGGTTTGAGCCACCCATGCAGTAAAGTCAAACAGATCTTTTTCTGAGAGGTGAGAGGGCAGAAAAAATACTTACCAGTGTGTGGACAGTCAGGACAGACAGCAAAGTTTGTTGGGAAAAATGCATCAATAAAGCATGAGCTCAGTCTCTAAACCCTCAGTTGCAATGTCTTGTACCAAATTGTCTTTCAAGGTTACAACATCACTTCAGTCTCTAGAAATACACAATTTTGGGGTAAATATTTGCCTGTGAAATACTCTTTCAACTCTAGTCAGTTATTATTTGTACTTCACCCTAAACAGACATGATAATCCTTAAATTCTGCACTGCTCTATTTTATCTTTGCCTTTGTTTTCTTAGAATTCTTAAAATTATCACGGTTCATCAACTCATGATTGCCACAGTAGGGGTAGTGTAAGTATAAGTATCTCCCACGTACACACACATTAGCAGCAGGACCTGATGGAAAACTGGTGAGGCTTAAACCTGCATGATGATTTAGATTAATTCATCTCTCCAAAACATTTCCCCACACGGATCACTGTGTGTGTGTGTGTGTGTGTGTGTGTGTGTGTGTGTGTGTGTGTGTGTGTGTGTGTGTGTGTTCACGTCTGTGCGAATGACTCTGCACCGTATGCACACATGCATGCCCACACATAATCAGCTTCCATTAATGCAGCTCATTCAGGCCTTTGGGGGTCTGCGGCCAGCTCTGGTGTGTGCTGTGGGTGCAGTCTGAGTGGATTCTTTCTCTTTCTTTTCACTATCGTTTCTCTCGTTCAGTCCGTCTCCTTCTATGTCTTAACCCCCTTCTCTTTCTAGCTGTGCCACCCAGGCTTGGCCCTGACCCAGACCCACATCTTTAAACTGAGCCATCATGCCATGCCACGCCATGCTCTGAGCCCCAGCCGCAAAAGGCCCCTGATTAAAACCCATGACTTCAAACTTTCCAAACTGTCAAAAACCCAGTCAGTAAGAGAACACGACAGACGCGGAGACAGACCAACAGAAAGAAAAAGTCTTACATAAAATCACCGCTGTGGCAACGAATCGCTTTTCGACGCGTCATTGGCGTAGGGATTTGTGTCACTCAAAAATAGGTCTGTTTGCATCTGTGTGTGTGGCTCTGGGGGTGATTGGTGGTCTGTGTTTGCCACTTGGATGACTATGGTGTTTCATTTTGTTTTAATGAGCGACGGACACACAGATGGGGCAAACAGTTTTTATAGGCTGTTATAAGGACTTTGCTTGGGGTTAAATCCTTTTTGGCTTTTGCTGAAATAGCCGAACTAAATTCACACAACCTCAGCAGCGCCGTCAAATAAACACACAAGTGCTTATTCTTAGAAAAAACACCTCGGGGTAGTACCTCATTTAAGAACCAACATTCAATCCACTCAAATCTGTCAAATCATATTAGCAGCCAAAACATGTCTGATATTAACTGCCTAACAGGTACCTTAAAATACCGTGAGTCAGTTTCATGATACTCATTCCTAAAAAAAAATGAAAAGAAAAAAAGAAAAAGCTCTGTCTTTAGGTAGGTGTGGGTTTGAAGGAGAGTTCAAGTTTATGTGCCAAGAGTGCTCCCTGCTGTACAGCTGAGGAATAGCATGCACCGCTCTAGTAAAACACAAAGCCAAACTGAGTCAGATTTTACTCCAACACAATCATAATCTTTAAACCAAGATAATGATCTGGAAAGTCTGTTGAATTCATGAGCCTGACTGGCCAAAGAACAAAGCCTGTCGTCTGCCACAAGGTTTGCTTTCTTGACAAATAATAACAAAGGTTTCATTATTAATTGCTCAGCTTTGCGAAAAAAAAAAAAAAAAAAGTAATCCACAATCTCCTAGAACAAAGAGTTAATAAACATCAAACTGAAACAACTAAGTGAAGTAGAGATGTGAGCTGCAGGCTAACTGTGGCAGTGAACCGCTACACTCCTCTCAAATGAAAACCCCCAGAGAGTCCAAGGGATCTCAGAGTACAAGACGGACCACCCAGGCTAATGTTCAGCACACTGTTGTTTTACACACGTATAAAAAAATGCAACAAGAAGGGGGAAAAGGGTGGGGCACACATGTCAAAAAGTCAAGTTCAAGAAAATACAAGGGAAAAGGAAAACAGTTGAAAAGAGGGAGAAAAAAAAAAGAAGCACGGCATGAAACTGTATTCCTACTCATCTCAAGTACTCATCAGATGGCAAATATTATTTTGGATGATGGCCATTTCGCCAAAGAGGGAGAAAAAGCCAGAGGGAGGGAAGGAGATGAAGAAGGGGTTCATGTACCTTATTATACGGTGGTCATTGGGGAAAATTACAATAATCTGTGACTCACATGGAATACCTTATGCACTCTGAAAAACATTATTTGTCTCTAATATCAAGAGTTTCTCTGGGTTTTCACTACCGTGGCCATTCTAACCCGGACCGCTTGGGACCCTGCATCAATTTTCGGAGTGAAACGGGAGTGAGCTGCGCCCTTTTGAAGCGATGACGATGAAAGCCGAACGCACAGTTGTTTTATGAAGAGAGAAAGTGAGAAGCATTGGTTGATTATGTGCATCAGCGGGGAAAAGACAGAAGAGAAAAAAAAGTAAAGTTGGATCTAACAAACGTGTGTGTGTGATTGTGCATGTATGACGTTCAATTGCATCCCTAGAAGCAGCTACTTCAAGGCAATAATCAGTTTTCCAAATGTCTTGAAGTCAAGAAAACATTAAACAACTGTTCTTATATGTACTTTCAGTAGAACCGTTTTAAACTGAAACAACTGAGCACATTTTGTTAAGTGTCCTCTGGGCACACTGACTGCGGTTATCCTCTACATGAGTTTTGCCATACAAAACATATATATTATTTCACATACGCACACATACACACATTGTCTGGTTGTTGTAGCAGTCTGGCTGGAACAACAACAATGTACCAGACAAGCACTTCCATATGTGGCTGGACACACACACACACACACACACACACAAACTTATAGATATATATATACGCGCACACACAGACAAATATATGCACGTAACCGCTTGATAAACACACACTTGTGTAGCCACATTCCTTCATCCTCATCCCAGTCATGTCGGTTTGGTATACTGAGAGTGTGTTACTTTCACTGTTTTTATTTGAATGCATCATTGCTTGACTGGATTGTAGAAAATGTCAAGGAAAGACAGAATAACGGGATAAAATGACCGAGGGCCCTCCACTTCAGAGCTGTGAGTGTTGCTGTTGCCCAACACCACTATTTTCCCTTCCGATGGTTCCCAGTAAGTGAAACTGGACAAAACGCAACAGCCCTGAATATAAATTGAATATTTCTATGGAGCATTAAGCACATTTATGTGACAACTGCCAATATACTGTACATTTAAGGTGTTTACATGGCTGCTGCCAATAACGTCAACTCAACTGTATCCGAAATATTCACCCATTACATACTCTAACAAGGCTCAATACCCAGTCTAAACTTTATTGCTCCGTAACTAAACATCAGTTCCAGCCTAATGTAAATGTATAAATGTCAATTAAGTGATTGGAACCTGGACAAATCTGGGTTTTTTGTTGTTACAGAAAATGACATGACATTTAGTGTTTATGCAGGCTGCAAACTAAGACAGACGAATGGGTATTATCAGTGTCACTACATTACATGTTCAATATGTAACATTTAGTCACATCTACCAGTGTCTATCTATCACATACCACCCCCCCACACACACCCCCACCCCCCACAACAGAACCAAAAACAGACCCTCACTACATTCATCCTATACTTTTTTGTGATGTACTTATGAAGTCCACACTCAGATGTAGATGGTGACAATAATAAGAACAACAATTACAAGAAGTACATGAAGTAGAATAAGAGCATCAACAATAATGCATATTATCGCTGGACACCAACCATCACAACAGGGGTAAAAAGTTGTTGACTCTGAATGGTGACCTGTTCTTTATAGATATAAATTTCTCACTCTAAGCTAACAAAAGCACACATTAACACTCATTTTCTTGTGATTATATACTAATGAAAGCATAATTCGAATTGTTACATTTCTACAAATAGGTCCTCCTAATGTTTCTAAATCTTACACACTTGACTTGAAATACATGCATATTTAATGAATAATCATCATATTCAATCATATTCTTATTCTTATTATATTAGATCAAACCTTTCAAATGTGTAAAACATATGCTTAAATAGTCCACAGCTAATGATGTAATCCTACTGCTCCTAGAGCAACTACAGATTAATCATTTAGGATTCATTATTGATTTAATCATGACGTACATTTCCAGTGTGACTGCTACGAATCCATACCAGTTCAAGTCCTGCTGAAACATATTTAATATATTTAGAGGTTTGAGGAAAAAGATACAAATGTAAACACTCTAATTGGACCAATGTGCAGCCAATGGCCAGGATCATTTCATAAATTCGCAGTTTGGTTTCTTAAGTGCTTCATTATGGGATTATGCAGAGCTCAGGTGACGTATGAGCATGTGTGTGTGGCCGGGTACACGTGCAGTGCACTCGCATGCTTTCATGTGTACATTTCTGCAGGTGTGTAAGCTCTTATTTTTTTCTTGGTATGTTATTCGGTACGTGTGTTTACATTTATGAATCTGAATGCTTATGTGTATGAGTGCACGTACAAGAACATAAGTGTGTCTTTTCAGATCAGTGCTCAGAGCTTGTTTTTTTTCTTGCAATTATAGGCCATTACCATTCCACCACATGTTAAAAGAAAGGCTCTTATTGCAGTAAATATACTTAGGAGGTGATTTACTGACCAACTATATACTCTTGCTGTACAGACCCTGAAAACTAATGGGCCAGAAAATACTAAGAGGGGGAGAGAAAGAGAGAGAGAGGGAGGGTCACACTCATACACTTCTGCATACAGATGCACAAACAGCACACACTCCTGACCCTATGAACTTTTTACCCTGAGAAAGGGGGTTTCCAAAGTTGCAACATCAAATTATACACAAACACACACAGAGTTATGTTTCTGAGGACCTACTTGTGGTTCGCTGCAAACAATTACTGGTGTAATATCATAACTGCACCGACGTCCCTCAGTGGTCTCCTCTGCATCTCCTCCATTTGTTTCTTTCTTGGGCTTTTTCTCCTTCCACTGCTTCTCTCCCGTTGCTCTGTTTATTCTCTTGTGGCCACAGATTTCATTTAACATCTTACATGCTCTCTTTCTACCCTTCATTTTCTCTCCATTTCCTTGGCTACCTTTCCACCGTGGCCTATTATGGGTCTTTTAAGGCTCCACTGAGCGAAACCAATTTGCTATGGACTGGGTCAGCATCTACACCACTGCAACCTGCGTGCATGTAAACGTGCACAAGCACAAAATGCCCACAATCCCCTTGACCTTTCTTGCTCTTGCCAGCAACTCAAATAGGCACACACACGTACACACAGATAGTTATCTTCAGATTGGGATCGGTTGAGTAAAAGAGTGGGGCTGTCAGAGGACTGACATTCACTCTGTTCATGGCCAAGTGGGATTGGCTGGCCCAGAGAGCAGACGAAGCAAGAAACAAAAGGAGACGTAAAGTGACGTATAGCCCACATTTTGCTGAAAGTATATAGATTTCAGCCACTTCTCCAAAGTATTAACCCATAAAGGCCCAGTGGGACCTGCGTGGCAGTGCCTAAATTGATTTTTCTCTCTATTTAATCTTTTTTAACTGATTTATCATATTTTTAAAAAATTATATCATCGTCTGTATTGAGCATTTTTTCAGTGTAAATCATGTATTTTCCTATATTTAATTCACTGATTTTCATGAAAACTCAGTGTAAATTCAAAGGTTATTATATTCAAAAACTGAAAAAAAATGAAGTAAAAGTGACTTTTTCCGCAAATACATCATTAACTGAATGTAAAAAAAAAAAATTTATCCACTGTGATTTATCAAACACCAAGCGTTTTACTGGTGAATCAATGTTGTAGAAGATGATGGTGTTTCCACAGTAACTACAGAGCCTCTTAATGTTCAAATGGGTCATATGATGACCATGAAAAGATGACAAACTGTATTTTACAACAATTATTTACA
>JAQQZY010000003.1:10002325-10016956 GCA_030068375.1 Ostorhinchus rueppellii | reverse complement strand
GTAATAAATAAGCCCCATGTATTAAATGGGATACAAAAATACATGGCAAAATATTTGGCTTGGATTTGTTTAAAAGGTCTAATAAACATCCCAGTTTCAAAAATGTGAATATTGTGGCTAGTTTTTGATAGGTAAGGGTTTACAGGGTTAAAGTAGTTGTCATCCATGATCAATGAGTTTGACAAACTATCAGTGCATCTGCATGGTACTTCTAGTTCACTTCCTACTGAGGAAAGAGGGAAAATTTACTGACCAGGTAAACACACTAAACCCTGGGGAGTTTTCTGGCAAGTTAGTACTAAAACTACCAGCTGTGAGAGGATAGCACTTCCAACCCTGTTATACTTTTTGATAATACCTTTTAGGTTCAGTAAAAATGACCATTAGACCTTCACATGGTGCCACACAGCACCAGGGGAGAGTGGCAAGGCATTTGTTTAGCGTGACACACTGGCTAGTTTACAGTAGCAGCGATGACACTTGAAACAGCAGATTGTCAACTCTGTGAAGCCTGAAATGACTTCTGTGGCTCAACTCATGCGAGCGGAAATCTTCAGGGATTGGTATTAAGGGAGACAGCGGGGGCTTCAGACGGGAAATTCACCAGAGGGGAGTGGAGAAATGGAGAAACAGGGGGCACTGCACTGTTATGATCTTTAAATCATGATGGGAACATATTGGTAAGATCACTGAAAAACACTGTGGGTGCCTCTCTGTTAAAAAGGGAAAACTCAGCTAAAAGGTGGGGGTGGGGGGGTCCTAGGTTTGATGTGAAAATGCTTACCTTGAGCTCTGTGCTTGTGACTTGTTTTTAGAGAAACCTGACCTAAGAAGGGACACACACATACACAGCCACAAATGGAGAAGCTCAAAATGGCATGCCATCATCCAGGGTGGATTTGGGGGGGAAATAAATTCATTTCATTCCAGACATTGCAACTAACTCACCAATTTGTAAACTCCAATTGGTAAAAGCTAAAAAGAGACAAATTATCTTACTTTCTGCTACAAACTTGTAGGGCTGGGTACCAAACTCAGATACTTTTATGACACCGATGAAATATCAATATAGATAATACAGATACCAGATATCAAGTATCAAAATGTGTTGTGTTGCTTTATACCAAATTTCAATCAGTCAGTATAAGCATGACTTTTACATATACACATCACATTTATTTTTGATATGACAACAGATAACTTAATATGAACATGTTTGGATAAAGTGAAACTTTCATGAGACAGACAACACTATGGTAAAAAGGTTTACATTTTTATAAAAGGACTCATAAGTGTATAAAAAAAATGTTTATGAGCTGAAAAATGAATTTGTTTTCTGCAACATCATTCGTTGAAGCCATAAAGGTACCAATATATTTACCACTTATTCTCTTCTACCTTTAAAAAAAAAAGTTCTCTCTACACAGCCTTTGTTTTTCAAACATCTCCATCCACAAAAACGACTACAAAGTGGCACAAACACTCAGACAAACCAGTGTTAAACTGTGGGCAACATGAATTGAATGTAGCAGATGCTAACGCTTTAATCTATCATGGAGGCGAACCGCAACAATTTAAGTCATAAACTTAAGTTAGCTTAAGTGCTGATTCAGGTTCTTGAAATGTGTTCCTGACATTAGAGTGGGTTTTTCCAAAACACTGGTCTGGTTTGTCTCCAAAGGTATTGGTGCTGACCTGAATCTACTGTAGGCCATACACCGATTTATACACCTGGATTTGATGTTTTACACCGAGCAATAATAGACAATTTGGAGTGTAATGCTACTGTTTTTGTGTCTCTCAGTTTTTCTTGTTCACACAGATACACACAGCCCTTCTCTATTATTATAACCCAAAACACCATTTACATGATCAGCAGGCCTAAATATAGAGAAAAATATCCATCCTTATTAGTGCGGACAAGGCATAAGAGTAGCCGTTTTTTGGAACAATACCCAGCCCTCTGAGCTTAGCTGACCTTAGATGACTTCCCACACATGCTTCTTCCCCAATTCCACCCCTGGCCATACCAGAACATCACATCACTAATGACCCCAGAGGGCATCACTCGCACTGTGACTTATAGTCGGCTGCCACTGGGTAGCAAATGGAAAGCGCTTGATGACCACTCTTTTCTCAACTGTAGCTTTAAAGCACCAAAGCAGCCATGAGCAGAACTTAAACATAAATATTTGCTCCACTTATCTGCTGTGTTGTGAGTGAAAAAGCATATAGATAAATGGTGCAGAGGCAGGAGCATGTATGACAAGCTACGGTGACAGGAACTCTGAATGAAGCTGTAACAGTGACAAAAGAGGAAGAATGCACACTTTGTCACATGTCAACCATTTGCCTGCTCAAATGTGTAATCAAGTCTGAGGTTTCAAAAAAATTGCTTTCAGCTGGCTCTACCATGAATGTTGGTGTTCTAAAGGTTTACGAATATGGTGTTTACTTTCACAGATAATATCTGTACACTGCAGTTTGCACCTCTTGTTATTTTCACACATACCATGTCATTAAGGGACTGCCTACAGCTAGAACTTACCTTGAGATCATACTACATATATTTTTGCCAGCTATGAGGAGCAACAAGCACTACAGTGGTCATCAAAACACTGAATGCAATGACAGATGAATACCACATTCAAGGGATCACAGCCTCACCTACAGTCACACTCATCCTTACCTAAACCTGTCACGCCATTGACAAGAAAGAAGAGAATAGATATGAAGGATAAACACAAGTGCCAAATAATAATTAAGCCCACATCAATGTTTGTAGTATTTTAGTGATGCCTTATAGCAGGGGTACCAAGCATATGGCCGGTGGTCCAAAATCGGCACGCCAAAGACTCCAATCCAACCCGTGGGATAAATTTGTGAAACACAAAAATTACACTTAAAATATTTATAGTCAAGGGTGTCAAACTCATTCTACTTCAGGTTTCACATTCAGCCCACTTCAATCTCAAGTGAGTCGGACCAGTAAATTACAATCATAAACCTATAAATATTGACAACTCTAAAATGTTGTCCTTGTTTTAGTGCAAAAACGTAACATTACAAGTTAGATGCTTACATTTACAAACTATCCTTTCACAAAAAATGTGAATAAGAAATGTCTTAAAGGGGTCACATTTAGCTAAACCCACTTTTATTAGTCTTTGGTACATTTATTTGTGTATTTGGACCCTAATAGTTCAAAAAGTTTGGATGTGAACCCTCCAGGTGCTACAAAGCTATCTTTAAATTCATTTCTGGCAAAAATCAAGTTGATTTCAACAACTTCTTTTAATTTCTGCCTAATTTGTTACATCTATAACTAGTTACGTCATCACATTTGCACATATAAGGTCAAGACTTGCAACAAACATTTCTCTGAGTACGACATAATTGTTTATCATTATTGCTTATCACTATTATTTATCGTTTATGTCCAAACTTCATGCCTATTACCTAAAATGTTCACTTGTTGGTTGAACGGGACAGAGCAGCACAGCCAACAACCTGGAGGGGGTGGAGTGTGGCATGGCTCATGTGCATTTGAAGGTCCAGCGCTCAAAACGACCTTACTGGTGTTATTACTTAGAAATAGGGTTGAAAATGGACCTGCGAAGTTGAATTAATGAAGAATTCAGAACCAAGCAGAGCATTTACAGTTTATGTAGACCACAGGGAAATGATTTAAAATGCATAATTCCACTTTAAAAAAAAAAGAAGCAAAATATCACTCCTTTAACTAACTACTAACTACAACTAAGTGCAATCTTAACAATATACTGCATGTTATTGAATGATCTGTGTATTTGTAGATCCACTGTGATCTATAAGTTGTAATATACATGTGGAGAAAAGAAGCTGAGGCATAATGTTGTTAAAATTGCACTTACTTTCTTAAGTCATTTCAGGTTCATGTTACTGTTAGAAATATTTTTATAATCTAATTTTACTTTTTCCACTTATTCTGTTCTGTCCTGTTGAGATGAAATTAGGTTGAATGTGGCCCCTGAACCGAAAGGAGTTTGACACCCTGTCCTATAGACAATGTTCCTAAGAGCTCTTTATATGGCTCCTTTATAACTTCTCAAGTGTGAGCGAAATGTCTGGTATTTATAAGTACTTTTCACTCTGATTGTGAACAATAGTTTACAAAATGTGTACACCCACAGCAAACATAAGTGTGTCAAAATAAAAATAATTATATAAGACATGTGAGCCAACATTGATGCTGGACTACATGTGTTTGACCTACCTGCCTGCAGCTCCTCCATCAGCTGAGTCCTGGCTGCCCGTCTCACTGGGCG
This sequence comes from Ostorhinchus rueppellii, assembly GCA_030068375.1. NCBI lineage: Eukaryota > Metazoa > Chordata > Actinopteri > Kurtiformes > Apogonidae > Ostorhinchus > Ostorhinchus rueppellii. Next base: position 10,012,649 of record JAQQZY010000003.1, on the reverse strand, counting down.
TGCTCACAGATTTGGAGGGGGACACAGGGGTCGGGACTGCATAATGAGAATAGCATAAATATAGCATTATGTTAGAGCACAGCATTGTATAGCACAGCAAAGCATGAGCTGCTCCAAAAAAGAAGAGACACAAAAATAGACAAATTAAACTAAAGGTTTAAATAAAGACAAAAAAAAATTACACTAAGTAGACGGGCAGATCATCAAAAGGACTGAGTGACTGTGCATCCCTGATTTATTCACTTGTACTCTGTTGTGTTTGAAGATGCATTAAAAATAACTTATGATAATCAGAAGCAAAAAAGTGACCTAATTCTGATGTGTTTGGGTGTTGTTACAATTACACACCACTAGAGAACACTGGCTCCAGAAGTTTACTGAAGGAGACACCCCAGGGACACAACCCAGACATACCAGATTTGGGTAAAGTGGGGTATATTTCACAACAGTACACTTTTCTAGATTCATATGGGCAGTGAGGTGATTTATCCATTCATCATTTTAAGCATTATTTCTTAACATATGCACGTGAGTCGGAATTAGATCAAAAATTATAGTAAAGGGTAAGCTAAAGGGTAAGCTGGCACAAAATGATAAATGTTCTGTCCAGTCCAAGGACAATGTTTGTGGCAAATAATGAAAAGAACACAGGACAAAAATACAATGGTGTGATAAAACCTCAGCTAATATGTCTCACAAATGTCCAGTCTTAATATGATTCATCGTGCAGGTACAATACCATGGAGACTGTACATTTAATTAATAGTAAGTCGGGACTGGATAAATTACGTTCAGCATTCTATGGTCACAGAAGTTATTTTGACCTGATTAGTAAATTATGAATATTTTCATAAATAACACAACCAGAAGATAACAGTAACTTTTCAAAATGAAGTCAGTGTTAAGGTTTTAAGTACAATGAGTACAATACCTAGTGGAGGCTCCGGTGATATGCCAATACTCTGTAGCAGCGCCTCGGTTTCCCTGCGCTTACGATCCAAGTCTGAATCTTCCGGTATTGCCTCTGTTTTCTGCTGGATCTCCGACTGTACAGGATGCATGAGGTGTGATATCAGCGTGCTCATCAGAAGTTAACATATTGTAAAGTGCATGCACATTATGATGAAAAGTTCCAACACCAACCTTCTGCACACACATAGTAGTTTGTTTGCACACACGGACACACACAACCTCAGTGTTTTTTGTGTCACGGCCTGACAAAAAACAATCGAACACGCAAATACACACAAGAGTGTGATACAGTATGAGTGCCAGTTGCATGAATTTACTCACTTTTTTTCTTACCTCTTTCTTCTTCCTCTCCTCCTCCTTCCTCTTTTTCTCTTCCCTTATCTGGGCGAGGCGCTGCTTCTTGCGCTCCAACTCCGCTTTTAGGTCACTTTTGTCAGACATGGTATCCTACTGGACTGCAAAAAGTGATCACAGAGCCACATACAGCATTGATTTCTACTAAATGCTTTGGTTTCATTGCAATATGATGCCTATGAACGTGATGCGAGGAATATACCCACTGGGTGTGGCAGATTTACATCCATAATTCATACATAACTAATAACTAGATGGTTTGATATTAGTTTCAACACCAAAGCTGACATAAAACATCTTTAGGTTTTGTTACCTAATGAACAATAATCCTTAACAGGAAGTAATGGACTGAAATAGCTTTATGATCCTGCATAGTTTCACATTACATCTTGGATGTTACAGAAGGACCGCCTGCCTATTAACAGCTGCACCCAGAGAGAGTGCTTTGCTATGTGTAAGGCCAGTGTCACATCCATCAGCTGTCAGTACCAAATGAACAGAGGCACCATTTACAAGTGGTGAATAATAGCATAGAGGTTAGAGGCTTACAAACGTCTGTCAGCTATTCTGAACAGAAACAGGGAGAAAATAACTAATGGTGGTTAAAGCTCTGGAAGAACGATAAACATAAAAGTGTAATGAAATAACAGGCACATGATATCCAGTATAACTACAGACCAAACAGATGAAAAATAAAATACAGCAGTCAGGACACACTGTTTAGTTAGCTTAAATGCCTGATATACATATTAGCTTCTAGCTAGCTCATCATACATTTAAAAATTTCACGTCATTGCATTCAAAGGCCTTATCCGAAAATATGCTGCCATGAAAAGCACGTACACACAAAGTAATAATTTATGCAAAAGAACGATTTAATGCCCTGTTATTGTTTAACTCGTACCTTGTCTATTCGTACAGATTATGATGTGTCACCGGCAAAGATGCTGTCTCACTGCTGCACCCGTAAGAAAAATCAACACATCCTCTGTCTACTCGGCTCTGAACCAGGGCTTCCCGGCTGACATCGAACAGGTCGTTTGAGCCTTTCCCGTTGGTTATTGGTGACAGGAGTTAAAACGTTGCATTTCAGAGGCCGGTGACCCAAATACAACATGAAACAGGTGCACCACACGCCGATACATCCCTAGGAGGAGTAGGATGCTGCTGCTGCTGCCGCTGCTGAGGAGAGGAAATCCCACCTCCTTTTGATACGCACCATCATCCGAGGATGATTTCTGCAATGCCGCCATCTTGTGGTTACTCTGAGAAGTGCGTTGAATTAAGGTAGCACCTCTACTTTACATTCTCATCATCTTACCGATATTATTAGACCACTGGAGGCCTGTGTTCATAGTTTTTGTCAAACGCAGAGGCGATAATGCGTGATTTTAACATTGGTGTAATGCAAGGTTTGAACACAGTAGCAGTCAAGCTAGGTTACGTATAGGACGTGGACAGGAAACGGGTGGTTTTCATGGTCCGGTACTTTTAGCCACACAGGATTTTGACTGGCGTATCTGTTAAAAATTTACTATCATGGTTAGCGATTGAAATTTGCTTAGAAAACAAACAAGAACTAAAACCAGCCCGTCGATGTGAGATGCTAATATAAACACCGTATCTCTAGTGCAGCATTAGCTTAAGGCTCCAGCAACTTATTGAAAAAAACTTAAGCCCGCCCAAAGTAATAAAAATCTAGACGCTCATTGGTCCAGTCCTCTCTCAATCTTTCCTGCTTCCCTCCCAACAACAATGTACTTGGTACAGCGCTGATCAATGTCAGAGCCTGCCTGTTGGACAACACACGAAAACTTGCAAATAATGCTAGGAAACTACCCGACTCTAGTAATGACAATGGGAAATTCATTGCTACCATCCGTGACAATGCTGCTTTCGTAAGGTATTTCGTGCATAAACCCAGGAAAAGTCGCAAAACTGGAGTGCTCTGTAGAAAGACAGGACGTGCTGTCTGACACTTGGGCTGGAAAAGTAAAGCAACGATGAAGTTCGCTCAGTTTTTACTGAAAAACGGCTCTGTGGCTGGGATACAGAAAAATGTTGAGAGGTTCTCTAAGTTTTCGCCTTCTCCGTTGTCTATGAAGCAGTTTATTGACTTTGGTAAGTGCTAGTTTTGTCAGACAGTGTGTGTGTGTGTGTGTGTGTGTGTGTGTGTGTGTGTGTGTGTGTGTGTGTGTGTGTGTGTGTGTGTGTGTGTTTTCCCCTCACACATGGCAGCTGCACAACTCACGTTATTCTTTATGTAAGCTCTGCAGATTTGGCTGAGATAGACTGGAAACTGATCCCAGTACACATGCATTTGAGAATTTGAATGAATATTCATTCACTTTATTGTGCATTAATAATTGTAAAAGTCTCTTCTCTCATGTGTCTCATCCCAAAAACCTACATAAGAGGTCAATCAAAACTGCTGATAAGGCAACATATATCTCTTTTTGACAGAATGGGGTCAAAGTTAGATGCTTGCTCAGTGATTTTTCTTTTCCTGACTTTTTTTTTTCTGTTATTCATGTGACTATAGGTTCAGCCAATGCATGTGAGAAGACCTCCTTTGTGTTCCTGCGGCAGGAGCTTCCTGTCAGATTGGCCAACATCATGAAGGAAATTGACTTCCTCCCAGACAAACTCCTTGGCACTCCATCCCTAAAGCTCCTCATCAGCTGGTATTTACACACTACATTACATCTGTTAATCTCTTGTACAAAACCACTGTGACCACAAATCTGCATGGAAACCATTGCTTCATCACATGACAGTTCACAACATCATATTTGAACCTTTTTTTACTCTATTGACCCTCTTCGTTCACAGCGTTCTTTGCTTCCCTTCTCCTATTATCCTGAGTTCTCCTGTGTGCACTCACCTCATGATCTTTATGACCTCTGTCTGAATTAGTTTAATGTACAGGGCCAACACACATTTGATGTGGGATTGTGTTTTTTCATAACATAATTTATGTGATGCTTCTGGGATTGGGTATCGTCGAAAAATGTTCCTTACCAACACTGATACTGATGCCATGATACTCATTTCAGTAGCAATTATTGTTTTAACAAAAGGGATATTACAACACACATTATGGTGGGGCTGAGGGATAAAAAAAAGAACAATGACTGTAGCAATGTAATTTCATATCATAGGAAATATTATTGTAGTGTACTATTTGATTTTCTTCAAAACACACGATAATAAAATAACCACCAAAAGACAAAATCAAAACATATAAGTGATATTTTTCCCTCTTACATCTTGTCCTCTCTGTTGTTTTGGTCCATCTCTGAAATCCTTTTCATCTTATTACTTCTTTTACTTTGTTTTCAACTTGTTAACTCTTCTACAAATAGCTTAAAACTTCAAATAATTTTCTCCTTTAAACTACATTGACCTACAAGCATCATGCGCCAAAAATAAAAGTAGGGAAACTTTTTACCACATTTAGGTCACGAATGAAGTGAAAAATGCTTGTTGGTCAGGACACACTTTTGGATCAAACTGTGAAATTCTATGAATGAATGAGAGAGCGGTCCGACTTCAACACTGTCTACACATTAGAGTATATACACTTTTCACATTCTTTCTAGTGTATGGTTTATGAGTCTTTTATATGAATCTACATACACCTATGTATATAGGTAATAACTGTCATATATCTTGACATCATCCAACCAGCATTTTATCATTTGTTTTACAATAAATTCTATCATAGTAAGATTTAGCACATTGTATCTCTGAGGCAGATCATTTCTAAAAACTTGAAGACCAGTGCTGTTTTTCAGCTCTTTAATGCAAAACAAGTAAAGATTAGACATTAGACAGAAACTGATATGAAACTCTTCATCATGTTAACATTTTTGGCCATACCACCCATCCTTACATTACTATACAAAGCATTAATCTCATTTGCAGTTTTCTATAATCAAGCAATTTTGTGGTGTAAAAAATACACCTGTTCACCACAAACTGAGGTTGTCTGCTAATTTTATATCAGTCCATGCACTGATACCAATGAGATTTATGAGATTTACTCCTTAAAACTTGAAATTTGATATCAAATATCACCTGCCAATACCAAGTATTTTTCACTATTTAATAGTAGCATTACAGCATTTGTAACTGGAATATCAGCCTATGCAGCCTGTGGCAGTTGCTATTTAAAGGTCCAGATTTAGGTGCATGTAGGATGCTCTAATTGTAGTCATGGAAAAATGACAATATTTTTTGTATTTCCTTGTAACTAATATGGTATCAATTTAGTCAGTGTCAGAAAATATTGTCGATCCTTAACAGCTTGTGACTCAGTGTTACCCTGACGTATTATTTCCTATCTCTTGAACTGTAACAATATAAAGCAAAATAAACAAGTAGAAGGGAGACTTTTGTAGTGATTTATGCCTATGTTTATGTGTCGTAGCTTAATACCGTATACAGTAATATGTGTACTGCAACCTATTTATAGCAGAGCGTCCCAATACAGTTTATTTTGTTTAGTGGAGGGATCAGCCCTACAGCTTTTGTGTCAAAAGTCTATTTCTGGGTCATTGCACTACTTCAAGTTTTTTTGGGTTTTTGTTTTTTCTACAATTTACATTGCTTCTCACCAGCTGCTGTTAAACTGCATTACTTCACAGCAGATGTGACTCCACTGAGTGCAGATACACTACTAGTCATGTGAGGACGTGGTAACAAACAAAGGTCATTTCCCCTCCCTGTGCTCCTTTTTTGACAGCCCCGGTATCTATATTTGGTCATGTGCCTCCTGTAATGCTTTCTCTCCTCCACCCCTGCAAACCCACAAACTTGCATCAGCAGCAAAACAGTTGATCCGATCTGTCACTGGTGTGCTAATGGTGTTTACTGTTGGTGGAGAAGCGTCACGCCTTGATATTCCCTCCCAGCTTTATGAGAATGTAACACAACAGAACATGTCTGACGTAGAGAGCTGAAGGTCGGTTGAGGGACAGACTCTGCACGTTGAGATCAGAGCCAGAGCACTGTTCACCTTTCACCCACTTCTTCATTTTCAGAGAGTGAAAGAAAGCATGACTCGCTTAGCTCGCGTCTTTTTCATCTCTTGGCCCAAATACAAAACCTCTGTGCCTTGTTACATGGTTGTTTAACTGTTTAGATTCATTTAGTGCAGTTTTTCCAAAGACTTAAATAATATATCTTGTAGATTTGCATAATACTATAAATCTAAAGATCTCTGTTTGCAGCTTCCTTTGTCTATTACACTGTAAATATTCCAAGCTGAGGCTGTGCCTGTGTGTTTTTCCTTCCCTTTAGGTATTCACAGAGTTTACTGGAGCTTGTTGAGTTTTTAGAGGAAGATCCGTATGATAAGGATGTCCTGACAAAGTAAGTCCCTCAGTTTCCACATCCTTCACATTACTAAGATTAAGATTGTCCCTTAATCCCTTTTTTAGGTTTTTTTGATCAAACACTTGGCTGCCCCATACAAAAAACACAGGAATTTCTTATGTTTTCTGTTTTCTTTTGATGATGTTTGCTGAATTCTTTTGTGTTGTTGTAATCTACGTAATTCTAACGTTAAATCTAGAATGGCTTGAGTATGTGGTTTTTGTCATGTTACCTATGCTATTTATTTGGTTATATTTTACATATTTTATGGACTTATATGTTTCCACTAACATACAGATAAAACAAAGCTTCAATTTACCAAATCTTAAGCCTCATAGTATAATTGCCTAAGTTATACATTGTGGACAAAAGTATTGGGACACTCTGAATTCAGGTGTTTCTTTTCTGACAGGGGTCTGAGCTACAAAACCGTGATGACAAATGTCATAATATAGTTTTATACTGTGATAAATATTATTGCATTGGTTAGTTTTGCTTCAGTTGTTATCTTTGCCTCCGTAATGCGATAGAGATGTTTTTTATTTAATTTCTCTCAGCATTGATTTTGTTGGGGGTTTTTTAACCATGGCTATGATTTTAAATGTTCTACTTCTAAATTTCTCAAATATTTTTCATACTCCAACTATAAATAATCATTTTCTACCACAACTAACCATCTATTTTCTTCCCATCTCACTTAGGAAGAAAACATCAATATTAATAATCAACATGATATTTATCACCATATGAAACTATATTATGACATTTGTGATTATTGTTTTGTGTCCCAGACGCCTGTTAAAAAAGAAACACCTGAATTCAACGTGTCCCAACACTTTGGTCTATATAGTGTATGACTTAAGCAATTATGTTGTGAGGCTAAGGATGTGTATCTCTCATTATAATAAGATAATAAGGTGATGTGGAAATGACAGGGGAAAATGGTTAGAAACTTGTATTTATGCATAAACTTGTTTTCCGAATGATTTAAACATAAACCATGCAAAAGTTGGTCCCAATAGGAAAAAAAAAGGTTGTAGAGTGTGTGATATCTGTCATGTTTTCCTTCGCTAACATTAAGCTGTCCCCTCATCTTTGCCCCTCAGCTTCACCAAAACTCTGGTAAACGTCCGCAATCGCCATAACAACGTGGTGCCCACCATGGCTCAGGGGGTGGTGGAGTATAAGGAGGCGTTCGGCGTGGACCCCGTCACTAACCAGAACGTCCAGTACTTCCTGGACCGCTTCTACATGAGCCGCATCTCTACACGCATGCTCATGAACCAGCACAGTCAGTATAGCTCTCGGTGACTATCAGTGAGTTAAGCTTGTGAATTAATGCTATCTTTACTACTCCACTCAGTCAGGTATTAGAGAGCATTTTCAAGCACTTTTAGGCTGATTTCTCTGTATATTGAAATACATGGAATGCTTAAAAACAAACAGGGAATGTCAACATGTGTTCATTCATAAAGCGCTCACTCTGTTTTTACTGCTCTTTAAATCCCATTAATCTACTGATAAATAAATACATGTCAAGATTATTGATTGTACATTTGTGCTTTTCATCTTTCTGCTCTTTGCCCTGTAGCATTAATCTTTGATGGCAGCGTGAACCCAGCCCATCCCAAACATATTGGCAGCATTGACCCCACCTGTGATGTTGCAGAGGTAGTAAAAGGTAATTATTGTTCACCTACACACAACTTCTGCTTTGCGCTGTACAGTAATCGAGTGACTGGTCTTTTATTATATGGTATTTACAGAGTCTCTTTACAAGTGTGAAATAAAAACATATTATCTTTGGGTGTATAGTTGAAATACTCGCACACCCACCTATCAAAGATAAGTTCACATAAACACAGGAAGTTTATTATCTCTTAGTATTATGCATGTGACTTCTTTGTGGTTAGATTTCTTTTGTTATTTTTCTGACTTTGTGCTTCAGATGCCTATGAGACTTCCAAGATGCTCTGTGAGCAGTATTATCTGACCTCTCCTGAAATGGAAATCACACAAGTAAACTGTAAGTCATCAACCCTTTAACCCCTGAGACATTATTACTGCTGTGAATTGTCGTCTGTTTCAGTGTCATAAAAGCTGCTGTGAGTATTTGCTTGTGTTTATTTTCTTCATTCAGTGGTTTTGTTTTACTGTGTCTTTAAGGTCAAAACAGGGTGGAATTGAAGTTTGACAGGTTTTGACTAAATAAGACACTCGGAATGTAAATCAATAAGAGATTTAGGATGTTGAACATGAACTGTGAACTGGAAGACACTGAACAACAAGGATTTTAATTTATTATTTATTTATTTATTTATTTATTTATTTATTAGGGACAGTGCATTTTAATGAACATCTACAGCAATTGCAGCAGTAAATATGCCAGATTGTAGCGACAATGCTAATTTCCATGTGTAATCCCAAAGCAGGTGACAAGAAAGACAACTGACAAAAGGCAAAACATCATAAAAACACACAGAACAACACAATTTTGGCCCAGTAGTTTTTGGTTTGGAGCTCCTCTTTTCTAAAACAGTACAGCTGCTTTTTGGTAACTGGTTGAACTCCAAAAAGCAGTCACACGGTGAAAAGTCAGTAAAAACACAGTAAAAAAAAAATAAATAAAAATAAGGAAATCACCACAACACTGCAAACAACAGAAAAAACAAAAAAACGGCAAGAAAAATTGTGCAGTAAAAAAAAAAAAATCCTCCATTTTTATATCTGTCTCACTCACTACTCTGTGTTTGGCCCAACATTACTCATGTGGCAGGGGGTCTACTGAGCATGCTCAGATGTTTATGGAAAGCACAAGGTCTACTCTATCAGCATGTTTTGAAATTTTTCTTATTGTACAAATGGTTGAATTTTTATGAATATTTAAAATAACCATACATTCGGAACGCTCACCACAGACACGTCAGGGGTTAAAGGGTTAAAACAGCCACAACTTCACAGTTTGTTCGTGTTGGCATCTCTTCTCTCTTTACTCAGCTATTTTCTGCTGTCTGAAACAATAGTTTCACTCTTGTTCTTTTTAAACTAAGTATTTAAATTGTACATAATTGCCAAGCATGTAACAGACAGATACGATCTAGAGAAAATCCATCAAAATGATGAATGAAATTGTTCTGGTTTGTTCCAGTGTTTTAGTTGGCAAGAAATTCTTCCAGCTAATGTTGAAAAGTGCGTGACCTCAGGAGAACCGGCGTAGTCTAAAATGCTTGACATCATAACTTTCAGTTAAATTAAGTCAAGTCTATTTTATTTATCTAGTGCATGTAGAGCTGATGTATTTAGATCTCACTAAAAGGTCATATGATGATCTCTTGTGCCAGAACAATCCCATCTGCATCACCATCGTCTTACCTCATAAAATATTGGTGATTTACAGTTAAACTATACATTTTCCTCTAGTTTTCTCTGGTTTCTGGTGGAGTCAGCTGTTTTATGACGTTTTATTTTTGCTCTTTGTCTGGTCTCTGCCTTATTGCATCATTTTGGACTCAAATTACTACAATATCGACAATATCTAGTTGAAGCAAACATTCATTCATTCATCTTCTATACCCGCTTTATCCTCACTAGGGTCACGGGGGTCGCATGGAGCCTATCC
>JAQQZY010000003.1:9985561-9998454 GCA_030068375.1 Ostorhinchus rueppellii | reverse complement strand
ATATGTCAGCCCTGTGATGAACTGGCGACTTGTCCAGGGTGTACCCCGCCTTCGCCCTTAAGTAGCTGGAATAGGCTTTAAGTGACCCCCGTGACCCTAGTGAGGATAAGACAGGTTCAGAAGATGAAGGAATGAATAAAAATAGAAAATATTTGAAAATGAGTACAGCGGTGCTAAGCTTGCAGTACCATGGCACAGCGCCGTTGTACCATTGTCCTCTGGAGAACCCTGCACAATTAACGTCGTAAGCATGATCAGTACAGGTTGCTGAAAAAAGGGGGGTAAACATGACAAATTCATGGGGTCCAACATTCCCGGGGGCCCATAGAGCAGTGGAGGGGGCCCAGTGGACATAGAAGTTGTGAAAACAGAGGCACCGAAGCCAGGAGTTAGATGTCCAAAGCATGTTTAGCTAAACTAAGTTTCAGTTTCGGTTTACGCCAGTTATGGAACACACCCCATGTATATCTGCCCCCCCCACATACACACACACATACACCAACAGATATTTTGTTGTAGCAAAAGCCCACATCATTTACCTTTCGGGGGTCCCAGAATTGCTAGCGGCACCCCAGAGTACAGATACACTTTAAACACTGATTATGACTCCACTACCACTGTTTTATTTTACTTTTTTTGTAGGGATTTACATATTATCTCTGTGTCTTCAAGTTTCTTTCATTTCCAGTTTGATTCGTCTTGTTTACCGTCTTTCTTCCCCACATCCTGCAGCTACAGTATTTTCAGCTCCATACCGCTAAGATAAAAACATCACTCATTATATTTCAGTAATCTGTCCCTGAGGCTGCTTCAAATGTCTGGCATCTAAAACAGAAAATCTGCATAACTAAACTCTGCGCCTTCATTGTAATCCGTTCTGACCCATGCAGAAAGGAAGGAACAAAGAGAAGTTTTTCCCTTCACAATCAAACCAACTTGGGTCTCCTGTGACTTTGATTGACAGACCATCTTACGGAACGATGTTTGCACTCGGACAGGGTTAAAGACCGTATTCTCTGGGCAGACTCAGAATCTATATTAACTTCACAAAAAGTTTCAGCCAGACTGTCTATGACTTTTAAACTACGAAAGCAAACAGAGAAAATCAAACTAACTCAATGACCTGCTTCAGAAAACACAGACGTGCATGGGGTATTTTTAAACTAAACGGAGGTGTGACCATCTCAGGTAATGATTGCATGGTGAAGAAGATAAAAGGAAACAAGACACAGACAGGAAATACTGGGGAGTGGAAGAAAAGGGGCTAAAACTGCTCACTTCAGTCTGACTCAACTGATATTTCATACAAAGGAGAACACAGAGAAATCCAGGGTTAACTGACACTGATACATGCTCCACCTTAAATTGAAAAATCTGCTGTATCTTGCTTTTTTTTTCTTTTTTTTTTTTTTTACAATACAATATTCAGCTACATTTGCGGTGTATTGTATCGGTGGGCAGCTTTGGCCTAGTGGTTACAGCGTTGGACTTAAGATCGGAGAGTTGCAGGTTCAAATCCCACCCTTAACCAGTAGGCAATGGCTGAAGTGCCCTTGATCAAGGCACCTAACCCTACACTGCCCCAGGTTGTAACCAATACCCTGTAATAACTGTAAGTCGCTTTGGATAAAAGCGTCTGACAAAATGCATGAATGAATGTAAATGAATGTATTGACCTGCAGTGCAGTGGGCTCAAGTAAAATGCATCATGTTGCTTTTATACCGTAACTTCTCCATTTTATTCATTAGATTTTATAAATAAGAGTTCGCTCCTTTTTTTCAAATGTGTATTTATTCCTGTTCTTTACACTGCGATTTTTTTTTTTTTTTCCTTGTTTTTAATATACCAGCACACTGTTTTGGTCTGACCACCTATTGCAGGGCTGTCAAACTCATTTTCGTTCAGGGCCGGAGCAGTAAAATAATAACAGTGAAAAAAGTACAATTATATTATGATAATGTTTACATCTACAAAGTTCCCTTAAAAAATCTGAATAATATGAATTTCAAATGTATTAAGAATAACAAGTGCAATTTCAACAGTATTCTGCCTCAGTTTATCATTTACACATGTGTATTAGAACTATTACAAATACACAAAATATTTATTAAATAGACAGGATATTGTTAAAATTGCATATTCTCCTCTTAAGACATTTCAGGTTGTTCATATTTGTTCAGATTATTCACATTTTTTGTAAAAGGATAGTTTGTTAATATAAAAATTTTCACGTAATTTTACTTTTTTTTTTTTTTTACAGTAAATCAAAGAGAAAATTTGAACTTGTCATTATTCATTGGTTATTATTATAATATTCTACTGGTTTTGACCCACTTCAGATCATATTGGTCTGTATGTGGAACCTGAATTAAAATGATTTTAACATCCTTTATTGTTAATATCTTAAGCGTAATTTTTGCATTTCACAAATTCATCCCACGGGTCGGATTGAACCCTTTGGCGGGCCAGATTTGGCTCCCAGGCCACATGTTTGACACGTGTGACCTATTGTATTGTGTTTTATTGTATTCTATTGTCAATTCAAACATAGTTTTAAAGAGATCTCAGCAAATACTGTGCCTCAAAGGTTCAAATAACGTCAATATTGTAACACAGTGTTAGCTAGAATGTCCTTGGGAATAAAGAATTCAATCTTTGTCACTGTTTGAGTGAAAATGTCATCTTTTGACAGTTGCATATGGCATTTTTATTATAAAAGCCCTGAACAGAGCCTCAGTGCAAGAATACTAAAATAGCCCATAATAAGCCAGGATAGGGAATAAGAGTATGACGGCAGCAAAGCCCATTGAATGTACCTCACTGTTAAATCAGTTGCATTTGTCTTCGGTGCCATTGTTTTCCCTTTAATTATCAGGTCTGGTTAAACAGATGTTCACACAGCGGTGGAATTAAAGACCAGGCGCCATGCTGAGCTGAAGGTCAATTACTCGGGCTACCATTCTTAGGTAATCAAACTCTTTCAGCTGAGGCCATTTAAAACACACTAACTGTCACCACTTTACAACATAATTAGGACAGGATTTATAACACAGCTTTTATGTGAACATTTTTGGTACAAGGCAACACAATTCAACAAAATAAAAGGATAACAATCAGGGAGTTTATCAATTATTTAAGTATTTCTGTGTGCCAATGATAGATAAAGCAGCGTTCCGTCTACAGGTCTGGACGAGCACTACAGCGAAATGAGAAAAAAGTATTTGTATGCTCTGTTATTCATAAGTTCCTACAACGCAATTTAATTCAGTTCAAAAAAACTTTATTTGTCCTCAAGGTGCGATTCAAGGGACACAGAGCAGCATATTAAGCAAAGAGCAAAGGATAAAAGTAAGGTAAAAAATAAATAAATACATGAATAATAATAATAATAATAATGATGATAACAATAATAATAGTAGTAAAAAACAAAAAAAATTGCAAATACAATGAAAAAAATAAAAGTGTGCATACGACAATAAAGTGTCAGCAGGACAGCACAATAAATAATGAAATATAAAAAATAACTGAGAAGAGAAAAAAAGTGTAATCGTGCAAAAAACATTACAAAAGTAAATAATTAAAAAAAAAAACAGCTGTGAAATGATATGGAACAAAGCTATTGAAGGGAAAATACTGATAAATAGGGATGAAGTAGTGTCACGTCTGTCTCCAGGTAATTAAGGATCCATAGGCTTCACTCTGTTCCTCAAACAAAACTCTTTATTGAGTTAAAGTCACTTAAGGAGAGAACATAAGGAGGTGCGGGGAAAAACGCACACGCACAGTTCTAGAAGTTGAAGGAAAACAAACTTGGCGATGCTGCTGACTGAGGTTCCAAAAGGCTTAAGTCCCAAAAGGAGAGAATGACAGTACCTGGTAGAGAGGAGCACTACCACACGAGAGAGACGGAGAGAATGACAATAAACCAACAAAGAAAGTGGGGTGAGACTGCAAATAAATAGTGTGGTGGTGATAGGCAACCGGTGTGAGAAAGATACAGGTGATGGGAGTGAGAGGTGATGAATGGGCGTGACAGAGAGGAAAGTGAGACAAATGACAGGGTGTGACACTTAAGACCTTTATGTTGTTCACATTTGTTCATGTTATTCACATTTTATTGTGACAGGATTGCTTGTAAATATTTCCGTAACGTAATATTGCTTTTTACCCCTCAGCCAGGGGGTATTGTAATCATTTTGCCGTCCATCTATCTGTCCATTCAGTGACATCTGAAGAATGCATTGAGATATCGGCACCAAATTTATACTGTGGATGCATCTTGGCATGGAGCAGAAGCCTATTTGAAAATAGGTGACCGTGACCTACTTTTTCAAAGTCAAATGGCCCTGTGCAGTCATAATATCTGTGCACTTTCAAATATAAATATGTATGTATATTTGGACCATTAGGCAGGCCAGTTTTGGCCCGCCTAATCACTTGTTCACATCAATTGATTATTTTAACTCATTATTAGTCCTAAATCACTCCATGTGAGGAATGGTTTGTATTTGCAAATCATCACGTCAGGTGAAAACCTTGTAAGTCCATTTTTGTTTTTTGTTTTTTGGTCATAAAACAGTTCTCTTGCTCAGTCTTCTTGCTGGCCTGACAGTTTTAGAAATATTTAACCAATGAAGAGTGTTAAAAACTGCTTATGACTACATCTGTAAACTTCATTTATTTACTTAGAATATACATAATTTTTCCAGTTTCCTGAAAAATAGCCGTTTTGGACATGAGAGGTTTCCACCCAATAGCGACAAAATTAAATTAAGTTGATCAGACAAAATACTGACATGTAAGTCAAACTCGTCAAAGTCAGCTTTATTCTCAGTCATGTACAGCACATACAGAGGACTGAAATGGCAAAAGTCTAAAGCCCGTGGTGCATCAGGAACATGGTAAAAATAAATAAATAAAGATAGAAGGTAACTATAAAGATCAAATGTAGCTATAAGCAGTAAGGGGTGGAAGAGACAATAAATAATAATAAAGTGACAGTGTTGCATGTTAATGTGTCTGCTTCCTTTTTCAGCTTCCATTTTACAAACCACTCCTAATCGTCGTCGTTTCACAGCGACAACATGGATTCACTTAGTGCTCTGTGTGTGTGAGCCCATATGGAAACACTGTAAATAAAATGAAACCTAATGACTCCACCTGCAAAGCATGACATTGTTTAGATTGCATTTAAATGACAGACGGTGAAGAGTTCACAGAACAGGAGCCTGCTGGCAATACAATGAGTCAACACATGTAAAAATGCCATACCTCTGCTTTATTTTTAGATGTCCGACAGAGGAGGCGGAGTCCCGCTACGAAAGATCGAGCGCCTCTTCAGCTACATGTACTCCACAGCTCCCAATCCAGTCCATGTGGACAACTCCCGTAATGCCCCTCTGGTGAGACTAACCTTTGGCATTCATTTACCCATGGTTAAAAGCAAACCAGGAAAATATAATTATCTTTGGTCAACAGGCTCAGGGAAGTTAGCATGGTTGTGAATTGGCTTATTACAGAGAGGAATGCAGTCACAAGCATTTCATCAGATTAAAGTGTAACTGCAACAACACCAGAAGACATGTTTTCAAAGCACACCATAAGCCGTTTTTAGTTGATGCCTGACACTGATTTCAGCCCTTTCTAGAGCCTGTATCATCACTAATACTCACTCTTTTATTCCTTCCCTGCTTCAGGCTGGTTTTGGCTATGGGCTGCCCATTTCCCGTCTCTATGCCAAGTATTTCCAGGGAGACCTGCAGCTCTACTCCATGGAGGGCTATGGCACCTCAGCTGTCATATATTTGAAGGTATTTAGAGTCATTCAAACTCACTAAACAACAAAAGTGTAAATGTATCATCAGTGATCACAGCTCTGCCTGAAGAAAGAACCAGAGTTCATACAAAGTGTTGTGTGAGGCTTGTGGAAGGTGATCCTTCCCCAGTGTTTTACTTAAAGGAGTGATATTTAGCTTTTTTTAAATGGAATTTTGCATTTTAAAATACTTCCCTGGGGTCTACAGTACATCAGTGTTAATTTCGTCATAAGAGGAGATGAAATATGTTCGTCAACGACCCTTTTTTCCATGACAAAGATGAGACAATGACGAGACTGCACTGATGTTATAAAAACACCGACTAAGACTATGTTAATGTGCCTTATCGTTGACGAATAAAAACAAGACTAAAATGTTTTGCATGAAATAAAAACAAAACAAAAACTCCCTCCTCATTTTCATCTACACAAGAGGAAATGCAGCATCCCCCCTGTCCAGACGAAGATGGTTTTGGTTTCCTGTGCAGGTTGAGTGACTTGAGAGAGAGAGAGAGAGAGAGAGAGAGAGAGAGAGAGAGAGGGGTACGTAACTGGGAGCTGATGGAGAGAATTGGATCCAAGGTGTGAGGGGCTCTGCCCATCTGTGAGCCCCCAGCTGGGTCTGTGCCCGGCTCTGCCTGACTATGAGCCGCCAACTGGGTCTGAAGATAGCTGCTCACGACTGTTTTGTTTATAGGTGTTTGTTGTGTTTATGTATTTACTTTAAAAACCCTTAATTCAAAGACTTTTTTTCTAGACCTCCATCATGTAATGGATTTTTCTTAACATTGGGTCTATTCTAGTTTTGTGATACATTATTTCTATTTCAATCAAAATTGCATTTGTTCTACTGTAATCTGAAGCACAGAACTGAACCCAACATGTCAATGGGTGATAATTTAGGTCGCCAGCAGTTCTTTAAGTTTTTACTATATTGTAACCTGTGACTGCTCAGCCGTAAGAGTCTGAACCAGTTGTCATTTATGACAGCAACCTGGTCAAGAGGCAGCAGAATAGGATGAAACAGAAAAAAAACAAAATAAAGAAATAACTTAAAAAGTGCAAAGATACATAACAAGCCATAATAGTGGTAAAGTACAGTATTATTCACAGTAAGAATATAATCAGAACACTTTATTAAACCAAGGGGGAAAGTATTGTGTGTTACATTTATTCCATTCAAGTATATTCAAAAGTAGCAGGAAAGCAATTATTATACAACAGAAATATACATATTTTTAAAGCTCTAAATATACAAACATCTGAATATATATGTATATGTACTAAATGTACATATTAAAACACTTGATTAAGACGCAACATTAGAACAGCAATCTGTAAAATATGTACTAGACAATATATTATCAATATGATAATTCAAGAAATAAACACAGATAATACAGTTTTGCCACATGTTGTACCAGTGCTGAAAGGAATTAATAGATGCAGTATACATGGTGATATGTATTTAAAAAACAAAAGGGCTAAAAGCAAGAGTAATGGTTGGATAGAGAGTATTTTAGACATAGATATATGTATAACAAATGCAGACTTTTCAGTACTCTGAGAGTAGTCTGACAATTTCCAAAGCTGTGTATTTATTCACAATATTGCATGTGTTCGTCCCTCAGCTGTAGAAGTTCTGAGTTACTGTGCAGCTGATGAGTGTCATGCTGTATTTTATAACCTCCCATGTGCTCTTTAATAGACAGCAGAAAGATCTTTAATGTATTTAGGATACGCCTTAATCAGGCCCAGATGCTTTGTGAATGCTCGTCACAGTGATTACGATCCACAGTAATGACTTCCCATCTGCCCCGTGTCACAGGCCCTGTCCTCAGAGTCCGTGGAGCGACTTCCTGTTTTCAACAAGTCGGTCTTGAGGCATTACCAGACCACCTCAGAGGCTGACGACTGGTGCATGCCCAGCAAGGACCCAAAGAAACTGGGCAAGTAGGAGCAGCTCCCTCACTGACGTACGGATAAACTGAACTCGTACTACCCGGTGTGATTTTACACCGGTCTCTGCAATTTCACCAGAAACTCACCAAATGTAATTGTATTATGAGATGATTACTGGCTGCTAATGGGAATGGAGCAATTCATGCATTAGGACTTCTGTATGTATCCGTATTGCCTCACTCACTTCATACACTCACATTTTAGACAATTGTCTATAGTAACATGGTTGTGATAATACGCATGCAAGCTATTTGTGTTTTGTATTTAAGTTTTTGCCTGATTTTCCTGTAAATTTCACAATCTGGCGAACGGTCTGGGATAAATAACAGTGCAGGTTAAGACCGTTTTGCATTAGATTGGATTATTTACCTATGCAATATGTCTGTATAAATGCCTCAAGAAGCTACACAAATTTAACAGTAGTAACAACAGGCAGCATTACTAATGTACTGTATCTCACAGCTCCACAACATTTCAAATCAATATAGGAAGAGTATGTTTTATCTGATGTAAAATGATGGCATGAATTAGCTGTGATCATGTAAACAGAAAATTTGTTTTACCGTGTTTTTAGTACAAAGCGTGCCTGTAATAAGACTTTTAATGAACTACCTTATCGTTGGTTTTAGCCTCGAGCTTGAACAAGCTGGGAGAATTTTTTATTTTTTTTTTTTTAGAGGTAGACCGACATGGATATCACACAGTGCATTTAGAGATGCAGATGTAGAGGATGGGGATTTCAACAAAGAAAAATGACTAAGAGCCTTTTCATGAGAAAGGGTGTTTGGTTAATTTGTAAAAAAACTGATTAGTAGAGTAATGAATTTTGGGATTGCTCATTAGTTTGAATAAATCCCAAGTTATTCTTGACCTGAAAAGGAAGATAAGTGGGCCAGAAAATGAAGCTGTTTTTCTCAAATGTATGTTATTAATCATTTTATGAGAGTAATAAGAACTGCACAAAGGATCATATTGTACAGTATTTACTCTAGAGTGTGTTAATGTCTGTGTAAAACTCCTATTGTACAGAAGGGAACTATGTCCTACTGTCAGCCATTACACTCAGATTCAATACTAGGCTGTGTCTATGTGATAGAGCGATACAGAGTAGATGAGTTAGATGTAACAGTCTCATTAACATGACACACATTGTACTGTGAAAAACAAGTCATTAGATACTTGACCATATTACAGCTGTACATGGATAGCCTCATAGCATAATAACATGTGGCATACACTATATGGGACACGTTGACTTCAGGTTTTTCTTTTTTAATGGGTCAAAAAAAATCAATCAATCGATCAATGTTGAGCGACATTAAGTAAAAATCATCCCTGAGGCATTTTAGAAACAAAGATAATGATTCCTACCAAACTAACTGATGCAATGAGATTTAATATAAAACGACACAAACTTTAAAAACACACAATGAAATTCATGGATGTTTTACTTGGACTATATTTCCAATTGTAGTTATTGTTCTTATACTCACACATTCTGGGAGACAAACACATAAGATTTTGAATCAAGAAAACAATCAGGCTGTACAAATTTGACAGTACCATTTATTCTTACAAGGCTGCACTCAAGAGTGGCATTTTTGCTAAAGATATTTTCTCCGTTTTTATAGGGAGGTACAAAGCAAATACATTTTTGGTTAGAGTGATATTTTGGGGGGGTTTTTAAAATGGAATTATGCATTTTAAATCATTTCCCTGTGGTCTCCATAAACTGTAAATGCTCTGCTTGGATCTGAATTCTTCATTAATTCAACTCCACAGGTCCATCTTCAACCCTATTTCTGAGGAATGACACCAGAAAGGTCATTTTGAGCGCTGGCCCTTTAAATGCAAATGACCCTACCCCCTCCAGGTTGTTGGCTGTGCTTTCTGTCCTGTTCAGCCACTTGAGTTTTGTTAATACAACCAACAACTGAACATTTCGATTTACGAAGGTAATTGGCTCAAAGTTTGGACATATTTTCAGTTTTTACTACAACCCTTGCTGCTGATAAACAATTATGTCGCACTCAGAGAAATGTTCATTGGAAGTCTTGACCTTATATATGCAAATGTCATGACGTAACTAGTTATAAAATGTAACAAATTAAGCACAAATTGAAACAGGGTGTAGAAATCCACTTGATTTTTGCCAAAAGAAAAAGTTTTGCAGCACCTGGAGGGTTCAAATACAAACTTCATGAACTATTCGGGTCCAAATACGCGATTTAGCCCATCCCAGTATTTCACTCCCCTGCCCAGTTTGTACACTTCAGTACAATTTTCATAAATTGTTGTGTGGTTGAGAAAAAGGTCAGAAAAATCAGTCAGGCAGAACAACAGTATATTACGTGTCTGAGAGGCTGTTTGGAACATCTGAGTACATCTCATGACAGTTCTAGCACATTTTTAAATGCGTGTTTTTAAAGTTGCTTCGTATATATTATGGCATTTGCCATTATTGTTTTGTATCCCAGACTCCTGTTAGAAACCTGTTAGACCTGAATTCAACATGTCCCAATACTTTTGTCCATATAGTGTATGACTTAGACAGTTATGCGATGAGGATAAGGATATGTGGATCATACAGTATTTTGACTTAAACCTCCATACCTAAAGACTTCACTGTTTAAATCTTAATCACACTTTCATTGTTTGGAAATTGTGTTTGAAATAACAGGCGTGTGCTTTTTATGCTGTATAAACATCACATTCACAGGCCGAGTGTTACTGTTCTGAAGTTACGGTTCACTACTAAACAGGACCAGTGAATGTAGAAAAACTTAATAAAAAGTCAGTCCATCCTTCCATCCAACACCTCTTGTGGTTTTTTTCTTCAGGTCCAGCTCTGTATCTTTAGCTTTAAAAGCCGGTGGCATTTTATGTTCAACTAGAAGCACAAAGAGAGTGGAAACATCTACGAAGGTGGTTAAATCTGCACAAAAACACCTCCAGCATGATGAGGCAAATCCTGAAGGTCAGTCTGTTTGAAGCTCTAGGTCAGGGGTGTCAAACATAAATCCAGCCCACTAAAGGGTCCACTCTGGCTAGTGGGATGAACTGAAGACCCTGGTGCTAAAAGTACTGAAGTCACATTTTTGGACGATTCAAGCTGAGCCTATAAACATGTTGTATTTGTTTAACTAAGGCCACCCTATAAGTATTTTCACCAGACGTTTTTCTTTTTTCTTTTGTGACTTCAGTACTTTTAGCACCAGGGTCTTCAGTTTTTTTAAATGCAAAAATTACACTGAGGATATTAACAGTCAGCAGTGTCAAAATCATTTTATTTCCAGTTCCACATACAGAGCATTTCAATCTCAAGTGGACAGTACAAGTAAAATAATAGTATATAAGTGATGACAACTACAATTTTTATCTTTATATTAGTGTGAAAAAAATGTAATTACTTGATGAGAATGTTTACTTTTACAAACTATCTTTTCACAAAAACGTAAATAATCCAAACTATGCACAATCTAAAATAAGTGGAATTTTAACAATATTCTGCCTGTTAGTAAATGTTTTGTGTATTTGTAGATCCATTGTGATCCGCAAGTTGTAATGTACATGTGTAATAAGACTACATAATGATGGTAAAACTGCACTTTTACTTGTTAAAACAAAGAAAAAAATGTAGTTTTTATTAGTAGGCTATTATTATTATTATTATTATTATTATTATTATTATTATTATTATTATTATTATTATTACCTTTAACCAGGAAAACCTTTTCCAATAGTGTCCTGGCCAACACGGGCAGCAGTATATTAAAATACTTGCAGACGACATAAAACTTTCACACATAAAAACAAAAAAAAAAGTTTACAATACATAAAACACAAGATTAGGTAAAAAGCTTCTAAAATCAATGTTTTTAAAAGTGCCCACAGATTAAGATAGAGGTGCATTAGACAAAACATGTGCAGCAGATGTCTCTGCCTCTATGTCAAACAAAATCCTCTTGAAGGTGTCCAGTGAAACCAGATCTTTAAGTTTCAGTTCTTTTTGTAAGTCATTCCATGTAAATGAAGCCCCATATCTGAACGCCTTTTTTCCCTACTCAGTTTGGACTTTGGGAACAGACAAAAAGAAAAAATCTGTTGAACAAAGATTGTAAGTGACAGTGGTTCTCCGATTTATTAAGGTCAAAAGGCAGGATGGGAGAAATTGGCTCCATGTGCCCTCTGAACGAAAATGAATTTGACACCCTTGCTCTAGGTCTTTAGAGTTTACTCCTATGTGAGAAATTAGAAACAAATGACGTTTGACCCAATTGGAATTTGGGGAATTTTTTGTGACCTTGACCTCTGACCTAGAATGGGGACAGTGTGTAAGTACTGTTCAGTGTTAACTGGTAAAAATACACACACACACACACACACACACACACACACACACATATATATATATATCAGAGTGATTTATCTGAAACACTAGACACAGACTGACAGACTGTGGTGGAAGGAAAATAAATCGATGTTTTTCTACCATCACAAGGCTTAAGTGCAGCATCCAAGCCATTTTGGAAAATAACCAAGTCAAACTAATGTAAACTAAAGTGGGTTTAACTTTCCTCAGATCTGTTGGTTAATGTTGGTCTAGTGTTCATTTTTACCAATTTAATTAGTTGGGGTTTTTTTAGAATTAATTAAGAATCTTTATTTGTCAGTGTCTATTTTACATGTGGACACACAACACACACTGAAACACAGCCGGTCCAGGGAATCAAACTGGTGACCCTTCTGTCACAGGCCACCTCTCCAACCATCTAAGGTTCCAGAGATGGCAAGACCCGCCCTACTCTGCCTCTGATTGGCCCATCACTCCTCATGCCTAAAGGTAACCAATCTAATCAGTGAAGCCAGTGAATACTAGCCAATTAGAAGCAGAGTAGGGCAGGTCATGGCTTCACCATCCTAGGAGAAAAAATTAGCAGTTTGGCTCAGATTCGACTAAAAGGTAGTCTGGCAAGCCCGACTATGATATGAATACATAGTCTGGACACGATCCATAGACTGAGCTTAAAGGAATACTCCACCTCCAGGCCAAATTCAGTGTCTCCCCACAGCCCCCAGACCTAAGTAAGTGTGTGGAAGCATTTTCCTGGTGAC
>JAQQZY010000003.1:9830240-9841207 GCA_030068375.1 Ostorhinchus rueppellii | reverse complement strand
TTGTCATTTGTTTCCCAATTAAATGTATTAAAATACTTAACATTTAGCACATTTAATCTCTGAAGCAGATAATTTCTTTAAAACAATTGTAGAGCAGTATTCTTTTCTAACGGGGGTCTTTGATACAAAACAATAGTGACAAATGTCATAATATAGTTTTATCTTGGGATAAATATCATTGCATTTGTTAGTTTGGTTTAAATTGTTACCTTTGCTTCCAAAATGCCTCGGAGATGGTTTTTCCTATCAAAATTTTCAGACCAGTTGAAAAATTGCATGAACATTTTGCACTGTTAGACCTTAAGAAGGTTTTAAGTAGAGTTTCAAAATATAAAAAGAAGAAATGGGAGCGAAAAATTAATAAGCAACTTATTGAAAACAACAATTAAAGTGAAATAGGCTGATCGAAAGTTTAAGACCGCAGCTTTTAAAAGACAAAATCTGCACAATAATGTGGATTCAGTGTCATTTTCTGTCAGGTTTTCACACCGTCATGACCTCCTGATGGAAAAAGCAGAAAAGCTTCCTCTGAACATGCTCAGATTGTTGAGCTGCTTAAGCGAGGCCTCTCACAACGTGTCATCGCTGCTGAGGTTTTTTCAACTGGTCTTTTTTGGATCAGGAGTGTATACAGTGTGTGTGTACATGATTTTAAATGTTCTACCTCTACATTTCTAAAATATTGTTTGTGCTCTGACTAAATAATAATTTTCTACAACTAACCTTCTACTTTCTTCACTTTGGAAGAAAATCACCCCTTGACGCCGACTGTCGCGAATTTGCATCAAACTCCCCCTTCGCTCCAAAATACTATCTACTTGGAAGCAAAAACACAAGTGAAATTTTTTTTTTTTCCATGATTAGAAATAAATTCAGACATCGAGTGGTTAAGGAAATATGAATGTTTCTAAACTATACGGACGTAAATATTGGGACACATGACTACAGCTGTAAGGTGTCCTGGTCACCATGATCTGAGATTTAAACATCAATAGAGTTATCATTATATAAAACTATATTATAACATTTGTTTTGTTTTATTGTTTTGTATCCCAGACTCCTGTTAGAAAACAAAAACCTGAATTCAATGTGTTCCAGTCCCTTTGTCCACGTAGTGTGGGCCAGTGTTTCCCAACCTGTTTTGATCCACGGCACATATTTGACATTAGAAAAATCCCAAGGCACACCACCAAACAAAAATGTCATAAAAATATATATTTATTGAAATATAATGCAAATCTGCGGTGGGGACGTCAGGGCTGCACAGGCGACAATATTGTGGGGCGTTGAACATGAAAGCTCAGATGGATGCACCAGCGGTCCCTCAGACCAACCCCCCAGATTGAGGTCTGTTGTATAATAGTATGGGAGGCAGATCCCTCCCACCCCAACCCAATAGCAGGGGTTTGTGGGTAACCTGCTAATCCATGCATCACTACTGAGGGGGCTTTATCAACAGAACGCACCACATCAGAGCCAGTTCACTTGTATTTTTATTTTGAAAAGGGAAGCAGCAGACTGTTATAGAGCGGATCATTGGTGTGTGCAGTCGTATGGATCTATGGCACACTGCTGCTACAGAACCAGTCAGGTGAAATTGGATCATTTTCCACGGCATACTAATGTGCCACGGCACACAGGTTGGGAAACACTGACTTAGGCAATTATGCTACGAGGCTAACGATATCATTAGCCTCATTGCTTAATTGCCCAAGTCATATTTTTGGCAAAATTATGAAATCAGCATAACTGTACTCTGCTATGCTGCTTCATTTTATGCAGATATGACAGTTTGGCTAAAATGAGGACTTAGGCTGTGATACTACTGGGCTAACCGTTTGTCAGAAGAGGATTTCATCTTTGACTTGGAGTCTTCCAACCCTTTTCCGCTCCATTTCCTCTCTTTGTTATTACTGTTAAATCAAAAATCCTCCACATATGATCCACTAGAGTCTAGATTACTGTGGCTCAATCATTTGTTGTTTTTGCTCTTTAAGAAATCAGACATGAGAGCTTTGCTTGTCGTTTTGAGCTGTGTGTATGTGTGTGACTAACAGACTGGTGTTGGTTGTAATGTTGGTGTGTGAGCGCCCCCCTGTGTTCACTGTGCGTTCTGCTGCATGATGATCCCAGCACTAACCTGCTGTCGCTCTCTGTTCACTGCTAACAAAGGAGAAAATTATGTCATGTCGACGTTTCGGAGGCTGGAGGTAGGTGACGTCACGACACCAGGGAATTATTATTATTATTATTATTCACTGTAGTCTGTTGTGTTCCGGTCCAGGCTCATATTAAGACCAAAACAGCAGGATAATAATGACATCCAGCTCTTATAAATACAGGATCATTATAGTATGATATTAGTGGAACATTTATATAAAACAAATATATATATATATATATATATATATATATAAATAAAGGTGATGAGACAAACTTGGACAGAAATTGATGTGAAGTTTTGGGGTCATTCAGAGGATTAAAAAAAAATCCAGATATTTTAAAAATAAAGTTCTAATTTTATCTGCGTGAAGAAATACCTGGTAAATAACACAACGGGCGATATAAACCTGTTTGTCGGATGTAAACTGGTTACCCCTAATACCAGCTGTAACCGTCAATAATTAAACTTTTTCACATAATTACAACTTTATTCTCATTATGTCGTGACCTTTTCCTTTCAAATACTGTAAATTTCATAAGAATGCTCTGTGATGTTTTTTTTTTTTCCTTGAAATATTCCTACTTAATGTAATATTGGGAATATTCCATCTTTATTCTCATATTGTAATTTAAAAAAAAAAATATTTAAACTTTTCTCCAAACATTATGACTTTGCTTAAATATTGTGATTTAACTACATTTTTACTTTATGCATTATATTCTGAAAATGAAATGCAGTGAATTTGTCTGAAAAATCTAAATTTTATTCATGTAATGACGTCTTTCTCCAAATATTTCAACTTTATTCTCATTATATTTTTTGAATTGTTTCTCGAAATATTCAAATTATTCTTGTAACCTCTGACTTTTTTCCTCCAAATACTATTTTAATCTCATATTAGATTTTTTTTTAAATAACCAAAATATCACAAAATTATCATAATATTATATGCTTTCTTCAAATATTATGACTTTTTATTTAAATAATATATCTTTTTATTCTCATTTGTGCTCTTCCAAATACACACAAGCTCCTCTCTTTAAAACTCTTTACATTATGAGAGTTTTGGATGAAATGTTATTATTAGTGTCCACTAATAAACCCAACAGGAAGTTCAGTGGTCTAGTGAATGTGTCGACTGGTCTTAAATGAACCCATAAAGATCCAAACAGACAGAGGACCAAAACCATCTGATTTAACACGTTTAATACCTGTGACACCTGTGCACTACGCACTGTACTGTATATAACTGTGTATGTGACAAATAAAGCTTATCTTATCTCTTAAAAATAGGAAAGTACATGATTTCGCCTAATAAAATGCAAAATACAGAGGATCATATGATAACAAATGGTGATAAATCACTTAACAGGTTAAATATAGAGAAGATTTCATGACACTGGGTTTAAGTTCAGTTAATATTTTGCTGAAAAGCTCATTTTTTCTTCAGTTTTCTCTGTTTTTGTTGTAATAATTTGATCTTTTATGAACATCTACGCGAGCAATGAAATAAATATAGAAAAATACCTGATTTTCACTTAACAAAAAAAAAAAAAGCAAAATAGAGCGGATAATATTCTAATAAGTGGTGATTAAAAAACAGTTAAATATAGTATAGAGAAAATGAATTTGGCAGTGAAGTAGCACTGGGTCTTTATGGGTTAAACTGCACCAGAATGAGTGAAAATGTGGATGAGACGGCGCTCAGACCTTCATAAACCCATCTCAAATACTGCAGCACCAGTGGTCTGAGAACACACGTTATTCTTCTTTTTTTTTACACGTGTTTTTCTGGTTTATTTCAGGTAAATGGTATTCCTGAAGAAAGAAAAGTGGCCGAAGCACTGAATTTGTGACCCGAGTCTTCCGTCCCGTGTCGACCTTTGCTTTTTTTCTAACATCCGTGCCAATCTGCATGCCTCAACAGTGTATTTACCAAGATTTATTAGTGTCCATTTGCACTTACACCTTGATGAGTCGAAGTGTGAAAGCTTAGCAGATTGTAAAGTTCTATTTTGTATTATTTTGTGTAAATGTAAAAACAGAAACTCTGTATTTGTACTTGCTTTGCACAGTCAGTCTCACAGCGTTCGGGGTGCGTTTCATTCGTGTCAGCGTACTCACCAGGTCATGCATTAATCCACCGTCACATGTACTGTATGAATTATGAAAAAAAAAGTATTTATTTAATTTTTTTTTGTTTTGTTTTTTTTTTTAAGATTGATTTTATTACTTAAAATTAGGCAAAAGTTGAAATGGATTTTTAATTATTTTTATATGAATATGGTTTTATTAAGAATATATTTAACCTCTTGAGACCCAGGAAAGTACTAGTTTAGTCTTTTTTTAATAAAATAATTGCCTATATTGGAAACATGATGATACATCAGTTTTTTTTCAGATGCATTTTTTAATTTTATGGAATAATCCTTTGTGTTGGACAGTGTTTTTGTTTGTTTTTTGTATAAAGCTGTTAAACTCTTGTCCACAAACATGGACAGAAAACCCACAGCCGGCTCTAAGGAGGTGAACTATGAGATCACGGAGCAGTCAGACTTCTAAAACTAAGATGATACTTTTTTCATTGCATTTCTTATGGCCAATAGACGCTGCCCCCGTGTGGTTTGGAGAATATAGCCTTTATAACCCTTTGGAAAATGAGCGTAAACTGTGTCAGGAAATTGTCCCTTGAGAATCAGCTGGTTCTTTGTCCACTTTTCCTTATTTTGAGAAAACAGTTTGAAAATTTCACCTGTTTCATCTGTGATATTTAGAATTATCAATCATCTTTTGTGTGGAATAGTGTCGACTGTGGAAGGTACCCTAAACATACTGTCAACATGTTCTAAATCTGCATAGGCTTAGAGATAGAAGGAGATAAAAATGGACATAGAAGTTTCTGATTCAGAAGTGTCTCCTGGTCAACAAGCTCTATGTCCAACATCAGACCTGGCGCCTTTACAGCAGGGTTGTCAAACTCATTTTAGTTCAGGGGCCACAATCAGCTAAATTTGATCTGCAGTGGACCGAACCAGTAAAAGAACAACATAATAATATATAAATAATATCAACTCCAACATTTTCTCTATGTTTTAGAGTGAAAAAAGTACAGTTACATTATGAACATGTTTACATCTATAAACGATCCTTTCAAACTGTGTGAATAACATGAACAAACTGAAAAAATAAGCGTAATTTTAACAATATTACATCTTAGTTTATCATTTTCACATGTACATTATAACTTATAGATCACAGCAGATCTACAAACACACAAAACATTTATTAACAGGCAGAAAGAATCTGCTTAAAATTGTACTTAATTCACTTAATGCATTTCAGGTTGTTTATTTGTTCAGGTTATTCACATTTTTTGCTAAATTATACTTTGTTTCAGTGTAAATACATGAAACTGTAAAAGTTGGAGTTATCATTATTTATGCGTTATGTCAGTATTTTATTGGTCCTGCCCACTGGAGATTGAATTGGTCTGAATGTGGAACCTGAACTAAAACTATTGTAAGATTGTTCATATCTTAGTGTAATTTTTGCATTTCACAAATTCATCCCAAGGGCCAAACTGGACCCTTTGGCGGGCCAGATTTGGCCCCCGGGCCTTGTGTTTGACACCTGTGCTTTCAGGAAGTTCTATGTCCACCAGAATTGTTTTAAATAAAGTTATGAACAAACTAAGAACATTTTAGTCAATGATTACATGTATTTTATGCTTTCAGAAGGTTCATTTTGTGCTTTACACGTGCTCCACTGCCATTTTGAGCCAATGTCACATGATCCAGGTCTGGCCTCTGATTGGCTCCTTGGACATGAAACGAGCGCCACTCAGGACATAGAACTAAATGTTTTTAGGGGTGAGTGTGTGTAGCTGAGCACTTTGGGACATAAACTTAGACGTTTTTAGAATGTCCTGCTATGCTTAACTCCATTTCTGCGAGAAGTGGACATAGAACCAGCTGATTCTCAAGGGCCAAAATGTGGACATCATCCATGAAAGGGTTAATGAATGAACACAGTCATTCTCCAACTACGACGAGGTGCAGTAATGCGAAATTTGTGATCAGAATAATAATAATAATACACAAGGCAGTAAAATGAAGGATGCTGTCACTGGATTAGAGTCATTATTGTGCCTTGGTTTAGTTCAAAACACACATTGATCACTTTATCACTGGTTTAATGCACCGAGCATAGAGCGGTACACGAATCAAACGCACCCACTGTTGTGAGAATAAGTAGACCTCTTCAAGGAAAAGGGACTTTTACAAAACAAATGTTATTAATTATATGTAACGTGCCACATGATGATAATAATAAATCCTTAAATCATTTGTTAAATAATGAGTGGCTCAATAATAAAAAAAAAGAAACTGTCTGAATGGCACAAATGAAGTGATTTTGTCTGGAACAAAAGGGGAAAAAGCCAAAACAACACATTTTTACGAAGGTATTATTAACAATTTACAACAGAATAAAGGTATTTATAAATAATATGGATACATTTCACATTTTTAAGACATCACAAAAAATGTACATGTAACATATTTCAAAGAGGCCCTGTACAAGAGTATAAATAGTTGTTGCTTTTACACGACCAAAAAGATCTATTAAGGCCTGAAACAATTCGCAAATTCATAGCTGTTGATAGATGTGAAAACGGATCAGTAAACTTTACGCGTCGATGGAAACTGCAACGTGGAAAAGCCATCTTCGTCTATACGAGGTGTAAACTGGTTATAGTCATGACAAACTGACTCGGCTCTAACTCGGTTTAAGAATACAACCCCAACTGTACGTCGCCAGAGAAGTGACGGGCGAAAAACCTCGGAAACCTGCTGACAGTTTGTTCCAAAAGAGAAAAAAAAACAGGTTTAAATGTGTGTTCGTGGTCCGACTCTTTATCTTTTCTAGAGAAGCTACATAAATTTGTAGAAAACAACTTACACCACAGTCTGTTATTATTATTATTATTATTATTATTATGCATTTACGTGACGGGTTATATGATGAAAACCTTTGTTTCCCCAATAAAAATGCGTTATAGTACATAAAATAACATGGTACCGTGTTAAACATTCTATTACCACTCTACATTGGAGTTCTGACAAAGGTGCTTATCTGCCATTATGCTGGAAGTGTGAGGAGAACGCCAAAAAAAGGGCGGAGACATTTGACACTGCAGACTGAGGAAATATACAGATGTCGTTAGCCTCAAGTCATACGCTCTATGGACAAAAGTATTGGGACACATTGAATTCAGGTGTTTCTGTTCTAACAGGTCTGGGATACAAAACAATAATGACAAATATCACAGTGTAGTTACCGCTGCCCAAGAGGTTATGTTTTTGCCAGGGTTTGTTTGTTAGCAATATAACTCGGAAAGTTACAGATGGATTTTGATGAAATTTTCAGGATATGTCCGCTCTGGGTCAAGGAAGAGAGGATTCAATGTTGGAGGTGATCCGGATCACCGTCTGGATCCAGGAATTTTTTAAAGGATTCTTTATCATTGCAAGATAGGGCATGATGGTACTGAGTTGCATATGAGGTCATTCAACGCCATCTAGTGGAGGAAAGTACAAACACAACCCTTAAAAAAAAAAAAAGTACAAACAATACCTTAAAGAAAAATGGACAAACAGTACCCTTAAAAAAAAAAAAAAAGTACAAACGCTACCTAAAAAAAAGTACAAATACCTTAAAGAAAAACGGACAAAGAGTACCCTTAAAAAAAAAATACAAACACTACCTTAAAAAAAAAAAAAGTACAAACTCGACCTTGGCGGAGGTCTGCGCTCTCTGAGTGCTTTTCTACTTTTATATTGTGATAAATATATTTATTACTAATACTGATGTTTTACTTCTCAGATCAGCATGAACAGGACATGTTACAGCTGTAGCCATGATGCGTCCATATAGTTTTTAAATATTTCCTTAAAATTTAATGGGAAATTTTTCATCCTAAGTGAAGAAAGTAGATGTTAATTGTGGTAAAAAAAATAAAAATAAAAAATTCAAATCATAGTCATGGATAAAAAAAAAATAAAATAAAAAATAAATCCATGTTGAGAGAAATTAAATAAAAACTATGTCTGAGGCATTTTAGAAGTAAAGATAATGTAAACAAAAGTAACCAATGCGATATTTATCACAATAAAAAACGATTATATTTGTCGGTATTGTTTTGTATCCCACACCCCAGACAGAAAAGGAACAGCTGAATTCAACATGTCCCAATACTTTTGTCCACATGGTGTATGACTTATGCAGATGATGTTGTTGGAGTGACATTTACACATCCTCCTACTGTGGTCAGTGCATTACTTAGTGGTTTTGGAGTAGTAATGTGACACCGGGTACCTACAGATGCATGTTTGGGATCCAGAGCTCCACGTCAGAAGTAGATCTGATGATGGGTTTTTTTTTTTTTTGTATTTTTTTTTTTTTTTAAATACAGCACTAACAAAATTGTACTGTACGTTCAAAGGCAATTAGTCTGATAAAACACTCACTCTAGTGTAGATTCCACTCATTCACATTGACCAAAAAGGTTCACTGGCCATGGCAACAGAGGGAGGGTGTAGTCGTTATTCCTATTTTACAACTAAATGAGGGTGCGTTTCCTGCTCCAGCTCAGTGAGGCGCGTTTTAAACAGCAATGAAAGACGACTAAAAATACTGCTGAAACACTGCTTGTATGAAATAAACTGCCACGATTGTACAAAGGAACTCATGGGATGTAAAGGATGCTGGCCTGGGTACAAAATGACTTGTATAATACTTCCTTCACAAACAGCAGTCATGGGCGCAAAAAGTACAAAATAAAAACAAAGCCAAAAACAGTGTATAAAATATAAGATTAATTTAAATCATTAAATACTGTACAATTTCAGAGCTATAGCAGACGACCATGGTACCTTTCAGCACAAGGCAAACATGTCTAAAATTGCTAACAAAAAAAAGAAAATAGCAAAATATGTCAAGGGATATTCTGACATTTTAACAATTGCACTCCAAATTTGACTTTACTCTTGAAACAAATTTGATCACCCAAGTCAGTTGTTGGTCCATGTTTTGCATATTCAGATATCTACGGTTTTTCAAAGCCAGTTGAAAGGCGCAGCGCAGTTTAACATTTAGTCAAACAGGACTAGATATCTGAATATGTAGGTTATGGATCCACCTGAGCGACGCCTTCAGCTGTTGATGCCGTGTGGACGGAGCCTTCCGGAGCAAAGCGGTGACAGGAGGTTCTGCACGTGGCAAAGATGAACCGGATTAGTTTGGGATAGAAGCGACGCTGCGGATTTCACAAAGCAAGCATGAGGTCTGGATATGAGAGGACATTTGGCTTTAAAAAGCATCCAAATCCCCTCGGCTCTTCTGCTGAATCCAGGTAATGTAAACGTTTATAATGTTCTGTACTTTTCCTTTTATTTTTTGTTTTTTTGTGAATTGCCTGAAAAAGGCCGTTTTCTTCAGTGTATGACTTTCACATCAGTCACAATGTTCAGACTCTGCTCGTTTGTGGCCGGCGGTGACACACCGTTCTCCGCCGTGTTTCTGTTTGTGTCACTAACCACAGCTCAGATTGTCTCCTTTGACCGCCGCTAGAATAATCCTGGTCAGGGCTCGGATCTGTGCATCAGGTGGAGCTCAGCGGGGGTCTCGGCCGGTCCGCCGTGCCTCCGTCAGGCCCCCGGCGTGGGTTGGCTGTCCCTGGCCAGCAGCAGCACAACCAGACTGAGGACCCCTGTGGCCCCCAGGCGCTTCAGCAGGGCCACGCTGTCTTTAGGGATGACCACCTGGGCCAGGTCATTGGTAATGAGCGAAATCTCATGAGCTACGCAAACGAAGATGAAGGTGCTGACCAGGATGTTTAGTGAAGGGTTTCCTGGGATCAGGACTAGGATCCCCTTGGTGTCTGCTGCCAGCCAGATGTGGTACTGGCAAATGAACAGCTGAGGGAGACAAACACAACCATTACACAACCTGTCAGCGTCTCCAGCCCATTGAAGCAGTTAAACAGCAGTAACAGAGCAGATAGAAATCATAAGAAAGGGTCCTAAAGTAAGTCTGAAGACTCTGAAAAGGACATGATCTGGTCTCTTATCTGCTTTGACCACTTTGGATAAAAAATAGGTGTGTCTCAGTAAACTGCATGATTATGTCTAGAAATTCATTTTGGATCATGTTCAGTGATGCATGACTCAGTTGCTGAAGCACAAACAGTAATATCAGCATCTCCAAAGTGATCCCCTTTAGCCTGATTATGTCAGTATGGACGCAGCAGCAACAAACATGGAAGAGCCTTCACAGCTTCTTGCTGCTGCGGCTGCGTGGGTTTCTGAAACGGCCCAAGTGACGGTTTGGTTCTGCTTCAGTTTGGTATGTAAACAAACAGACGGCTTGTCATGGAGTCATCTTTGAAGTCTTTCACCGTGAGGGAAGTGATTCAGAAGCGTCAGCACGGAAAGTCTTCTGGATTATTGATAAGGTGGCCATCACTTAGATTTTATGAATTTGAAGAAAAATTTGTGATGCAAGTCATACAAATACATACAGCAACAAATACTTATGATCATAATAACAACAAACATGTGTAAATAAGACATATTTAGGTGATCAGTTCAGATGTTCCATTCACTTCTGCGTGTAATATGGTGCAATGACAATAAAGGCTAATCTAATCTAATCTAATCTAATAATATAGTGTTTATCAAATGTATTCTTCCAGCTCCACCCAGTAGAAGGTGTCCCACTGCTGCCATAATTGAACAGTATTTCT
>JAQQZY010000003.1:9784944-9825259 GCA_030068375.1 Ostorhinchus rueppellii | reverse complement strand
CCATCCCACCAGTATAAGAGCGCATTTATGCTCAGATAAACATATTTTCTATTATCAAATTAAAACAATCATATCTCCTGCTTTCTGTGGTCTATCTGTGCCAAATAAAAACTGGGAGAGAGTTTCAAATCTGCACTTTCGAGTAAAGTTGACGGCAGCGCTCCATGTGACAGAGTATTTGGTACGGCACTTTAAAGACGCCACGTGATCATCAGTCCCACAGGATTAAAATGTTACCAAAGCTTAAACAAGATGATTGACAATAAAACTATTATGTGTATTTTTGTGTTTTGTATTTCAGCATTAATTCTCATCATTTATGTTGTATTTGGTACATGATGATTATTTTATGTATTCTTCCCCCTGGGCTTCACATACCCCACTTTAAAGAACCCCTGATACAGTGATACAGTGTGATGGAGTTGACATGTTTTAGATTCAAAATGTCCACAATCTACCTTCTGAGAAACCCAAGAAAGGAAGCAACTTACTATGAAGGAGATCACAGAGAGGAAGAGGAGGACATTGGAGATTTTGGTTGAGAAGAGAGCGTCTCCTTTTCCCTCCGACAGCACCTGACGCTTCTGAAGTACCAGGTAAATGAAGGCAAATAACATCCCATGAATCACCGCCTGCAAAACCACATTAGAAAAAATTCAACAGCGTGAGCAAAATGTGGCCCATCGTTCTATTTTTACTCTTAGCTCTGCACAAAATTCATGTATGTGTATTACATTTCAAAGAATTTATGTTCCTCCAAGAATGACTAATTAAACTCCGATGTGCACAGAGTGAAACGCATTTGACTTACAAATCGGTCCAGTTTCCATCTGAACCACCACTCATGGATCCTTCCGTTCAGCTCAAAAAGCTTGGAGAAGGGCCACACGGAGAAGATACTCTCAAACAAACCCTGGAGTTTCAACACCAAAATGTAAAAATTAAAAAATATTTCAAAGGATTATACTGTATGTAGTATTGACATTTCAAACTGATCTCATGAAATCGTGTTGGATGTCACGCCAGATCTTATGGCATTTGGTGTGCTAGAAATCAGAGTCCTGCACAGGTTCAGGTACCAGTGGGTGAACTGCAAATTTTAATGAAACGAGTGAAACATTTTGTGCTGTGTCAGATACAGATTCGGGTCGGATGCAGGAGGGCGCGGGTCTAATTTGCGGTTTACATTAGGCTACGAAACATCATGTGCCAACAAACAAAACTCTGTTAAGCACCGTTTTCATTTGGCTCTGCCTTCAACTGAAATAACACATGTCACTATTCGATTGTCGTGGTAATAAATGTTTGTTTAATTTTGGCTATCTGACTGATTCGGCTTTATTTATATCAGGTCAGTTCGGGTGTGGAATTTTATTTCTATTCTTTCAGAAAACAGGTCGGATGCGGTTTAAATATGACGGGTACAGGTGGTTGTGGTTTGGTAAGATCGGGACCGTGCAGGACTCTGCTATAAATACGCATTATTTGATTGCGTGTCAATGTACGCCAAGATCTCCTGTTAGCACATCTGCAACCACTAACCCTAACCATGTGGTATTTTACGCGGCATGACCAGACACACGGAAAGTTTATAATGCGTACAGATAACAAGGCAATTAAAAGAGGTGTGTTATCTGTATACAATTCATGATATCACATTGCAACAGTAGGAGGAAAATACACAAACTATAACACACTTAAACGAACAAAACCACCAGCAATTCAACAAAGTATAAACCTGTTTACATACTACATTATGGAATCATCAGGTTTTCTTCTTCAAACTAAAACTCAGTCCTTTATTTTAACAGTCAGTCAAAATAACAGTGTCTTATAATGTTCACACGTTGCATCAGCTGATATTTGACATTATAGCTGTTTTTAGACAAAACAGCTACAGTTAAAGTGCTGATTATCTCTGTTTTCTGTACGCTGTGTGTTGTCAATAGCTGCACTAAAGATCTGTTTGGAATCACAGTCACAGTTTAGTCCGAACCCTGGATCAACAAATGGCAACTTAGCAAAAATAATAACATCACGTAATAACTTTATAACTTCACAAGCCTCAGAATCAAACCGTGTAGAAGAAAGGTTGATATTTCAACATCAAACTCCATTCTTTTCATTTAGCGCTGTGTCCGCTGGTAAAAACAACAGCGTTTCTAGCTTTTATCACTTTTTTGACTCTACAGTTTGTGTTAACTACACTTTCAGAGGTCTTCATTCTAAACATTTTATATTATTTGACAGTAGAAGTGCCTCCTTTAGATCAAGAATATTAAAATGTAATTCAGTAACACACAAATTTTACATTATCTTGTTTTTGAGAGTTGACATCATTCAACTATTAATCTAATATTTGTAACCAAAGTGAGTTGTGACGAGCAGGATTAAAAGGTTTTACATTCACCCACCTGTGAATAAGCAAAGAAGCAGATGAACAACAGAAGGCCCAGTAATTTGGCCAGGACCCCAAGGTGCCATATGCCGCTACCTGATCACAAGAGAACACCATTAATGGAAACTGTTTGTCTAAATGCAGCCCTGTTGTGAACATTAACATCTAAAATAAATCGTTTGTATTCATTCCCACGGCACCATTTCCCTTTGACACATACTGTTAGCCTTCTTCTGAAGAATCTGAGGCCACACAGCCAACGTGGCGTAGATGATGACAAACCAGAAGGTGACCAGGGGGACGAAGTAATAGAACTGGTAAGGTCTGTCCATCACCACACAGAGCACCAAGACCAAGAAATTTAGACGGAAAAGCACCTGGAGAACAGACAAACACAACCAGACGACACTGACCAGAGGGTACGCTGCAAGAAACTGCATCTGTTTTCCATAATATGAAGTCATTTCAAACCAAATGTGTCTGTACAGTGTGGAAAATAACAGTAAAATCTGAGTAGATCATAGATTGACTGCATGTTTCTACACTTAGTTAAATTCAAGGAATATCTTCTCATGGTTTTCCAAAATCTGGTGTTTCTACAGACTTTACTGATCCCACAACAGGGAAATTCAGCGACAGATTAACCCTTTCATGCATGAGTTATGAGAGCCTTAAGAGTTTTTTCCTGAGTGTTTTTATTCCTCTTTAGGCATGAAAAAAACAATGCGACTGAAAGTTTTTTCTGAAGCTATATTTCATGAAATAAAAAAAAATTAGGGCAAAGCTGGACACCATGCATTTCATTTTTGAAGCAAAGAAACATATTTACTGATATACTGTGTCAAAACTATGAACTATGAAATACCAACATTTTAATGTTGCTAACCTGATGTTTTCTCATATTTTAATACAGTCTAATATTAGTCTTTACTCAGTTCATGGAGATGATATGCAAAAAAAAAAAAAACCCAAAACTTTTTGTTAACAGTTGAATTGATTTACACTCAAACATGTTAGATCAGGTTTATCAAGAACAGCAAAGTTACAGTAATGTTATTAACTGCAGCGTATGTGTTGGCTGATGTGAAACTAAAACAACCAAACCCATGAATATACAAGAGAACAGCTGTAGAGTAGCTTTCCACTGTAGTGACTACTATGCATGAAAGGGTTAAAGGGCAAGAAAAAAAATGTGTTTGCAATGCAGGTGCATGAACATGAATTTGTGATGAAAACTAATTTGTTTGGCTGTTGAGTTCAAACATCACCAGTGTTTCTCAGTAGTCTCTTACTCCACCTTCAATACTTTATGACCCCTCTGTAATAACTGGTTTAATGTGTCTCTTGTATGACAATATGGGACTGGTGGTGTAAATAATGGTTAAAGTGTAACTGGATATACTCTCACCTGGCACACTCTATAAAGTCCAAAGTCTCCTTTGAGCCAGAAAAAAGAAAAGTGTCCATAGCCAGTTTGGAAAAGATATGCAGCCACCAGCACCCTCACATGCATGTACACAGGAATGAACTGTCAAAGAGAGAAAATATTGGCCTTTTTTTTTTTTTTTTTTTTACATAAAGTAAACAAGACAGGGTTCCTACAGGTTTCTACAAGTTAAATGTAAAGACTTTTTAAGACTACTTGGAACAGAATTTAATGCCCATTTCATGTCCACACTGGCAAAAAAATTCATGACTCTTAGAATTTAGGAAAATGTATTTATTTACTCCAACACTTTGATTTCCATCTTTCCGAGATGAATTGCTCTCTCGTGCAAAGTGCAGCGAGCTTCAAACACGTTCCCCTCCACTCCTGCCAACCAGGTCCAGAACGAGCTTTTCTTCAAGCAGGTATTATTTTATTTACACTCCCCCCTGCTTACTATACTTTTCGCTTGTGAATTATCCCTTGAAGTTTTCAAACTCTGCTTTCTCAGGTGACGTGGACATGACTAACAGCTGCACGTGTGATGGCCTGAATATTCTGTGATCATTTCTGCAACGTTACCGATAACTGGTTCCTAATTTCAGTATGAATTGTCGGGTTGGAATGGGTGGATCTAAGTAGAGGTCAAAACACAGTCCTGGAAACCTCTCTGAGAAAGCATTTTATAGACAATTTGACAAGATTAGTGTTGCTAAATGACCCACATTTTTACTTTTAAACTAATTTTTGCTTTAATTGGACCATAAGGGGTTATCCAAAACAAAGAGCTACTTTATATTGAAATAAATGTTGGAATGATAATCAATTAAAGTTTGCTCTCGGAGGAACATCGGTGTGTTTTGACCCATAGACTAAATTTAAGTTCTTTGCAGTTGCATTTAAAAACAATACAACAGACAAGATTATGGCCACATAACTTGAGGCCTACCATATCAAACTGAATTCCTTTTGAAGAATTTTTTTTAAGGTAATAAATGCAGATTTGTAAATTCAAGACTTAAGAATTTTTAAGACCTTGTGGAAACCGTGCAAAACCATCCGACTGCACAGCGATGTTACAATCAAACTGATTTTTGCTGTTGATGAGGACACACAAACCCCTTTGCCCCTAAAGCGGTTCTATGGCTGGCACTTGAGCTGGAACCATTTTTTTCCTGCTTCCAGTGCCAAAGAACAGAAAAAAACAGGGCTAAAACCAAGCACCCATACATCAGGGGCTGGAGATGGGACTAACATGACCAAAGGAGCAACGTAAACCTAAATATTAAAAAACAGACCTGACACGGTGCTTTTGTCTGTGCGATTTATCTAAACAAGAAGAAAACCAGAGCTTAATTATAGACATAAGTAGAAGCAGTAAGCGTCTTGTAATGATAAAGCTGTTCAAAGTGGGACTGACGGTGCTGATGACCCGGTTATATTGACAGTAAATGAGGTTACTGACTCCCACTTGCCTCTAATATTAGTTTCAGTCGAGATGAGGTAACAGTGAACTTACGGCACTGGCTCCTGATATATGATAGATGAGGATGACGAGCTGCATCCAACCCTTCCACTCGTCTGTTTGCTCTCTGTTGAGCAATTTAGTCTGTGTAGAAAAAAATAGAAACATAGCTGATCCAGCACTTATCTAAACTGGGCTGGGGTCACATTTCAATGTACAGTACGACCAAAACTGTAGCTACAACTGGAAGTGAATGATAAGCAAGTTAAACTGTAATATCTGACAGAAATTTAGTGGGAATGAGATTTTTTTGCGCTTCAATTTCACTAAGATAATAAAAAATGATGATGTGATTTTTGGAATTGGAGAATATTAGATCAGAGCATCTATGCTGTGACACATATCACCTGTGTTGAAAAATTCCCGCTCCTACAATTTGCTTAGTACCAGTGAACAGAATGACATTAAAATTTAGTAGTGTCAACCAATATTGATGTTTCAAAGGTCAGTGCCGATTATTTACAGATCACGGTGGCAAATATTTATTCAACTCTATACTGTATGTCTTCATGATCTCTGTTTGCTTAAGTAAATGTACCCTTCGATGTACCTGCTTGCTAGCCATGTTTTTCCCCCAACTTCAAAATGGGTGGTTCTACGTCATACAAATTTATGCTGCCTGCAATGTGTGTCTGCACTTGTTTTTGGTTTATCAGCCTCATGAAATAACCAGCTGATGATAAATCAGCCAAAATGTATTTAATCAGCCTGGCCTGATCCCTTTTACTTGAAACCTTAAGACTGATGTTGACTGGCAGTTAGAAAGCAATAGAAAAGTAATAGGAATTCAGAGAATACTGTCATTTAAGAACAGTGCATCATGACTTACCTCCTTGCTGTTTTCACTGTAGAAAACCCCCAGGACAAATATATAGATGAGAGGGATGAAAAACGTTGAGTGTGTGTAGAACTTCTGCTCTTTCATGAAAACATCTGCTCTATCACAAAGGTAAAAATAGGCCATGATGATGCCCATCCTGCAGAGGGCCTGGAAGGGTGCCTTTGGACCCAGAGGGACAGCTGCAGAGGCTGGCTTCTTCTCCTCTAAGCTTTCCACATCAGGTGGCACAGGTCGGCGGTGGCGGTTGTTGCCAAGAACGTGGAGGACCAGGAAGACTATCGCTGAGCCCAGGAAGAAGCACGCTGACAGTTTCTGGAGGAAGTTGGGTGGTGGTAATGTCTGGCAGCAGGAGCCATCGATGGGCCTCAGTAGCTTGTTGCACACAGAGTTCATGAGGACCATGGCTCCCTGACAGGATGGCAGGATGTGAGTAAAATCCAAACTAAGTGCAAATGAACATCAACGCTTCCAATCAGCTCTTTGTGTTTAATATTCAGCTCCATATGAATATTCACTAGCGCAAACATCTGACACCTGTGTGGTTAACATTAGCTAGCAGCAGTAATCTTCACTATAAACTGTTCTTACCACATTCCTGGTACTCTCAGGCAGGTGGAGGCCATCGTCTGACTGGGTGATGGTTTCCAGTGCAGCCTGTCGCGATGCGGCCAACAGCTTGATCCGGGACCTGCCGTTACGCTTGCTGCTGTTGAGTGCGTCCGCCGCTGCTTCATTATACAGCTCCAGCTGTTGATTGGTGATCATCCTCCTGTTTTCACTTAACACCTCCTCGTTTACTGGGTCTGAACAGGACAGAGATGTCATTACATGGTGTGCAATGAGAACAGGAAAAGACTATGGTGAGAGGATACAAGCAAACTGTGACTAAGCAACCAACAGTGAAAATGATTATTTAGAGCAGAAAAAAAGACAGTGTCATCCCTGCATATATGTAATTATCCACTGATAGCTATGTGCTTATTATAAGTGGTTGACTATTGAAATGAGCTTCTAAGTCTAAGAAATAAATAAATGTAATTAATCAAACATTAGGTAAGACTTCTCATACAGTACTTGAAAGTGTGATGTTTGCATCTATTGGGTGTTTGCAAATTACAATACACTACAGTTTGGCTGAATGAACAACATACACACACATCCTATGGAGTAATCCAGACCAACAAACTGTTGAAAATAGCGAGACTATGTAGCTCAATTTATTGCAATATGGCTGCAGTAAAATACACTACACTTAACTGTCACGGACATCATAAGAAACATTAGTTTATCCAGCCACAGGGTGTATTTTCAGGTTTTTTGTTTTGTCCATTGTCCATGTCCATTATCAGAGGCCTGGTTTATATAAATATTAATTCATCTCGAGTATGGTTATAATCTTCTACACTATTTTTGAAATTAAACACTTATTGGTTATTTTCTATATGATACCATAA
Source organism: Ostorhinchus rueppellii (assembly GCA_030068375.1). Classification (NCBI taxonomy): domain Eukaryota; kingdom Metazoa; phylum Chordata; class Actinopteri; order Kurtiformes; family Apogonidae; genus Ostorhinchus; species Ostorhinchus rueppellii. The sequence goes on along the minus strand of JAQQZY010000003.1, from coordinate 9,817,615 downwards.
ATATGGCATGTTGTATGAAATCAGAAGCCAACATAAAAGAGGCAGCCTTTGCCAGGGTGTTTGATGATAAAGAAGTACTGGGAATGTGTGACTGCTTTGAACTCTCAAGTGATAATCCCATTTGACTCATGAATGCAGCAATCACATGATGAATCACTGAGGTGAAGGGCATAGAGCCACTAATACTTCGCATGTAAGCTAAGACAACAGATCACAAGAAATATACATAAATGTGAGAGATACTGTCTTCTATAGCTTCTAAAACAAGCTAAACTCACCCTGAAGGACCCAGTAAACCTCCCCATGGTCAGCCAGCTTCTCCAGAGGCACCGCAATCGCTGTCAAGTTGACTTTATATTGATGCAAGGTCTCACTGCTGCCACTGTGCAATTTGATGGACCACTGTGGTACATTAAGAAATAGACAGGATTAGGACACCAGTTTATTTACTGTAACAGGCATTGCTAAACACTTATTTATAAAGCTTACTGTGGCAGCTCCAAGGATGATAACATCTGGCTTTGCTGAGGAATCCTGCAAAACATTCAAGTATTTACAAAACCAAAACCTTGTCCACACCAGCATGAAAACACCAGCATGAAAACATTGTATTTACAACACAACTGACAAAACTTCCCACTCAAAAATAATACAATTTACTTTTCCGCTCCCATAGGTCCATGATATCAAGCGTTCCTTCATTGAATTATTCGCCTCTGGATACCACAGAAAATCCTAGACACAAAAAGGAGGTGGATGTTTTTCACTTTTATCTGAATATATTTTTACAGATTTAGAACAGGACATGAAATCACAAACAGAAATAGCTCACCACAGCAACTGAGGAGCTGTCATCTCCAAAGGCAATGTCCTCGTGCTGAACAAATTACATGCAGATGAAGACAAAGCCTTTTAAGTTCATTTTTCTGCATGAGATCACACAATTCGATTACAGTATGAATGCTGCTCTCTTTCTGGACATGATGTGCAAACCACTGGAGATAAACTTAATGTCTAATACATTACGCAAGATATTTTTGAGGCTATTTATTAGGAAACTGAAGACATTATGAAATGATATGTAGGCTGATGTTTCACAACTCGACAGAAAAAAGCCTGGGTATACTTGGTTATTTTTCCTCACCTTGTTTCCATCTTCTCTTCGTTCAGGGTCAATAATTTTGATGAAGGAGTAAAATAGCTGCCTGATTCGTGAATCACCGATAAAGGCCACCCGCTTTTCAGCAAGGCATGCTTTGGCTTCACTGTAAGACAAAAAGCCCATTAAAGAATATGAATCTTATGAGTACAGGGAAGTACAGATAGCAAACATTTTTATTTTAGGTCCTTAACTATAGAGTAATGCTACAAACACTATATTTATCTTAAGCATAAATGCAGTAACCCTTCACAGCCAGTGACACTTACTTGCTTTTGTATTTGTGCATCATACAGCCATAAGGCTGCCACACATTGTCTCCCAAGTAACGTCCTCTGGACAGCAGCCATTCACATGAGTCCAAGCCTGTGGGGAAGACACACAGCAACTACCAGTAGGGACAAACAAAAAGTACTCTCACTCTCACTCATAGTCTTCTCTGCCTATGACTGAAACCTGCTGTCTCAATAGTACCCTGGCTTTTCATTCAGCACCGTCAAAAGACTAGTATACAATGCAGGGCTCTGCTTGGGGCCATAGTACATAATGAAGCCATCAGCAATTTAGCTCAGCCATAAATCTCTCCAGCTATTCATTTGTGTGCAACATGAATGGAGCCATCTGCACTGAATCAAACCATAGAAAAAGGGGAACATGTAGGGTCGGCAGGCTGGCGTGAGATGTGGGCATTTAGTGTCATCGCCAGCCAGAGCAGCTGCTCTCAGTGTGTACACAGAGCTCTCTGGTTCCTCTCCCTTTTCATTTACAAAGTCCATGCAATGCAACCCAGCTGGGAGGTGGACGTCAGCCATGGTAATATACCACTATGGTCAAACTCGGTTTATAAGACGCTTTACTGTCACTGTCGGTGTTGGGTTGGATAAACTTGAATAAATCATTGACGTAGCGTACGTAAGGTTTTAACTATACAAATAAAAATAACTAATAATTATGTTACTTAAACTAATCGATAAGCCATTGTAGTGATAAATGAGACAGTAAGTCGGTGGCTACTGTTCATGTTGTTAGCATAACTCACCACGTTTTGACAGCTCAACTTTGCATTTGGGAGATAACTAAATAACCAAAGCTAACCGTGCATACAACGGTGTGTATTAAATAACATTAGCCTCTAACTACATTTACCCTTTGACATTTCATTGACACACGGCTTTCCGCACAGTAATCAAACGTGTACTGACAGGAGCATGTAAACATAGCAGATTTAGCTTTATTTAGTTAGCTAATAGCTACTGGAACCAAACAGGTGTAGTTAAGTATTTATAGCCTGCTGGTACTATTAAAAGCTGTCACACAAATGTCTCCTGCAGCCTTTTCACCTTAGGGATGTAATATCAGTTAACGGAACTGTACGGACCTGCAACGCCAAGCCCTCGCAGATACAAACAACTAGCTAGGCTAACGTTAGCAATTGCTTGAGTCAAGTGTCTGACTGGCTGTCCCTGTAACTTTAACAAACCGGAAAAACACTTACCTCCATAATAGCGCGACGCTGTGTGAAACACGAGGAGTAAGAGAACAGCAACTAGAGATATTAATTTAGCATTTTTAATGGTAAAATGTTGATTTATTTCGCGTTTGCCCAGGCTATAGGCCAGGACCGCCATCTTTGCTCCTCCATGACAACAAGCAGATGGACGGGATGCGGCGCAGCGCTGTGGAGCGGTGCATTCCGCGCGCCTGTCCACGCCCCCGCTGTCTGCCACTGCGGCGGAGCGGTCCGACGGCGCACCTCCCGCTACACTGTCTGTGGAACAAAATATTACAACACACACAGGCAGCACCTCTGAAATATTATGATTTCAAAGAAAAAAAAAAAGTTCAGTCAGTGCCTTAATGGATGAGGGGATAATTTGTTAGTATTTAAACATAATCTGCAATATAATGTAAAGATCAAACAGCGCTTTTGACTGTATTTCCAAATCATCACTTTTCTAAAAAAGAAAAATAACCAAAGACTTTTTTAAATTTTGTTTTTAAACGACTTGTCCACACTTAGTTGAAGAAACTATGTCAGATAATTATGGATAATTAATTATTTATGTGACTCTAGGCCTGGTTAACTTTTTTGTATTTCCGGAAAAATCTAGAAAAAAGTCTATGGTTATACTGTAATAATAACTTAAAACTGAAATCTGATACACTAGAATTAATTGCAAGTTACAGTTCCTGCATATTTGTCATTTTTGTGGCGTTAAAACACTGACTGTTATGTTGGCTTTCTCATTCAACTAAGACAGTGAACGGAGGAGAAAAACAACTGCAGCAGCCTCTTCCATTTGCATTCTTTACTCAGATTAATGAAAGTCTCTGGAAGTTTGTAATGAGTTACAAGTTACTTTTGTGAAACTTAAGTGCGACATATAATAGTTATAAGTTACAAGAAAATACCTTTTTCATTAGTTTTAAATGTCCTCAACTGCTCTTGTTTTGCCATTTCTTTTACTCTGACCACTTTTCCCAACTCCAATATATCATATTACCTGATTTGTCAGCCATTGGATCCGTTTAAATAACCCTAAAAATCCAATAAGTAATCAGATAAATGCAATAATCAGATATGACAAGTTAACACGTACTTCGGAAATGCGATAATCAAGAAAACACTTTTTTCAGTCCGTGATTGGAATTCTTTCGGAGTACGTATGCAGGCCTATATAAACATGATTTAGTCAAAACTTCCCATTATTTGCCTTCCGCCAACGTTTTACTACGTCACTGCTGTTTTTGCACATGCGCAGATGTAAAAGACCGAAATAAACTAGATTAACCTGTTTACATGCACGAAGACATCGAGGAATTGGGAAGAAATTCAGGTATGTTAATTTGATCTATCAAAATCCTTTAACTGCCATTATCTCATAAAGCACATCAGATTGCACTGTTTAATAATTCATTTAAATAACTTCAGAAAGCAGATAATGATCGTATTTCTGATTGACTTGCGCCGCCCTGTGGTCAGGTGACGTTAGTTCACAAACAGTAAAGTACTGGGTACTTCTAGTTGTGCTATTTATTTAAGTAACAATAACATCGATATTTGTTTTATTTGTTGTTGTTTGAGTGTTATGGAGAAGTTATTGTAAGGTATAGCCCAAATTCACTGCATCTTCTTTTTTCAACATGTTAAATATTGTGGATGTTACAGCCCTGTCGTTCAGATTGTTATACACATTAATATGCAAATAGCACAGGAAGTATGAAGGATGCACACAGTAAAATTACACACCTTCTCCTGCAGTATTGACACCTACCACCACTTGACTGTGCATCTCCAAATATTCACATTATAACATTTGACCTTGTTGGGTCACACAAAGCCCTTAATTTAAAGTTTAGTCATGAATGATCACAGACTTAGTTTAAGCTATGGTCTAAGTGTATTGTATATGGGTCAATGTCACTATAAGGTGCCTTTCAGACTTAAAAATGTCCCAAGAAAAAAAAAAAAAAACTTGCTCCACTGAACTTTAAGTTCAATGTGTTAAGTCGACTGTAGGCTGTTAGAAATGCATGTTGGTCAAGCTCACACTTTTTAAATACATTTTTTGCAAGCAGACAAAATACAAGCAGACCACAAAATAGGAAACAAACATGTCCACCCTGTCCCCAACAAATTTATGTAAAAATAAGTAACTTTTGGTTAAAGACAGCATTTAATGATCACATATTGGACCTTGAGTTGGCAAAGTATGTCATCACTGAAGAGGACTGAGTAATGTTACACAAATATATTTGAAATTTATGAAAAGTTTTATATTAAACCATATCTTGTGGTGACAGGGAAGTACAAACATAAAATGTTGAAGACTTTGAAATGTAAATGTAAATACTAAATGCTCTCGTAGGCTGTTTCTACCTCCAATGAAGACACTCAAAATGATGAAGATGTCATCAGTGATGTCCTCACCCAGATTATTAAAGGGTCAATTCTCCCTAAGTGACAGGGTGGACAACAAGCTCAAGAATACATGTAGAATGTTAAGTATTATTATGAAAATAAGATGTAAATCATCAAAATGACTTGTTTTTATCAAAAAAACTTGAGTATCATGACAACATCTAAAAAGTATTTACATTTTTTTTTTCATTTAAACACTTATCAATCTTAGTAAACTTAGAAGGGCAGTATGAGGGACATGCACAAATCATAAACATTCCCTCAAAGAAAATTGTATAAAATGATAAAATCACATTTCTAGAGGTTTCATTTCTGAGTGTCTGCCCATTCATAATAAACCCTCAGAATTTCAATATTTTGCAATATACTCATGGTTACAGTCAGATTTTGCTGGGGGACACCAATGGCACCTTATAGTGATAGTGACCCATATATATAGGTACTACCTCTGGTATAAGTACTTTAAATAAATCACACTGTTCACAAAGCCTACATATCCAGTTCTCTTAACACACTATTCTCTTACAAAACATTACCAGTAATAAGAAGCCATGTTGTTTCATTGGATCTAACCATTATCTGTGTGCATGCATCACTGCAATCCAAGCCTTGATCCAAATCACAGAAATTTATTTGGATGCAAAAGCTGTATTATGCAAGAAAAAAACAAAAGCAATACCAGAAGATGCATATTTACAAGAAACAATGCACGTTAGTAATCACACATTGGCATGGACAGTGTAAACAGAAACGTACTGTACATACAATTGAATGTACTGTTGAAAAGCAAGTTAAAGGGGGAAGGTAAATCAGGAAATGATTGGGCTTCCACAATAGGAAGATGTTAAAATCAGTGATGATATGTAAACCATCAGGCAAAGTTGAACCAAAATAACAGTGACACACCTTTAATTGTGTCATGAAAACATTAAAGCACTTAAGTCACTGAGTAGTGTGTTTTGGAACATTGGACATGCTTTATTTCAGAACTTTTCACAATTTATTTAAACATCTCACATATACAAAATAGGTACAATAGACTTTGCGGTGTCATTTTTTGAGAGAGAGAGAGGCCGCCTAAAAACCATTTAGAATTGGATGAAGTATGTGCTGTCAGTATGAACACTGGGTGTGGGATTTGAAAAATAAAATAAAAGCCTGAACAAAGAAACAAAACAAAAATTAAAAAAAACCTTCTAGACAGAACAAAACCAATGAAACAAAACAAAAGAACAGACATCAGATTTAGGAACATTCCACCTGCTTAAAGTGGGGGAGCATCAGGAGACGAATGCAAGACTCCTCAAAGGTCAATACAAAGTAATACAGTAAAAAAGTGGTTTTGCTCCACAGCTGCATAATAGCACCATAGATCTCTGCTTCAAGTTTCTGAGCACCTTCCGATATGGGACAAACTCGAAGCATTAGAAGTCTTAACATCTCGGTTGTGGACCCAGGTTTTGTCAACATTATTTTCTTTAAGTACAGGCATGAGGTAGTTTAAACCGTTTTTCATGGAAATTGTGGTTTTAAACCTCCTCTCTGGAAGATATACAAAGACCACAAAAGTGATGCATACTTTCAGCGTTTTTATTACACTTCTTTTATTTTTTACAAAAGGATGACATGATGTCCCACAACAAGGTGTTTTCCCGCGTCCCTTTGGGTTGCTGTATTAATTTGCATTGCACAAACGCTCCGTTCAGTCCGTTCAGTCCTCTCCGATAGTTGCCCATCTTAAGCAAGTGGATGTGCAGAGAGAAATCAGCATTCAGTATAAAAAAACAACACAGAAAGAAGGGCAGAGATTTTGTTTTTTCGTTCTTTCTCTCTTTTTTGGTGTTAATTTATCATGAGTCTATTTATTTGAAACAGACTGGGCCAATGTCCAAACCAAACTCCTGATCAGCTCCACCAATGTCCAAAGGTGCAATGTCGAGGATGGGCAGGCGAGATGGTTTATTTGTTCTGTACTCGATGACTGTCTTGCTCCACTCACCAGTGTGTCTCTGCAGATGTAGAGGAAGGAATATAGACATGGGTTCAGAATATTGCAGTACTGCATTACAAATAAACACCACTTGTGTAACCATTAGCTCTGACAATTTGCACTAGAGTGTGAATGCATGAGTGGATGAATAATGGATCAATAATGTAAAGTGCTTTGGGTGCCTTGAAAAGCACTATAGAAATCCAACCCATTATTATTATTATTATTATTATTATTATTATTATTATTATTATTATTATGGATCAGTTTTGTCAGCAGTTACAGCAGTAAAATTAGGACAGTGCACATTGCTGGAAGCTGCTGTTAATAGTCATATATAAACAAATGCATGGAATCCTTCCCAACACATGACATGGGTGCAGTTAAATAGCTGCAGAAGAAGTGAAAAGCTACTCACAGTGCAGCCGTCCTCCAGCACGGTGAAGGTAAAGCGGCTATTTCCCTCAGCCCGGAGCTCCACGTCGTTGGAGCCCTGGAGCACCACAGCCTTCCTCAGGTTGCCGCTCTCGCTGTCCATGTAGGCAACGCTGTTCTTGCAGTGGTAGGTGATGTTCTGGCTAGCCTGGTTGGACAGCAGGCGCATGAAGGCCAGCTGAGTGGCCATGCTCTGTGTGCTGAGGGTCTCGTCGTTGTAAGTAAACTGCAGAGCAAAAGGACAACCGTGAATACTTCCCTGTATGAGGATTATTGTAATATGCCTTTTGTGATTCAGTGCTTTCTTTTAGTGTCTGTAGTATTTCTAGGGGTTTTAAATACATGCAGCATAACATGCTGTTTGTTTACAGGCCCTTACCTCTGTACCGCCGTTGATGGTCTCACCGAACCAGACGTGTTTCTTGCTCTCGGTGCTTCTGAACCAGTTCTTGCGGGCAATGCTCTCAGGATGGGCGTAGATGCAAGTCTCGCGGGTGGAGAAATCGCAGAAGACCCTGATGGCGTCGTTGATGCAGCCCTGGTTGGGGTCAATCCAGTAGAAACCTGCAGGCATTACGAAGAGGCTCATATTTATCTCCTGCTGTCCTTAAAGCTTACATTAGTGAATCTGTGCTGATGAGGCGGTGCTTACCGCTGCTCCAGTCGGGGTGGCTGAGCTTGATGTCACGGCAGGTGCGGGCGGGGTTCTTCCTGGAGCCCTCAGGAGTGAGCAGGTTGTCGATCTGAGTGTTCAGGGACTTGATGGTGGCATCAACTTCGTAGTCCTTAGCCCTCATGGCAGGCTGGTCAGCTCTGTACTCATCGTATCCGGAGACATCGTATCCACCACCAGCAGGGCCGGGAGGTCCAGGAAGACCGGGAGCTCCAGGGGGACCCTGAGATGGAAAACAGAGTGGACGTGGTCCATTCAAAGCTGCAAGTGGCTCCCATGATGTAAGAGACAACAGAGCTGAACTATTAGAATGAACTCATGGAGACATTTGAAGGCACTTACAGCGGGTCCAACGTATCCAGGGGCTCCACGAGCACCAGGGGCACCGATGGTACCATGGGCACCAGCTCTTCCATCCTTGCCAGGGGGTCCATGGGGTCCAGCAGGTCCCTAAGGATGTACCCATCACATGACATGGTCAAACCTGAGTGTTCTGTGAACATTATGTATGACTGTATGAAGGTTACTTTCAGTCACTAAAGGGAAGGAAATCATTTACAAGCATTTTTCTAAACTGAAATAAAAACTAAGCTTTACCAAAATAAACAAACTAAAAAAAAAAAAAATTACTGAAACACATTTGTGTTTACAAAGCTGAAATGGACCACTTTTATACAAAAAGGGACTTTTTTTTATCATTGTAGGTTTATTTCACTGTAAACTAGTTACATAGTTGACACTTAAACACACTGTTTTCTGTCTTAAGTGAATACATTAAAAAAGTTTCCTTTTATGTTTTAATTGCAGTATATTTTCCAAAATTCCATGCATTTCAAAAATACTCTAACAATAAAAACCTACTATGAGAACTATTGGAGATAAAACTGATGTTGAAAACATAAAGTCGAAATGAAATAAAAACACTGCCTAATGTTAAAAATATACTATGTCTATACTAATAGCTTGTGCTATTTATTAATTATTAATATTTTACAGGTAACATCAACTACTGGACATACTTTGTCAGAGTTAAAAGGGAATCATCATATTCAGAAATATCTCCATATTACAGTGGATTATACAGTCAATTCTGCACATATGAATTCACATCAGAGAAGTGGCATTTGCAAAATCTTCATGAATAACAGCTCAAAACAGATAACACCTCGTATACTGTGGGTAAAATGATTTCCACTTACTCTTGGTCCAGCAGTTCCAGCAGGTCCAGAAGCTCCGGTGTCACCAGAAGGTCCCTAAAAAAACAACATCCCAGTTAGAGCCATTTAAATAATAAAATGTTTATGGTTTCTGATGCTTGTTGTACTGTATTTGAGCAGAATAATGTGCTGTTGTCTCCATACATAGATGCACTTTATTTATCCCAAACTGGGAAACGACAGTGTGGCGGCAGCATGACACACACACACAATAAAATAGAGTCTCAGAGCAAACACGAGAGACTCTACATAATAAATTAGAAGTCTAAAAGATCTTGGTAGATAGTTTCATTTGAGTTGGCCTGTTATGTTTGTCCTGGTTCTAGCTGCATGTACATGTAAGTAGTAAATGTAAAGGTTTATGATCATGTTTAACATGCCTACTAAAATGTGTCGTGTTGTATTTAAGATCATTGCATTTCATTCATTATTTTGTAAGGGAAAGGGTAATTAATATTAAATCACTCAATCTAAGAACACAAATGTATGGAGTATTTACTGGACAAGTGAAGGGGGAAAAAAAAAGAAAAGAACCATGTTAACAGTAAATCTGCAGTGACAGTGCTGTGGTAAATGGTATTACATCAACACTCCACTTACAGAAGGTCCAGGCATTCCCTGAAGACCAGGATGTCCACGCAGACCCTTCATGCCTCTCTCTCCCTTGTCTCCAGCAACTCCCTTCTCACCACGGGGTCCAGCAGGTCCCTATAACACACACAGACACACACAAGCATCATTTCAATAGAACTGGCATCTATTGTTGCCAAAATGGCAGCAAATACACATGCAGCAGCTCTTGCCTCTCTGCTACTGTGCACTTATTTTGGTCTTTACTCTGTTTTTCATATATTTTATATTTTTCTAATATATCCTTGTATCTTATTGTGCTATTATTTAGATGTAAGTGCACTGTCGCTGGTAGAGACCACATGCAACTGGTGTAATGACAATATTCTATTCTATTCTATTCTATTCTATTCTATTCTATTCTATTCTATTCTATTCTATAAGACAAATTCAGTGGCTCTGTTGGGTCCACACTTACTGAAATACATCATGAACTGTCATAATATTTACACTTGTAAACTGCTGTACACTGTGTTTACTATTTTACTTTGAAAGTACATGACAGCCTTAATTAAGCTTGAAATCTAACATACGTTCTCCAACGGCAACCCCATAAAAACAGGTTCATAATCCATTTTGAGTTCCAGTGGACATAAGAATATATAACATATGACAATAACATATGACCAAGTGATAGGATAGATTTCCTGTATTACTGTTCGTTTACTCTCAGTTGTTTAATACTGTTGTATGTGTGTTGGATTATACTTACAGCAGAGCCTCTAGCTCCAGCGGGGCCAGCAGGTCCAGCGGCACCAGATGCACCCTGAACAGAACAACAATCAACAAATGAACAAAGGTCTGATGATGAACAATCTCATTCACCAATGTTGTCATGTGCATGTCCTTAACTGTTAAAAATCATGCACATCTTTGTATCTGTTTCAGCCACAGCAGTTTGCTGTTTGACACTTACAGCCTCTCCACGGTTTCCAGGTCTGCCAACGGCTCCAGTGGGTCCAGCAGGTCCAGGGGCACCAGCAAGTCCCATGGGACCAGCAGAGCCAGGGTCACCACGGTCTCCCTAAACAATGTGAATTAAAGCACATGAAGGTTAGAGCCTAATATTCTGTGTGTGTGGTGTATATATTCAAGAAAGCTTATGTATACATTGAGATATATATACATGTACCTCTGTATGCGATAATGCTATTTATATTATTGCTATTTATTATCAGATGACAGAAGGTGATTATATGTGTCTGTAGGACTGTGGCAATTTAAGATGACAACTCTCAGTATTCAATCAGAAGTCTGAGGGCCTTAAATGGGAGCTATTTGTATGTTTTATGCTATTAGATATGTTTGATCCAGTACCCAGTATACTGAAGAACAGGATGTGCATGTGTTTTTCATCATTCTACACAAGCATGATTTCATGTGTGATCATGGACCTTACCTTGAGTCCAGGAGCACCAGGACGACCAGGAGGACCATCGTTACCAGGGTTACCCTATGCATGGAGAAAATAAGATGATTCTATAAAGGTTCTTGTTATAATTTTAAGTTAGATGACTCTTTCAAGTACATTCTTCTACTTACTACTAATTCTACTTCCACATCATGAATGTGCTCATAGGTCGATTGGCTGCTTTGTTTCTTACCTCACGTCCAGCCTCTCCCTGAGGTCCGGTCATACCAGGAAGACCAATGTTTCCAGGGGGTCCACGGGCTCCAGGGGGACCAGCAGGTCCAAGTCTACCAGGCTCTCCCTGTGAGAAGGTGCAGAAAAAATTCACTGAGTCAGCTACAGTCCATTCAGTTTGGAGTATTTGAACTCTTGTAAAGGTACAAATTATTATCTATTACAACAGTGTAGCTGTTTTGTGTTTGTCTCCCATCTATACTCTCACATATTGCAACTCTACCTCTTATGTAAATATGTATTAAGCCTTTAGAGTTTTATTACTTACTACTTGATCCTGGTGCTGATCCTGGTGACCAGTGAACTTTCCCCCGTGTGAGATCAATAAAGTTTCATCTAATGTAATGTAATCTAATCTAAATGAGCCTACTGAATGCATAATGTGCAAATGAAGCATGTATTTGTATAATTAATTCAGTTTCTTCATAATGCAGAATCTGAAGGTTAACGACTGCTGTGTGGACAGACCTGGTGAAGAGATTCAATATCATTTTGTCCCTTTTTTTTGATCATTTCACTTCACATAAATTCTGTACTTTGAATCACTAAAATGTATTTAAAGCCAATGCACGTGTGACATTGTGCCATCGTTGTATGCTTTTTTTTGTTGATGTTTGTTTGGTTGTTTGTTTTTTAATAAAGCATAATTTAAAATGATAAACTGGAGGTTGACAAAGCTCTCAGTGTGTAGCTTTACTTACAAGAGCACCAGCAGCACCAGGAGGACCACGGTCTCCTCTAGCACCAGGCAGACCAAGCAATCCCTGAAGTCCGAGAGGACCAGAAGTTCCAGGAGCACCAGGAGGACCCTAAACACACACCAATAGATTGAGTCTTGGTATTTACATGACTGTTATTGTATCCCTCAGTTTCATTTGTTTTTTAATTGGTTCATCTTAGTTTACATTTACAAATGAACCATAACTTACAGGTGGTCCAGACTCTCCAGGAGATCCCTTGTCTCCAGTTGGACCAGGTGGTCCAACCATACCCTGCTCTCCAGAAGGACCAGCAGGACCAACATCTCCACGGACACCACGAGGACCATCCTTACCAGCGGGACCAGCAGAGCCAGGGGGTCCAACAATACCCTGAAGGACAAAGAAGGGAGTGGATTCATCTCATATTAATTAAAGTACTGTGTGTGACTTTTTTTTCTCTTTCATTGATGTTGGCAAAGGTAAGATGAGAACATGTGTTTGTCTTTCTGAATGCATTATAATGTTAAAATAATAAAAACTTACAGCGGGACCAGCAGCACCAATTCTGCCAGCAGCACCAGGGAAACCAGTCAGACCCTTTTGTGAGAAACAAATGGTCAGAAAACAGACATACGTATACCAACAATATTTATTTCCTTATATCCATCTACCTGAAAATATTACACTACATTATTGACACTACATTTCAACTTTGCATTTGCATTTGAACATAAATAGTGCCATCAGGGCTGATTTATTAGTATGTTTTAATACATGTTAAATGTAACGTGTAATGTGTCATACTCACAGGAGGACCGGTGTCTCCACGGGCACCAGCAGGTCCAGAAGGACCAGCAGCACCCTGAATAGATGGAGAACAAGAAACCATATCAGAAACACCATATCTATGCAGTCTTTATATTAATGAGTTTTCAAGGCATTTCAATGAATTTGTAGGATATGAAGGAGTTACAATTATTGCTCTAAAAAGCTTCACTACGCTGCAAGAAAGGGGTGTCTAAAAACAAGATAAAATCACTAAATCTGAGGAAAAAGGTTGTCAAAACAAGTGAAATGTCTGTCCACGTAGCAAGGTAATTTTGCTTGACAAGATTTCTTCAATTAAGATAGTTAAATCTAGAAATAAGCATGTCTACAGATGTATGAACAGTTAAAATAAGGTATATTATCAAACACTTCTAAATATAAGTTTACTTGATTTTTTAAAAACTTGGTAATACTCAAATAATTTGCAGTGTAATATTTTATGCACCACTTCACTTCCTGTTATATTATTTATCCAGGCTAAATCTACCAAAGGGCCATGTAATGAAAGTGTATGTGTGTAGTGTAAATGGTACTAACAGCAGGTCCAGACTGTCCAACAGCTCCAGCAGCTCCAGGTGGGCCAGCATCTCCCTTTCCTCCAGCAGGTCCACGCTCTCCTCTGGCTCCAGGCTGACCATCGGCGCCCTGTGGGTCAGACATGTATTGGCTCAGTATTCAGGATTTTCCACCTTTCTGTATATTTCTATGTTCATCTGTGCTCAAAGAACACATGCATGAAGCTTTATTGATTATTCTTATGATTATCTGTGGACTTACAGGGGGTCCAGCAAAACCGGGAGCTCCAGCAGGTCCAACCTCTCCACGCTCTCCCTGTTGAACAGTAGATAATAGGTCAGAACTGTATTTGATGTAAAAGACTTTTATCTGAAGGCCAAAGATTATTTGGGTATGAAAATAGTGAGACGGCTACTCACAGAAACTCCACGAGGTCCAGCGGGGCCAGAAGGTCCGAAGGAACCAGCCTCACCCTGTAGAAGACCACACAAGGTTATCAGTTAATGTCACATCCATGTGGAGGCCACAGTGGGACATAAACTCAAATATATATTAAGTATATTAAAAAAAGGTGTAAACATTAAAAAAATATATATTTAGGTCCAAAGCACAGGTGATACAGTTTTACATTTATTTATTTTATCATTATTTATTAGTTTGATAGTTTACTTAGTGTTAAGAATGCATGAGTATTTCTATTTTGTGTTTCTAGTTTTTAATTCAATTTTAGCACGCATCTTCGAATTTCTAGACAAACATATTAAAAAACCCTTTTTATTCACCATAAACATCATTGAAAAGTCAACTGATATTACACACAGTTCTATTCATTGTCCATTGTAGTTTTTATTTAGTTTCGTGTTTTATAAAAATGGCTTTATATGTTTATTTCAGACAACAGTTTGGTTGTTTTTTTCTAATAACTTTTCTAACTCTAGTGTAAGACCAACTTACATCAGTCTAACATCATTTTCACATAATGACTAATATTATATAGGCTGCTGTCAATACGGCCAACATTCTAGAAAAATGACTTTGAACATTACTGTGAATAGTAACTCTAAATGACATAAATAGAGAGAGAACTAGAACATAAAAAGAGGAATATTTAGGTGCTAATACGGTTATTATTATGTTTCAACTGTCATTTGGAATTAGGCTATAGCTGACCATTTGATGTAATATCAATAATGACCATTAGGTGGCAGTGTTGAGGTTCCAGTTTTAGATACAAAGCTATATTGGGGTGCTTGCAGAAAAGTAGGGGGTCCAAGAATTTTTCAGACATGACAAGAATTCACTTATTTAATCATTTGAATTAAATGACAAATTTTGATGACTTTTAATTGTAGGTCAGTGTTACGGCAGTCTGTCGGCCATCTTGAATCACACTGATGCCAGTAATTATTAAGTCACAAATCATCTGTCTCATTTGTCTATGCCAGGATGTTCTTTCAAAACATCTGATATCTGGTAGAGTTGTTATTTGTTATTTGTAAATAATATCCATTTCACTAACCTTATCACCATTGGCTCCAGTGGGTCCAGGGGGTCCAGCAGGTCCGGGCATACCCTAGAAGAATAGAAAAGATCATATTACACCCATTGTTTTTTCTTTAGAGCTGAGACAATAAATGGCTAGAATTTTGTGTCAGATGCAGAATAGGAGGACTAAACATACACGGGCACCATCTCTGCCAGCATTGCCATCAGGTCCTCTGTGTCCAGCCTCTCCCTACGCCAGAGAGAAAAAAACACACATCATAACTGGTGAGACAAGCCTCGGAAAGATTCTTTTAAATTTGCAGTCCATGTACAGGGAGATGTAAGAAACCAGAGGACTGTAGACTCCAAATCATCACTGCATGACATTTAACATACTTTTCTGTCAAAGGGACACACTTTTGACAAATTTGGACTTAATTTATGGATCTTACCTTCTCTCCCTTAACTCCAGGGGCACCAGCTGCTCCACGCTCACCGGGCATGCCACCAGGTCCTTGGTGTCCAGGGGCACCAGCGGGTCCACCAGCACCAGGCTCTCCCTAGGAACAGACACGACAGACTATGTGTCATGTTTGATGTCAAATATAGATAAAAAACAACCAACCTATTACACAGGACTAAGAGGGGGCAGGGGAGTTTTACACACCTATTTGAATGTAAATAGACATTATCTTCTTCTCTATTGCTTTGGCACAATCATGCACTTTATGTTACCTTGCCACCATCAGGTCCAGGGGCACCAGCAGGTCCACGGGGTCCAATTGGTCCCTGAGCTCCAGCAGCACCAGCAGCACCAGGGTTACCACGCTCTCCCTAGAGAAGAACACACCAACAGTCACTTCAGTTGGTTTTTATGTGTGTATTTATGTTTCACAACTTCTATACAATACTAATGGATCCAAATGAAAGATAACTACCATTTGGAAGAATCTGCTATGCAATGGTTTATGTTTAGTAATTTTACTGATAAAACTTTCAGGCTACAAGAATATGTCTTTAGAACATGGACAGGTGTACCCACCTTGGCACCAGCAGGTCCAGCAGCTCCCTGGTCTCCTGGGATACCCTATGGAAATCAGAAACATGGATGTTTACGGGCATATTGACGCCATAGCACGACCTCTACAGATGAGTGTGGACTGGTTATGTGTTTGTGCTGCACTCACTCTGTCTCCGGGCTTGCCAGCCTCTCCGGCAGGTCCAGCAGATCCAGGCAGACCCTGAGAATATCAAACCACAGCATCAGCACCAGTGGATACAAACAGTGCATTTTTATCTGAGGTGCATATTTAAGTATATAAACTGCTTTCTTATTTGGATAAAAGGATTATATTTCATATGGTGATTTCATGTTTTGTGCAGTTTTAGCTTAAATGCCAAAAGATTTGAAGCGTTTCATGTGGTTAATCCTTGTGTATTCATTGGGGTCAATTTGACCCCATTCCGCTGCCTTTGTCTATGAGATGTGGATGTGGAAGGCAGTGGAAGGGTTAATATGGAATAAGACAACTAATAATAGCAACAAAAACACTCGCCACAAGGGCAGTAACAAATGCAGTGCTTTCCTCGGCCTTCAGCACCACAGAGGTACATTTCCAGATAGAACTGCTCTAAATGACTCGTTTAAGTAAAGAAGGGGAATGAGTTCAAACCTGGAAGCCAGGAGCTCCAGAGGGTCCCTGCTCTCCCTTCTCACCAGGACCACCCTACGAGAAGAAGGAGAGAAGGCCTACGTCACAAATTCAACTAAATGATCACAGACACTGCATGAGTCTGTAGGTCAACAGTCATTAATGCTGATTAACTATATTTAGGTGACTTACAGCTGGGCCAGTAGCTCCAGTAGCTCCATTGTTTCCATCAGGTCCAGGGGCGCCCTAAATACAATTTGACAATTTGATTAAAATATCTTACAAAATGCATGGATTTCTATGTGAAAATCTGAATTGCACTGGAATATATTGAATTAAGTGCTGTGTGTTTTCTAACTTACTCTCAGTCCAGTGGGGCCAGTGGCTCCTTTCTCTCCAGGTTTGCCAGCCTCACCCTGAAGGAAACACAAGGTTGCGTTAAACACACCTTGAACACAGGTGATGTCCTATGTTTTGAATAAAAGACATACAATCATTTTCTACTCACAGCAGGTCCCTTGGGTCCGGGGAAGCCAATGTTTCCGGGCTGGCCTCTAGGTCCAGTAGGTCCAGGAGGTCCACCGCGGCCATCTTGTCCAGCAGGACCCTAGAGGAAGAAACAAGAAAAATGCCAATTGCATTCATTTTCGCAAACAGGATAACAAACATACTGTATTTTTTAGTAAAAGTTGGATATACTCACAGCAGGTCCCTCCTTTCCTGGGGGTCCAGCGCTTCCTGGGCTTCCGGGGAGACCCTGAAAAAACAAAAACATTGCTAAGTCATCAAACTGAACTGTAATTTCAAGTGTTTTATCTACAGACCCTCAAATCTACTTTTCAGTATTCTGGGATTTTCTCTGTTCTTAGTCATAAAATAGGCCTAAGCTGTTGTTTAAGAAAAAAATAAGACCAGAACTCACCCTGAGACCAGCGGGACCAGGCTCACCAGCACGACCAGCATCTCCTGGGGGTCCACGAGGTCCACCAGCACCAGTGGCACCACGGGCACCAGGCATACCCTGAGAAGCGAGGATTTTTTTTTAATGAATACACATAAAACCTAATATTTTGCTTCTTATTGTGTGAATAAAGTGACATTTGAGCCAATAGATCTTAGTAGGATGGGTAGATTCTTTGAACACTTACAATGGGACCAGTTCTTCCCTCAGCACCAGGCATACCACGGCTGCCAGGAGCACCCTACAGGAAACACACGTCCATTAGCAGGTGATCCAGGTAACGTAACTCTACATGCCATTACAACAGGTGCTGTGATCCGGTACTCACTCTAGCTCCACGGTTGCCAATGGGACCAGAGGCACCGATCTCACCAGTTGGTCCTCTTTTGCCCTCCTCACCCTGAGGTCCGGGGGCTCCCTGAGGTCCAGCGTTGCCCTGGGGGAAGCAAGATAGCAGTTTAAGGACTTTGAATGAAGCGATAAGGGCGCACATACTTTTTTTCTTCATTAAATGATTAAATATCTCATGAAACAGAAATAAATAAGGCACTTACAGGCTCTCCTTTAGGACCAGAATCTCCCTTAACACCAACAGCACCAGGATCTCCCTATAATATGGCACAATTAAACAAATGCAGATCACTGAAACAGTCATGTAGGTATGCTTGGGTACAATTAATGACAGAAAATGTAATGCAATTCAATTCTGGGTTTTACTGATTCATTGTGAATGTCTGCACATGAGAGTGTAAGCGCTATGTGGAAGTATTTCTACACCTACATTCTTCATGTTAAGGTGTGCGTTTATAAATACTTACAGCCAAACCTCTGGGTCCAGTAGCACCCTGAGGTCCCTGGGGTCCGGGTCCTCCTCTTGGTCCAGGGAAGCCAGGAGCTCCAGCAACACCAGCAGGACCCTAAAGGATAGTGAGGACACTCAAATGAGCAACACAATCAAACCAACAACAAAGTTTAAACCTCTTAATATCTACTCATTAGCAATTTTAGCGTTAGCTACATTTGCCAAGTTTCAGTTCAAGTTGAGATTCAGGTAAAGACTGAAACTAGGAGATATTCCCTTTCACATCAGTTCTAAATATATATTTGCAGCAGTATACTTGCATATTACAGTAAAGAGACAATGAAAATTAGTATCCTGCTTTCAGTGAATGCTAACATTTTTTGTCCTATTATTGTTCTGTAGCTGGTGTGATATATTTCTGGCTGCTAAGGTTTAATGTTTTCACATTTCTTGTGTTAATGAAATAAGCTGATGAAACGCAATTTCGTTCCGCACTATATCGTGTTGGTATTGAGCCTGAATGACAATAAAGTGAATCTTGAACATGCTAATATGTTTTTGTGTGCTGCATCACTGAAACCCAGTGTTTTTCAACATTGGGGTCGCTTGGAATTTCTAATAATTAATTTTTTAAAAAAAGTTATAAAAAGTATTTAATGATTCAAAATATATTTCATTATTCTTAAAGCACCACACACTTTTCCTAATAAAAATTAAGTTCATATAAAATGCAGGATATAATATCTGAGAGGGTATAACTTGATTGACCTGATCATGTGACTGCGTGCATTAGCTACTACGCTTCAACCTGCCTGGAGACAGTCACAGTCTGAAAACTGGACAAAGAATGGAAAGATTTCTCGCTAAGACATCTCCAAGAGAAAAATGTCTCCATTTTGAATGTCAGAAATTTGTGATGCTAAAATAGGGTCACAAGCCAAAAAATGTTGGAACCACTGCTGTAACCTCTGTGTGACCCCAGATAACCTTTGACCTACTTTATGGA
This sequence comes from Ostorhinchus rueppellii, assembly GCA_030068375.1. Classification (NCBI taxonomy): domain Eukaryota; kingdom Metazoa; phylum Chordata; class Actinopteri; order Kurtiformes; family Apogonidae; genus Ostorhinchus; species Ostorhinchus rueppellii. Next base: position 9,797,993 of record JAQQZY010000003.1, on the reverse strand, counting down.
GTTGAAATTAACTAATTAAGTTTAATACTTACAGCAGCTCCCTTAGCTCCGTTCAGGCCATTAACACCAGGGTTACCCTACAGGAGAAAGACAAGACAATATTTTAGAATAGAAATCACAAAATACGACAGCAAAGGTAAATGTGTAGCATTTCTCCCAGTTATGAGGACAGACGGTAATGGCAATGCTTCTTATAAAAGTGTAAACCATTTGTTCAACAATAATAAGCATGCTTCATGAAGCTGAGAAACTGAGTGTCCAATAACCTTATTGTCCAAGAAAAAAAAAGCATCTCTTCTGCGAATCATTTGCAATGTCTGGATACCATCGCAAAAAATACAATTAACTAAATCTGAATGTAAAGTGTGTACTTACAGGGGGACCAACGGGACCAACAGCACCATTGGGGCCGGGCTCTCCTCTAGCTCCCTGAGGTCCAGATGGGCCATTAGCTCCAGCAGGTCCAATCTCTCCCTGTCAGAGAGAAAAATCATCCAAAATCAGTACTCTGTCATTAATATCAGGTTAAAATCAGCTAATGTACAAGTATGTTATGAACGAAGTGACACTGAATGTGACTGGCTGCCGTGTAAAGTCATTTGTAACATAGAAATGGAACTGTGACTATATGTATTATTCCCTGGGGGATACTGCACAGTGTTGATAGTTGGAGAGCATATGTACTTGGAAACAGAGTATATGTGTCTACAAGTTAAATATTAACCTGTCTGCTTAGAAAATGCTGCAGGAAGTGATGTCACACCTACCTTGGGGCCGGGACCACCAGGGAATCCAGGAGGACCAGCAGCACCAACGGGACCCTGTGTAAACAAACAAACAACATGAATTCAGGTCGTACAGGGTCAAAGTTCAACAAGAGAAATAGACATGTTACAGAGTGTGTTATCATTATCCCCATTAAGCAGAAAACGCCAGTGTTTATGTTCACTAACAGGATTAAAGGAACATACTCATACTATAAAATGGGCATATTTTGGGGGGTTTAGACTGATATGATGATATGAAGCGAAGACTCACAGCGGGGCCAGCGGGTCCAACGTTGCCATCAGCACCACGAGCACCAGCGGGGCCAGCAGGGCCAGCACGACCTCTCTCACCAGGCAGACCACGAGATCCCTGAGGGGAAGGCATGTCAAAAATAAGTGATGAGAAAACAGAAACAGTCAAACATCAGTAGCAAAGAGTGATGGCTGGAGTCAGTCAGTACTACAGATATGGATGCAAATAAAAAAAATGAATTGAATTGGAAACTTACAGCAAGTCCGGGGCTTCCAGGAGCTCCATGGGCACCGGGCTCACCCTATAGGAGAGGCAAGAGACGGTGAAGCTCATACGTATTAAAAACAGACATGTGACTGTGACGAGTTAGGTTAAAACATTCACAAATAATTGGAGTTTTATCTGTGCATTTTCGGTGCCTTCTTACCTTGGCACCAGCAGATCCAGGCTCTCCCTTACGTCCATCAAGACCGTTGTAACCCTGAGACACAAGAGGAAAGTGATGATGAAAAATGTGGTAATAGAAAACAGTACCAGACTAAACGTGGTGATGCACTTTTCCAAACATGAATGTGAAAAAGAAGAAATTAAAGGGAAAGAACCGAGGTGAGAATCCTTTGCCATTTGATCTAATCTGTGTGAATAACAATAATAATAACAATAACGATACTAAAGCTCTATCATGGTGGTTTTATATAACGCTTATTGTCTGATACTAGCTTTGGGTATAAACTTATGAAGTAAAAAAAAAAAATAACAGAATTAAAGCTGGATGAGGCCTTTGGACACAGGAAGAAGGTTCTGCACGAAGCCCCACAATGTTTTAATTCAATCTCCTTGTGTGTGTGTGTGTTGTTTTTTTTTTTTTTTACAATACATTTGAAATTTCAGTCCATTTTTACACAGTACAGGTGTGCCTCTTCCTTTCCTGTTTCTGTTTTGGAGTATTTTCACCCCAGCAGGACTAGTACGAGGGGGGTAAACGGAAAAACAACCGCACTCACTCTGTGTCCCTTCATTCCAGGAAGTCCAGGGGTTCCAGGGAATCCACGAGCGCCCTACAACACAAAGCAGCAGCGGTTATTTTACCTGATTTCCTAACAGTGATCTGAACAAGTGTTTTATTTTGCATGTTTTGAGGCGTCTCGCTCACCTGAGGGCCGGGGGCTCCTCTGTCTCCGGGTTTGCCAGGTCTTCCATTGTTACCCTGCAAGTCGACAGAATAACCTTTAACCATTTCCCCTACAATAAACTCGACAGCAACATCTTGAAACAGTGTTAAAAAAATGATAATGTTTGCAGCAAACATAAAAGTATACATACGTCTTCTCCGGCTTTGCCAGGGGGTCCAGGGGGGCCACGAGCACCAACAGCACCCTTTGGAAATAAAAGCATAACATTAGGATAACAGACAATACTGAGACCACATCAGCTGAGTAAATCTGAAGGCAAAGGACTTCAATTCAGTACAGATAATCGAGGAATGAGAATGTTTTGAAGGATAATCTTACAGTTTGTCCAGGCTCTCCGGGCTCACCAGGGTGTCCGGTGTGTCCCTGAGGTCCCTGTTTAGTGAATAAGACACAGAAATGAGTAGGAATGGAGAAAGAATGATGTATTGCATTCAGGTTTTTGACTGTAACAGATAAAATGTAATTCTATATGAAGGATGTGCACTTACAGGGGGTCCAGGAGGTCCGGGTGGGCCTCTAGCGCCCATCAAGCCCTAAAGAGAAGGAAACGTCAGACAGTGAAACTACTGCATTTGTGATCATGGGAAACAATTGTATAAATATGGATAGAAAGACACAACATAGATGAGTTTGGACCAATGAAATGAAAATGTAAATGTATGTGAAAATGTCTGGAAGTGTACTTTTGTGCAAATAGAGTGTATTTATGAGTGTTTCCCTCACCATGGGTCCGGGGCCAGGATCAGGAGCCTTAGAACCATCATACTGAGCAGCAAAGTTCTGTTAGAAAGAAAAAAAAAAAAACAGGCAGTGGGTTAATTTCCACATGAATTTCCCATGAGGATCAATACAGTTCATATAAATATGAGCCTGAATTATTCACATTAAAAACTTGAAATAACACAACTTTTAAGCAGATATTAACTCCAATAGCTAATGACAGGTTACGGTTGTCACTGTGTTATTGTAATTTGTGATATTAGATTTTGAAAGCTCTAAATCCTGTGTAACTCATTAAACAGCTGAACTCATAGTGACCTGATTTGACCCATGTGCTTTGAGGTCAAATAGGTCAAAGGTCACGGGGTTATATCATCATTAATGAGGTTTGGATGCCAACACAAGGTAGTAAATAAATCGGGAATGCATTTCATGGATTTAGTCAGAGCGACACAGATGGAGGCCAACATCAAACACTGCTAGAGACACAGTCTGCAAAACCACACGAACCGAACGTAGATCAGACACAGCCAACATCAAACAGGCCTCGTTTCATGAACACACTGCAACACACACCTGATGCTGAACGCAGCCCTAACATCTGTGACATTCTCCAAGTCTCTGGACTGGCTTTGCGATAACTCCGATCACAGTAACGGGTTATTTTACACATTTAAAACGTAAGACTTACTCCTCCAAGTCCAGGGGGACCAGGGGGGCCAGGGGGTCCAGGGAGTCCGGGTTTGCCATCCTTTCCATTTGGTCCCTGAGGACCCTGTAAATAACAGATAATATCTCAAATAAACACCATGACAAACTAAACATCAGATGATTTTCATAGGATACTGCTATAAAATCAATGATATGAATTCTGCAGGAGCCTTAGAGCTTATGATGCGTATATTATCAAACATTTCCCCAATATGTAAATGAATAAAACATATAAAGATGATAATAAAACTTAGAAACTTGTGCAGTAAATAAAAATAAGACTTTCATTTTAATAACATGATGGAAAAACTATTAGATGACTGTAGTATTAAAGTAAATCAATCAGATCTTTTGCCACTATTCCCACATTCATTAGGGCTAAGGATGTACCGATGTGGATGTAAACAAAGGGGAGTGGCCTATTGAGGTTAATAGGTCAAATGACATCAACAAACCCAGTGCCAAACATGGCTTATAAATATAAAACACCAAACTGTTCTGTTTTGCATACAGAGACATTTGTTTGACTAAAAGCTGCAGTTATCAGGCCCTTACCCTGTCACCTCGAGGTCCTTTGTCTCCTCGGGGACCCTGCGATAGAAAAACCACTCAGTCAGACCAAAACACACTGCACACGGCTCATCCTTCTGTTCATCTCCAAACTATTTGTCTAGCAAAAGCAAGCAGCTGATTTATGAAAGCATACAACACTATCTACACTAACAGCTACTTTGAGTCAAGCACCAGATTTGAATGACATTCAAGTGATCTGGTATATGTTAATATCAAGAAAATGTGCAAATGAACAGACTTGACCTTACAAGGAGTGGACAAGAAAGTTAAAACACATTTTGATGATTAGCTGAGAAGATAGCCCTTATCTAAACGATGTGTCTGAAAATAATAAATGAGGTGCTAATAACACATAAAAGACAACATTTATGTGCTCACCTTCAGTGGCCCCTAAACAGAAAAGAAGATAAATAAATGTAAGATTTATTTATTCAGTCTTTTCAGCATCAAACATGATATTTAACATCCAACTGATCTGTGGCATACATCGAGTTTAAGCATAATGCTGAGTTGCAACTGTGATTAAAGTAACATGCATTTGTTATAGTTGCATATAGAACATGCAAATACAAGGACCATAATGAACACATCTGCAGAGCATTATCAGCAACATGATAACACGTCCCCGAACCCGACTGGATAATCTGGCTCTGAGTGAACTAATTCAGGAAGGAAACATTCAACAGCACCTTTAAAGTGTAAAAGTGTTGCTTCTGATGCTGCAAACACCAGGTGATCACAGTTCTAAGAGTCTTTTAACACTCATCTGGTAACTTTATAATGAGGGACTCAGTTTTATATTCATTCATAAAATCAGACAAATAATGTTTCCATTCAGCCTCTGATCTGAGACCAGCTGTCCTCCCTGATGTTCAGTCTACGGCTGGACTCTAAACTGACCCAAAGCCAGCTGCTCAGGTGTAAAGCCCCCTCTGCCCCTCTTCCCTGTCCTCAGAAAGGATCCTTTGTACCAGGCCCCATGGGTCCCTCAGCACTGCGGTTTTAGCTTTCATTGACACAAACTTTAGCCAATAGGACCCTCATCCACTCATGGACAGGAAGGGGAGAAAACTCAGAAAATACTTGGTTCAGAGGGGTAGAAAATTCCTAAATGAATCTACTCTGCTATCGCTGGGATTGCTCAAATGGACAGCGACGACTGAAGTGGTTCTTTTCTTTTCTTTTTAACCGGTGGGACGTGTCACAGGTTGTCAGAGGCCAAAAGCAAAAGCATCAAGGTAAAAAAACGAAATATCCTTTTTGTGATTTCATGCATGTGTACTAACCGCTGTGATGTTGGAGAGATGAGATGGAGGAAGATGGAGACAGGGAGGGTGGGGAGAGAAAACGGAATACTCCATTAGAACATGATATGCATTTAAAACAGTCACCTTGAAAAGAAAACGTCTATATTCTTGTTAAATGTGAAAATCTCTTGCTCCTGGCCAGTGAATAGTCTCTGATGTCTCTTTGCTTGACAGTTAAGTCCACAAACTGGACAAGGTCTAAGCTGTTGCATACAAAACATCATCTGTAAAACTGGGGGTAACCCTGTGTCATACTGCCACATCTTAGAAAAGCTCAGATTTAAGGACTATTAAGTTGAAAGATCAGCGTTTTGTGTCCAATAAACAGTCTGTGGAGGTCTGAATAACTGCATACACTGCCTTTACCAGACAAAATGAAACAAATGCCTCTGTCAGGTCTACAACGCTGACATTCCCACACTGTTTATCTGCTGTTTCATCAGTCTGCATACTGTGGAATAAGCCTCAGTCCAAACATAAGTGTAGCTACAGGGCATCCTTTTCCCCTGCATGGAGCATAAACCACAAAAAAACGTGTTCAAATTGTCTTCTAACTCTGTAATGAATATAAATCGCTGTGTTCAGTAACATTCCAGGCTTGTATCGTGGCTTGTGAAGCTAACAGGCCTGAACAGGTACAGCAGGTTATGCCCTTGGGAAAGGAATAGTTCAACTACTACTGAAAAAACAACTTAAAAAAAAAAACATTGTAATAAGAAATGGATGATGCAGGGAAGGGATGCCACGTTGATGTCTGCTGTCGTCTTATTAAAATAACTGTTTTGTGAGGGATTTGTTTTGGAAAGCTGAGGATTTAAGTCTAATCAGGTGCAAATCTGTTAAATTTTCCTTAAATTCTCTTTCGTTTTATGATGTTATCACTGTCTTGTGTTCACATTGCTCTTGCTCCAGGTCTCGGTGCAGGTGGACATCAGGTTTTCAGGTGAGCTGTCTGTGTGGACCAGATGCTACAGGCTGGCTTTGCTCCAACTGAGACCTCCACGTGAACTCTACAACGTCATAACCCACCTGGACCACAGGGTGGCGCACGTGACCATTCACTAAGATGTAAGGTTGTTTATTTTTTTCCTATTGTTTTCGTTTGACACTAAAAAATAACATCTGATTGCATGTCTTATATTCTAAATGATTTATTTGATATGTGTTTTACTGATATCTTCAAAGTACACGTTTCTCTATTTCTATTTTAAAAAGTTTTTAAAAATATAGAAAATATGTATTTTCATTATTCTAGCAAAACTTAAAGTAATGCATTTGTATTAAATATCTTCTATTTTAGCTTTAATTACGAGATTTGTTTCAGTATAAGGAGGAGAAAATCGAATTTGTTGCCAAAAGTGTGTTTTCACAAATGGCCACTAGGGGGAGACATTTCAGTTTCCTATAATAAAGCTCCATTCCCTGGACATCTGGATGGAACAATCTGTACAACGCCCCAAACTTTTTCATCTTTGTCTTAACAGTAAAGTCCAACCTCAGCCTATTCTGATAATTCCACATGCATTAAATAACTCAAAAGACACCAGGTCAACTACTTTAGATGCCTCTTTCAAAGCGACAGAACTTTTTTTTTTTTTTTTTCAGGAGTGCAACTTCTCCTTTTCAGAAACTAATAAACAATTATTGTATCCTCGGAAAAAAAAGTGAAGAATCCTCTGTATGAACTCAATCCGTTGAGTTTAATTCAGCAGTGCTGTTAGCTGTCTCCGGGTTGACCTTGATGTAAGTTCCAAACAAAAGCCAAAAGATCCTCAAGCGGCGGGACCCGAAAAAAATATCCATCACAGAAAAAAAGAGCAGATAAGAAACTTACATTGACATGATGCTAGGTATGAAGTTACTGCAAGCAGCAACAGAATCCGGGTATCCACAAAGCTGAGCATGTCTACACAGACATGCAGACTCCTTGTGCTGCTGAGCCCCTGTTTTTAGACCACTTTAAGCAGGCATACAGTTGTGGTGACAAGAGTAACTCCAAACTTAGCAGAAACCTGCTGCCGTGATGCTAGAATAATAAAGTTCTATCAGGCCTATTTATACGGCAGGAGGGTCCCTGGTCTGCGTGTCAAAAGTCAGCCCACCGACCAATAGGAGAAGAGAAACCCAATCTGACTCCCATCCCTCTGCAGCTCACACAGTCATGTGGTCCTGCATCTCCCAGCCTCCTCTGCACCAGAACCCGTTTGGCAAAGCTTTGGCGATGATGACGAGTGCAACGTTTTAATTAGATCCATTCTTTTTGAGGACGTGGACAGCGTAGAGGTTTAAAAGGAAAGAAGAAGGCCTTTTAGTTTTTTCCCCCCCTCTCCTCTTCACCAGTTGTAGTGAATCCGTGGTGTCAGTGCAGGAGACACGGCCACGGTCACTGAGCTTTGCGCGCAGTAGGTTTGTGCGTAAAATGTGCTCACTTTGGTGCGTATCCGAGGGGATCGATCGGCCTCCGAGGGGACAGGGGTCTTTTTTTTCTTGGATTTTAGAGGAAAAAAGTCGTTTTGAGAGCAAATGTAGGATTAGCATAAGGAGAACATCAAGTGGAGCTAAATAGAAATGGACTTACAGCTTTTACGCACGGTTCTGTCTCGCCTTTTTCCGCCTCTTTTTCTTTATTATTTGACAGCTTTTGTAACCATTACAACATGTTTCTAAAGATCGAGGCGATTCTATTTGCTATTTTTCCCCCAGTTGTCTACATAAGAGCAGAATGTGCATCAACCATTCCTGTATCTATGTATATATTTATGCCAAATCCTCTGGAACTGCTCTAAAAACAGGGGAATGCAGTGGTTCACATACAACATGCTGAGTTCATAGTCTGACAAACAAAAGACAGGTGTGAAAGACAGATCTCATTTCTCTCTCTCTCTCTTTGAGCAGCTCTTACCTGCCCACATGACCAGACATGCCACCTACTCCTGGATCACTCCAACAGCACTCAGCGTGGCCCTCAGACTACCTCATATTACACAGCATAAACAGATCTATGCAAGCTGTTCCGCAGCCAAACGCACTAATGCTGTCTGATTTTAAGCTTTGATGCATGTTATTGATATTTCCACATAAGCTGTTTTTTATGTAAAAACTATATGTGGTAGGCATGTCATTGTAGACATGCTGTTTTACTGGATGGACCACTGAAACACTTTTCTGTTGACATATGACAGATTATTTCCCATTCCCCTCAAAGTAACGTTATTTTGGATTATAAGTGGTGTCATCACACTCTTTTACACATTGCAGGACATGACATCCCACATTGCTGATCTATCACAACTGTACATCTCTTCTTTCTGATTTTTCTGTGCCAAAAAACCTCATTATTGGGTACTCCCTGTCATCTCATCCCAGTCAAACACAGAGGGAAAGGGAGATAGATAGGGGAGAGGAGGGGCGAGGGAGATGAAATGTGTTTTAAAGATGGCAGAGCTCCCACTCCACTGCACACTTACATTCTCTTGTTTGCAGAAGAGCTCAAAGCCTGGAAGGAGCCGGAGACTCCAGACAGGCGGAGTATGGAATCAAAGATGGCCACCAAGCTCCACATCATCAACCTTTTTTTAAACCTTCATTCAACCGCCCTCTACGCGAAAAAGAGACTACGTTCTCACACAAGCACCGGTGGCATTCAAGGACACATCAGATTAGAATAAGACTAATCTGGCAATACAGTCCAAATACATACACAGATTTTTACTTGAACTTTTACTGGTCAGTGACCAAGTTAAAGACCCAAACAGTCACCGCTGAGCAAAAACATCTACTGATCTAAAATGTTTCATAATTTGAGATCCACGAATCCTATCAATCCAAGTAAAATACAGTTTGTCATCTTTTCACAGTCATCAGATATGACCCATTTGGACGTTCAGAGGCTCCATGGTTACCATGGAAACACTGTCATCTTCTACAGCATTGATTCACCACTAAACATTATAGAGTTTGATCAATGATAGTGCATGGAAACACTTACTTTTACATTCAATTATCGATATCTTTGCTGAAAAGTCACTTTTTCATCAGTTTTCTCTGTTTTTGATATAATAATTGTCAACTTTAATCTGAGTATTTATGGACATGTACATAATCAGTAAATGAAGCCTTGAAAAATATCTGATTTTCACTGAAAAAAATGCAAAATACAGACAATAATATTACAATGAATAGTGATCAACCACTTAGGAAAGGTTACATAGATGGAAAATGAATTTGGGAACTGCCACCAAAGTAACACTGGGTCGTTATGAGTTAAAATGTAGTTTCACATAAGCTTTTAAAAGCAAAAAATCTTGAAAGCATCAAGTCAGAGAAGGAAGTCTAAAGCTCATGAGACATCCAAGTGAATTTTTTGATCTGCTCTGTTCAGAAATATGAAAAAGAGGAATTCCTGAATGTTTGAGAGATGTAACGCAACACAATGACTGCTATATTCTATATATAAGGTAGTCACCTTCTGTAGTTAAATAAGAGTCTGGTTTAGACCACTTCTACTTGTAAAGTGTCATGAGATAACTTTTGTTATGACCTGATTCTATAAAAATAACATTTGATTGAATTTGACTGATTAACCCTTTCAAGCATAAATTATGAGAACCTTAGTCGAGATGTTTTCCCTTAGTCTTTTTTATTCCTCTTTAGGCATAAAAAAGTGATTTAAATTTTTTTATGAACCTATTTTTCTATGGAGTTGCAAGAAGCTGGACATCATGTGTTTAATTTATGAAGCAAAGTAACACATTTATGAAGCAAAGTAACATGTTTTTAAAACTCATTACCAGAAAGTCCTACAACAAAAATGCCAGTGTTAAATCAACTCTGAGAGTGTCAAATTTAACACTGGAAAGTGTGTATATGCGTCCACTCTTTTCAGTGTTAGTTTAACACTAACACCAGTGTTAACCTGACTCCAGAGGGAGTTAATATTGATCAAATCTGAGTAAAATTAAGAGTAACTCCTGTTAATTTACTCCAACACTGAAAAATTCACACTGGCACATTTGCTGTGTATACTGTGTGAAATGAAAAAAAAAATCATGGAGCTAATCTGATGTTTTGTCATATTTTAACATACTCTAATACTAGTTATTACTCACTTCATGGGTATGCAAAAAACACCAACAACAACAACAAAACAGCAACAAAAAAACACTAAAAACCTTTGATTAAGAAAACGGTTAATAACAGTCTAATAACAATTAGTGACTGATTTACACTCAAACATGCTACTGCAGATAAGGTTTATCAAGTAGACCAAAATGGCAATGTTTGGGATGATACTTAAGCATCCACTGTGTTGGCTGATATGCAACTAAACCCACGAATATACAAGAAAACAGCTGTAGAATAGCTGCCCACTCACTCAGAGGACCTGCTACAACAACTTAATTTAATACGTAAATGCAACTTAATAATGATATTTAATTGATTTGGATAAACTTTCCAAGTTGCAATCTTGATTTTTTTTTTTTAAAGTTGTGATGAAATAATAATGTTAGTAATTAAATACACTTAATTTTGCATGTAATATAAACTCAAATTTCATTGTTAATGGGTTTAAAACAAAATTTAAGTTGTCATACTTTAAGAAAGTTGGCTTGATAACCTAAATTTTCTCCAAACTGACTTCCAGATTTCAAGTTCCCCCTTCTACCAGTTGTCACAACTGAGAAAGACTAATGAAAAATGCTGTATTCATTTTTGTTGTTAAACCTAGACAATATTTTTAGAGCGTACTGACCACTATGCGTGAAAGGGTTAATTTACCTGTTTCCTCAGTAGCTGTGATAGATTAGATGAAATTTGTAATTCTAGTATTTAATATCATTATGTAATTCAGTTCAGTTCAGTTTTACTTAGAGCCAATATCACAACAAAGTTGCCTCAGGGTTTTACAGAAATTGTTGAATTGATTTAAAAAAAAACCACACACACAATGAAAATGAAGAAACAGTCAAGTAATTAGATAGTAAACAGTTAATGAAGCAAACTCATCAATGTCCTGGGCAGTCCCCATCCTTAGATCCTTTTTCTTGGCAATGAAAAACTCCAAAAACAAACAAACAAACAAACAAAAAAAACAGTGGGAAACAGAGAACCATAGGGGAGAACCACAGTGATCATGCAAAGTCCCAATGAATGTGATAACACTTGGAGGAAGTTTTAACCCATAAAGACCCAAACATCCACCAGTGACTAAAACTATCAGCTAATGTAAACTGTTTAATACCTGTTGATCCACTTATCCTATCAATACATGAAAAGAATTGGTGTAAAATACAGTTTGTCATCTTTTCATGGTCAACACTTATGACAGATGGGACTTTTGACTTCATTTTTCTTTATTTATGACTCAAATTTGATAAAGTTGAACTACTTTTATTCTGGAAGCATTTTACTTGTGGACCAGGGATATTAGGACTGTGCATTAGCAAGATTCTGCTGATACGATACAAATCCCATGATATGATATATCACAATATATTACGATACTGTCAAAAAGGCTATTTTTTGTTTGTTTTGTTTCTCTTTTAAAAATGTTTATTTCCTTGAAGAATTGAACTACATCAGAAATATGCACAAATACTAAACACATTTTTATTTTATCACAACAGGATCTATCGCTATCACAAAATGTCCCTGTGTTAAAACTTAAATGATATGTTATAAAGGCCTTATAGTTTAAGTTCCTACTCAAATATTCATATTCTATTAGTTCGTAACCAACATCATAACATTATTTTGGTGCAATCTCAACAGAGGAACTAACATCTGCCTTTCAGACAGTAAAAAGGGATTTTAGGATGCTTCAAATAACCATTATTTAATAAAAACAAAAATAGTATTAGATAATAATAAGTAAAAATTAGCAATAAAACAAAAACAAAAATGAACTTCTGCTATATCTGCGTTTGAATATATACCTAAAAACATCGATACAGTACTTGTTTTAAAATATCGATACAGTATCGTGAAAGGAAACATCGCGATATATTGCAGAACCGATATTTTCTAACGCCCATAGTAAATATCCACTTTTAATTGGCGTGTTATCAGTAGACTTTATACGCTTTTCCACGTGTATGAATTGATACGTCAAATACCACACACGAGGGGTCAGGGTCAGGGTCAGGTGAACCGGAGATCTTGGTGTAAATTGTAATCAAACGGCACTGAATGACACACAAACGGTTGAAAATGCACAGGTATAGCACCCCAAATGCAATAAAAACTGGCAATGTGATTTGTTAAGGGCGGCGATGGCTCAGGTGGTAGAGTGGGTCGTCCAATATCCGGAAGGTTGGCGGTTTGAATCCAAGTCAGTCTGTTGTGTCATTGTTATACGTCTTATTTACAGCCTGTATCTAGTGACAGTGTTTAACAAATGTATTCTTCCAGCTCCACCCAGTATACGGTGTTTTCCACTGCTACGCTGCTTTAAAGCCATATTGTGTAGGAAGCGATTTGGGGAATTATTCCCATCTAACGGTGGGGTGGTGAACTGCCAACACTG
>JAQQZY010000003.1:9379354-9390364 GCA_030068375.1 Ostorhinchus rueppellii | reverse complement strand
ACATTCTGACACAAACGCAGGCTGTTCTTTTCATATTTGTTTTCTGCTCTTTTGTTTCTTTTCTTGCTCGTCAACCTGATCAGATTGGATTGTATTATACTGATAAAAATAAGAAAGAAACAAAAATTGCAAAAAAAAAAAAAAAACAAAATAAAAAACAAAACAAGAAAAACTATGATCTTTTTCTATTTCCCCCCCCCAAAGATCTTTACTTTATGTACTTTTATACTTGCGTGCCATCTTTTTTGGTTGATATTGTACCTTTCGTGTGTAGTACAAAAGTTAATTTTACATCAATGGATGCGTGAACGAATGCATAATTCACAGTAAATTACATTTTACCAACAGAAACATTTTCGAATGATATGAAAATCTCAAAAGTGCATGGACATCACACAAAGAAGTTTCACTAGAGCACAGCCAGACGTATAGAAGCATGAATGTATAGAATGTCATGTCTTTTCATGGAGTGCGTGGTAGTTTGGTTCCCACAAGTGCAGGATTCTCTCCAGACGATGAAACAATGGTGCTGCACCAGTATACTACTACCTCAGCACCGCTATACACATTTTCAAAGTTAGGCAGTTTTTTTCTATTTTCCCCTGATAAATTTGGTAAAATCTACCGAAATCCGTCGGGTTTGCAGGCACGCGTTTAATTTCCCAGCGCGATGATGTTTTTCCTTAGAAATCTCACGGAGTTGCGTCCGTCGTGAGGTTTTAGCGCGAGACTTTCTTCTCATTGGTTGTCCATGTAGCCGAGGAGCAGCGGCCAGAAAAACTACCTTGTGTGCCGGACTTTGTGATCGACGGTCCATCTGGGGAGGGGGGCACGCCAGGATTCTACAAATTTCTGTGGAGAACCCTGAAGTGAAATGTTTCAGACACTGAACAAATGATGACCTCTGCAAGTTCAACACATGAGCCTTTGTACATATTCTAAAATTCAACTATGAGACAAACCTTTTTCCGTACTTTATTAATACTGTCACATAAATTCAGGATTTTTCAAGGTCTGGAAAACAGCATTTCAAAATTCCATATATTTTAAGACTTTCAAGACCTGTGCAAACACCCTGATGTATACATTTCCAAAGGCAGATTGTTTGTGCCAACGCAGCTTCACATTCGTGTCTTACTTCCAGCTTTAAAACAAGTCTGAGCGACTCTCCATGATACCAACACACACAGACACGGATAATCAACCCCTCACACCGACGCACATCGACCTTAACAAGTGTAAGCCTCGAATCAAACCGAGACAGGAGGAAATGATCATTCACAGCCTTTTGATTTCATCAGATGGGAACATATATACCAAATACATCATCGCATATTTAGCCACAAGCACCGGCGAATTGTATAAAACCCTGAAAGTGGTTGTTGGTGCTGCAATTTAAGACGGCATGCAATCACTTACGCACAGCCATCAAAGGAAAGGAGGCAATTAGAGACGAGACAAGTAAAGAGGGAAAGGAATGAGAGGTAAACGGGAAAATATACTGGTTGATTGAAAACGTAAATACTGGTAGTTTGGGTGGTGAGATGAGTTAAAAGACAGTGAACCAAAGGTGGCCTTCATTACAAATGCCGTCCCGTGGATGCTCCCCTGCCTGCAGCGTCGCCTCTCAACAGCTGTCAAGGCTGAACTTTCTGGCAGTGACAAGATGGCCACAGATGGGGTTCACGGTATTATTCTAACACTACGCTGTCATCGAACGCTGCACCAAGCCCCCTGGAGGGAAATGTGGGATTTGTGATACTGGCTTGTATACATAAAAATTGGCTTAATGTGACCGAGAACAACCAACAAAGCGTTCTATGAACCGATAACAGGCTTATATAATATGTGTGATAACCCATCAGTATTTTACACAGAGAGAACAGATGATTCTTGCCAAATGACTTTGTTGTGGATACATATTCAAACCCACCCTGGAGCTACAGGGAACATGCAACATATGTGGAGGCTATTATACAGCATTATCCTCTATTCTGATTAATGACAGTGGTTACAACAGGCAAGGAAACGTCTTACGTGATGGAAATTTACCACAGAGATCGATGTTGAAAACTGACGGAAAGCGTGGCTGTCAATTTGTGCCTACAGCCCCTCCAACCACCAACACACATTCATACACCAGTGGGAGTGACACTGGAGGAAAGAAGAGTGAAGTGTCTTGCCCAAGGACACAATGGACTCATTAGGACAGAGCACAATTTGAACCGGCAACCCTTCAGTTCTTGTCCTCCTGAGCCATGGCCGCCCCATATTATTTATATAATGATTACTTCAAATCTCTGGCAATAACTAGTCTAGCCCACATGCCTAACCCTGGTCCTGTCCGAATAGGGCTTTGTTTTCCCATTCCTTCTCTCCCACTGATCACAGGTTTGAATTTATTTTTCTATTTCTTGCTCACAATTGATCAGTTATTGTCGTCTACTGCTGCTAACGTCAATACATAACACAAACTCAAACAAAATCTGAAGCTTCACAACATTTTGTCAGGTCCAAATGATGAGGACATAATCCTCTGACCCACAGACTGTATATAATGAGTGGACAGAGGGACTGTGTCGTCACCCACTGGTTTGTGAACGGCTGTTTTAAAGCAGTAGATCATGTTGACTGTTGCCATTTTGACTTTCTGGAGCCATTAGTGACCATATATGGGTAAAGGGGTGGAACCACAGGAGCCCAAAGGGTCTGTGGCTACCTGACAAACACATCTACATCCTGTCACAGGTTGAACTTTCCATGCACTATCCATGACAGTTTGACAATATTTCAGTTTTAGAAGTGCAAATCAGCTTTGCTTAAGGAAAAAGATCAATTTATTTCTGAGAACATTTTCTTGTCTGTTAATTTTCCAACATACCTGCTTCACCTCACTCATTATCCTTTCGCTGTCCTGCCAGTTCGCCTGCTCAAAACTAATAGTGTTTAAAAGGCTGTATTTCACGTCGGTGCGCAAGGCAACGAAGGAAACACTGACTATGGAGTTTGAACCATTTTTTTTTTATAACATCATGCAAAGAAATCCCACACAGCTTGTCAGTATTGATCAAAAATGACATATTTGGGTCCGACCCACCATCTAGAGGAGACTGTAGCCTGAGTTTTTCTGACAGAACCTACAGAAACTGCTGTGAATTTCATGCAATGGTGGCATGTTAGTTTCATATATTATTTTTTATATTAACCCTTTAAGTCCTGAGCCTATTTTGTCCATTTTTTAATACTTTTGATTTTGTCTCTATATACCACATAAATACGTTTAACATGCCCATACTTGGTATCTCTTTATTCAGCACAAATTCATCTATACGAAGAAATGATTATTATATCACTATAAGCTACTTCATTAACATATTGGGCCAAAAAAATACACAAAAATCATAGTAGTAGTATCAGCTGATTCGGCCACTTTTCCTAGTTTATAAAATGGTGAATATATGGACAGAAATGAAAGGCCTGCCGTCCCATCCCACCAGTATAAGAGCGCATTTATGCTTAGATAAACATATTTTCTACTGTCAAATTAAAACAATCATATCTCCAGTTTTCCGTGGTCTATCAGCGCCAAATAAAAACTGGGAGAGAGTTTCAAATCCACACTTTTGAGTAAAGTTTGTCACAGTGCTTTAAAGACACCACGTGATCTGATCACGCCGGCGTGATCACTGGCCCCACAGGGTTAACCGTTATGTACACTGGATCAGCCGTAAATGACCATGGTGAATGCTGGATGTGACATAACTTTGCGTATATGGGGTGGCGGTCTGGTTTCTGGGTATGAATTAGGTAGCTGCAGGGTCAAAGGCGAGCTAATGCTAATTGCTAGCTTACTAACTCAGTGAAACAAAACTATATTAAGCACTGAATACCAAAGTCATTTTATCATGGTCTTGTGAATGAAACCAATTTATCACAATTACAGTGAAGCTATCTGTCAGGAAAAAATGTTATTAAACAAACCAAAATTCCGAAAGTGAATTGCGGCAGGCGAGTGAGCAAGCTGTCATTCGGACCTGTCAATCAAAGGCTGACGTGGTAATAACCACAGCCTTGAGATCTGATTAACAGAGGAAAAATGTAGAGATGGACCAGATCATTTATTGAAGGTCCAAGTAAAATGAATAAGACTGGAATGAGTTCTGGAAAAACAAATGACTTAGTTTTTCTCAAGAAAATTTCCATATATTCCATTGGGCGCTGGGGCTTTTTGGATCCAACTCCAACTGGTATCACAACTTTAAGATACTTGTGTATTGGCTTCATGCTGCACGTTCTGCAGCAGAGCCACGCAAGTCAACCACATATTTTGCATATTCAGTGCCACCAAAGTGTAAGACTCCTGTTTACACAAGACTGTTGTATTTGCACTATATTATATTTTATTTAGAGCTATAACAATTAATGAACAATAAGTCATCAGCAGATCAACGACTTTTATTCTGGAAGCATTTTACTCGTAGACCAGTGTAATTTATACATGATTATTTGTAAGGTCAGTATTTTCTGATTCAGGTATTGTACATCCGAATACTTTCTATTGAACTGAAACTCATTGGCTTATGGACCAAAAAGGCATTTAAGGATGACATGTTTCTTTTTCATTTTTCATCATCTGGCACTTAAACCATGGAAATGAACAAAGACAGCAATGAAAAGAATCCTTACTCGCAGCTGTAGTTGTATTCTTTCTTACGTTAAATTAAGATGAGCGTCTCATTCACAATATACTGTAGCTGATTATTCAATAAAATACACAATCATGATAAAATAATGCAAATATGGCAAAAATAATAGAGCCTTAAGAATAACTACAGTCATTAAAATGCAATGGAAAACAAAACAAAACTGGGGTTGGTACAGTACACACGAGCGCAGCTGATTAAAACATTATACAACTCGGCAGTTTTATTTGGAAATATCTCTGTCACTCAGAAGTTTCTTCTCGCCTCACGACATTCCAAACTAAATAAAATATTCAGAAGTCAAAAGTGAGTGAACTGGAAATGAAAACTGCAAAACCCTGACAACTGACTGGGTTTCAGACAGGTAATCAAGAACGAGGGAGGCAAAAGAAAATACAACATTAACTAGAGGGATGATCTTTTACTTCTCTCTCTCGGGAGCTCACAATTTAAGCCGAAGCCACTTTCTACCTGAGACGAGATGAGATGAAATCTTGGAGCCGTTCATCGGGGACCCAGAGTCATTACTGCCACATTGCTTTTGGAATCAAACTGTTGCGACGTCAAATCAAGGGAACAAAACCACAAGGACTCCGTGGCTCAATTGAAACGCAGTGTGCAATTAACTTTATAATCTGTTTACAAATGATGTGTGCTCTGCTGCAATCTCTTGAGTGGGTGGGTGTGTGTATTTGTATGCAGGTGGGTGAGGGTGTTCATCTTCTATAAGAGCAGACTCACACATGCCCACCCACACGTCTTATAAACCTATAGGTCTTTAAACAAGCTGGAATACGTATGGTGTGACTTCCACTGAAGCTCGGTCATTTCACTGCTATTTCCAGCACAGACTTTAATGCATTTTCACAGGTACATTATGTATATTCAATAATACCTACAAACACAAGAGTGTGTGTTATGAGACTTAAACCGTGAAAGACAGAAGATTAGAAATGGACTGAGAAGGAGATGAAAAATGAAAATGGGCGGGCTGTGTGAGTTTGGAAAATGGGGCATTTTTCTCCCCTCAACATTGAATGATTTATTGAAATGAGCTGAAATAGTTTAGCATATGAGAAAAAAAACAAAAAAAAACAGACTAAAAGCATCTGCAGACGTATCGGCGCTGGATTCTCTCAGCTCTGTTCTTCCTCTGAGGTAGTTCGAAATCGATTTTAATCAACTGAAAATGGTTATGAAGTGACGTGATGATGTTTATCCGGAGGGGGTTTGTGCATCACCATGGTGCAGGTTTAGCATGTTTCCATCTCCTGGGAATCCCACTCCCACACACACACACCCACACACACACACACCCTCCCTCTTAGTCTATCTATTTGTCCGCACATGTCCATTTGATCAGTCCGACAGTTCAGAGGATATAAACACACTCTCTGCTTCTGCAGCCGCAGCCAATCTGACATTTGGAAATAGCTCACAATTTGTCCTGAAAATTACTGAGGTGTAAATAGCTGCTATATTGCACCCTGAGGGGGGAGAACATGTTACTGCAGTACACTGCTTCACACAATTTAAAGTTTAGACATCATTCGTCATTCTTTTCCACGGGTTTCTGTCTTCTTATCTTTATTCTGCCTCCTTCTTTTATTTCACTTTGTTCTGTTTTCTCTTTCTCCTTGAGCCACCCTCCTTTAACATCAAAGTAAAGTTGCAGGCATCGCCATCACACCCTTATACTGCACTGGCAGTGTTGCTTCCTACTGCAAAAAAGGGCCAGTGGCTTTGTATCTCACCTGCATGTTCTGTCAAGAATCAATACCAACTTGAATTTGTGGTTGTCAGGTTCTCCCACTGTGTTAGAGTCCTGTGGTCTGGATGCAGGAGATCGATCTCCCTACAGAAGTGGGCGGGACTTTCACAGGAGGAACTCAACTAATGAAATGAAAGTCCATATATGACTTCTATCAGTGCTCAGTAGTAACTATATGGATATCTGGAACCATTTCCATCTTATAATCCATTAAAATATGGAGCGTTAAATGTAAAGGACAATTTTTAATATTTCAAAAATTCATCAAAAATTCTAAAATCTTACTTTCTCAAAACTGACTTCCTATCAGTGTTCAATCGTAACTGTACTGACATATGTAACCATTTACACATTATAAACCATCAAAATATGGACCATGAGGAGTAAAGACCCACTTTTTATACTTCAAAAATCTACATATCTCAAGACTGTGAACAAACTTTGTAAACACAGATACAAATAAAACTAGAAATGAATACGATCTGTAGTTTTGTCAGAGATGTTTGAAGGAATCACTAATGAAGACGACGAAGACACTCATGAATATGAAATGGCGACCAGCACAACCCACCTTCAGAATCAATCCAGTTCGTCTTCCTTCAAAGTGTGATGCATTAAAGGTGAGACTGCAGTTGATGGCTGCCATTAAGGTTTAGTCACTTCACATCACCTTGCATTTTATTGATTTATACTGAATATTCAGACCTCGAAAGGTGTGCTGTTTCTACTTTAAAGTTCCAAAAATGACCTAAAAGTATCATTAGTTTAGCACGAAGCGTTTGCTTGAGGGAGAAGTGAGTCATTCAGCCGGTCGCCGACGCTGATGCAAACGAATGTCAAAGCTAATGATGAGAACCATTAAGACGCAACTTCTAGAGTGAAAGACAGTGACACAGTGATGAAAGTAGAAACTGCTGATGTTTTCACCACCTGACACGACTCTAAATGAAAGGAAAGGAGGACATCACTGTGTTTCTTTTCCACTGTTAAGTTCAATTATTGTTGCTCTGTAGTTCAGACTAAACTGTGACAGATCCGACTTTGTTCGTAATTCCGATCTTTAGTGATGATTTGATTTGTTTTTTTTTTTTATTTGTTTGTTTGTTTTATTGTTTTTATTGTGGCCGTTTTCTGTCAAAAAACAAAGCTAACGGAGCTAAGCTAACAGCGCTATCATGTAAAACACTGACTGATGGAGTGTGTGAGGATCAGTCTTATTTTGACAGACTGGGTTTTTGTTTTAAGTGGACTATTTGAAGATATTATAAGGTTAACAGTTTATTCAGTAAGTGATGTTTTCTGCACAGATGTACCATTAATGGATTTCTGCTTTGGGTAGATGTAGGTGTGTTTGGGTATGTAGCTACATCCTGTCATCGATCATTTGGAATATCAATACTCCATAAACCCTTTAAAGCAAACAGGCCCTAAACATGTTTAGGGCCTGACTTAAAAGTTCACTTTATTGCTCACCACAGCAGTGTTTCAATGAGGGAGGGGCACCATCGGGGGGCATTAGTCTGTATAAGTATCAATATTAAGCAGTGTGTTACTTCTATGGTGACCCATCGCACAATTTGAACCATTTTCTGCCTGTTACATGTTTAATGTCTGTGTAGATCCGATCCATAATGTACGTGTAGAAATGATAAGTTGAGGCATAATATTGTTAAAATTGCACATATTTTTCTCAAGAAATTTCTTTTTTTCAGGTTATTGACATTTCCTTTTTTTATAGTTTATATAAAAGCACTTTCATAATTTAATGGAGTTTTTAATTTTTTTTTTTTTGCACTGAAACAATTATTTTATTGGTCTGGCCCACTTGAGATCAAATTGGACTGAAAGAAAAGGAGTTTGAGACCCCTGAGCTACATGATCAATAAATGAAACAAGAAAATTACTGATTTTCACTGAAGAAAAAAAAAAAAAAGCAAAATACAGAGGATATTCTAATAAAGAGTAATAAGAATGCATAAGAATGGGTAAATATAGAGACAAACTTATTTGAGAACTGAGATGGGGAAATTTAAAACTTAATCACGAGTTGATGCTTTGACATATTTTGATCTTTTGACGTACAGTATGCTCCTCACAAGATGTGTGCTGGACTGATTACTGTCTCCTGTATATCTTAGTAGGACAGAAGATATTAAGATGACACTACAAGAGGGGTCTGATGAGTTACTGCAGTGTTTCCTAACCTGTGTGCCGTGAGAAGTCATCAGGTGTGCCATGGAAAATGATCCTGTTTGACCTGATTGGTTCTGTAGCAGCAGTGTGATATAGATCCAGACGACTGCACGCACCAGTGATCCACTCGATGACAACAGTCTTCTGCTTACATTTGCAAAATAAAAATAAAAGTGAACTGGCCCTGATGTGGTGCATTCTGCTGATAAAGCCCCCTCAGTAGTGATGCATGGATTAGCAGGTTAGCGGGTTGGGGTGGGAGGGACACGCCTCCCGTACTATTATACAACAGACTTGAATCTGGGGTCGGTCTGAGGGGTCCCTCTGAATTTTCTTGCTCCTAACGCCATGCAATAATGTCACCTGTGCACCCCGGATGTCCTCGCTGCAGCCCCCCTCCCTGACAAAATAGAGGCACTCAGATTATCAGCTTCAACTAAACAGGCCCAGGTTTCACACTAAATAAAGTGAGACTAGATTTACATTATATTCACATACATATACTTTTTGTGACAGTTTTGGTTGGTGGTGTGAATTGTGATTCTTCTCATGTCAAATATGTGCTGTGGCTCAAAAAAGGTTGGAAAACACCGAGTTAGGGTGTCTTGACCTCAGACAGAACTAGTTAGAATCGGTCCTGAAGTCCACATTGCAGAAATGTACGTCTTGTTACATAAGGAGTGGGCTGGCCAAAACACTGTATAATATCTGGATGAACTAGGGATAAGCAGACTCATACACAGACCCGTACTGCGTTTGACTCATTGCTTTTCCAAAAAAGAACTGTCACAATAGTAGATGTGGGTCTTTACACTAAATACTTTATACTAAAAATACATCTGTGACCTCCTGACCCAGACCCCTCAGGTCATCTGGATCCGGTCTCTTGTCAGTTCCCAGAGTCAGAACCAGACATGGAGAACCTGCATTCAGCTTCTATGCTCCTCATGTCTGGAACAAACTCCCAGACAGCCTCCGATCAGCTGAAACACTGGGTTTATTTAAATCCAGGTTACAGACCCACCTGTTCTCAGCTGCATTTGAATAGAGTCCTTACTCAGAGGTTTAGATCTGCACTGATTCTTTTAAGCTTAAATGTTATTAATTAAATGATTTTAATGTCTATTGTAATGAAGATGTTTGTTCTTTTGTGATTTTTATGTTTTATATTTTAACTTTCTCTTCTTATGCCTCTCTTGGGATGCTTCTGTGTTTTATGTAAAGCACTTTGAATTGCCCTGTACATGAAATGTGCTATATAAATAAACTTGCCTTGCCTGTACGGGTTGATAAAGCTGCATTAAAGCTGTTATGATGCTGCAGCCTCAGCTGTTGGTGCAGTATAAATGTAGAGCTCTCATAAGATGGAAAGCATACATTACAAACACTGAAGAATAAGAAGAATAATGCGTATGACTGATTAAAATTCAACAAAAAGCTTTTTGATTCTTAGTATTCACATTTGAGGCAGAATAACTAATATATGAATTCAGTGAGCCATTCATTCACATGTCCACCATAATTAGACTCAAGGGATGGAACTCATTGTTTTTTCTCACAAAAAAAAAAAAAAAAACACAGGCCAGCAGAATTTTATACTTGGCTCAGAGGGAGAAAAACTTCAGTGGCACTGCAAATTACAGTCCAAGCCTTCTGGATTCTTTGAGCAGAGGCCAAGAACACTATCAGATACGGAGACGAATGAAAGGCTCAAACGACAGCTGACACTTATATCATCTTTAAAGAGGAGACGCAGCAGAGAAAGCAACACTATCACACAAGAGTCCAGACTGTTCCAAACTAATTGTCACTATGCAGTATTACAGGAGGGAGGGGTAATTGACGGCGCTAATGGAATAGCAAGCGCACGCATCTATCCCCGTATGACCATTTAAAGTGAGGGAGGTGTGTGTGTTTTTGTGAGCGAGTGACCACTGGCCACATAATGACAACCCTTAATGCGTTTGGTGGCAACGCGGGCTGCAGGATGGACAAAAATACAAGAGGAAGAGGAGGGGAGAGGGGACGTGGGATCAGGAAATGGGAGGAAATGTGGTAACAAGTGTAAAAGGGGGAAAGAGAGAGGGAGAGAGGGAGGGAGGGAGAGAGAGAGAGGGAGGGAGTAGGGGAAAAAAAAACGCATGGAGAGGAGAAGAAAGGGAAGAGAGTTACTGTCTTACCATGTCAATGAGGCTCTCCTGGATCCGGTTCAGTGTGGTTCTCAGTCTGCTGCTGATAAGGCCCAGACCCGATGACTCATACTGTAGAGCGCACACACACACACACACACACACACACACACACACACACACACACACACACACACACACACACACACACACA
>JAQQZY010000003.1:9327484-9337632 GCA_030068375.1 Ostorhinchus rueppellii | reverse complement strand
AAACCCATTCTCTCATTAATTGTCAGAATTTCACATTTTGGCCTCAGACTGTATCTGAGAAACTACAACCAACTAGGCCTTTGGACTGATTTTTTTTCTTTATTTATGACTCAAAGTTGGTAAAGTTTAATGACTTTTATTCTGGAAGCATTTTATTTGTAGACCAGTGTTATCGGCCAGTCCTGGGTCACATGTGTAGGACTATGGCAGAGTGCAGAGCTTACAGTGCACTTTCAACTCAGTTTTGCTCACTGACTGCTCCTTGTTTACTTGCACTCATCCCCCAAAACAGCAATGGTTAATCACTTCAACCCATCAATGGCTACTCCCCTTAGGTTCTGCCCCCACCCAAAATTCATATAATAAAAATGCCTGGTGTGGTGCATTTATGGCCATTTTTTACTGAATTTGTGCAACTGCAGCTTATAAGTAACACAAAGCACAATTAATGTCGTAAACTTGAACAGTACAGGTACATATCAAAGGTGCACACAGACCCCACTGAGTGAGAATGAAAAAAAAAAAAAAAAATTGATTACCATTGAAACAAAGCCGTTGAAAAACACTGAAATAGTCCGTATAAATGTCAAGAGAAAATGATTCTGATTCTGAAAGGGTAAAACAGACGACTCATTCAGTAACTGTGAAATAAGAATCCAAAGCTGCGTTCTGATATGAATGGAGACATCAGACGTGGCTGATCTGCCAAACTGACAACTGTGAGTGTTGTCAAAGTATCTCATTGCGAGTTGCAGCATCTAAACAGTGCACACTTTTGCTTATGAATTTCTGCAGAGCTTTTGACAGCAGTGTAGGTCAAGGAGTCCCTGGAGGAGGAAGACTGACACAGACCTTGAGCCCAATAACACATCAGTGGATGACAGTTAAATAGGGCGTCGCTAGCACACAATGAAGTAAACGTCTAAAATATAAAAGGAGTCGGGTTTCCTCCACTTCTGCCGGCTACTCTGCGTTGTGCTTTTTTCCCCGAGTGTCGCTGTTCTGATAAAACATCATGTGGTGCAGACACTACAGGAGCCATAACGTACTTTCTTCTCCCTGAAAACTGCGTCAACGAATCTCAAATTGCTTGCTCTGTTGGGGCTGTGACTCTCTTGACAATCTAGCAGCAGTCGCCTTGAAAGTCACAACAAAGGAAGCCGGCACTCCCACGTAGAGCACAGAGAGACTCACCCTGATGGGTAGAGTGTCTGTCTTCTAGTAATGCACATTAGAATATGGGACACATTTTAAATAGAGCTATCTATGGCCAATCCCTCACATAAATAAACCTGTCTGGGACTCAACAGCCACTGTAGTCGTTCCGCAGATGTCAGCAAGGACTATGTCAACCTGACTGGAGCGAGAAAGAATGATAAGTACATTTTGACACAAGAGAAAAGGTACAAACTACCAAGTCACTGCAGCAACGGAGCTTTCTGGTATAATTGAACCAAGTGGTTATATAAGGGTAAGCAAAATAATTTGGCAAATCTGCTCCAAATCCATTTCCATTTGTGCCCGTCTCTGGAAAGGTAGACCACTAATGAAAAAGACACTGCGCACACAAGACTTTCCGACACTTGAACTCACCAACGCCACCCTTTACTAATTGTTAAACCAGGTCCTGTATAGACACATCACTCAGCGCAAACCAGGGAGATGTGTTTTTCTCTTTTTGAAGCGAAAAAATTATGGAAAGAGTGAGAGATTTACACATATAAACACATAAATTCACTCAAACATCTCAAGCTGTAGTCAAAACATAACGTCCAAGCACTGAAGATACAAAAGAGCAAAAGGGTAGATACTGTTACTATTTTGTGTGTTTTGAAAGGTAACCGGTACTAAAGGTCGACTTATAGTGATATTTTAAAGGCTGACATAATAATGATAGCTTTGGGCAGGAAAAAGCAGAATGAAAGCAGAGGTGATGAATCACGCAGGTAATTCAGTTTATTAGAAATGGGGAAACTGTTGAACTGAAGCACAATTTTCTTGTATTATTTACAAGATGTTTCTTGCTTTTCATGTTGTTTTCAACCATAATCTTGCCCTATTTGTGAAAGGAGGCTGGCAACACAACACTTTACAAAGAGCCAGAGCACACAGCAAATGGAAATGAGAAAAAGAAAACACTTAAAAAAAAAAAAAAAACTGGCTAAAAAAGTCCACTGGGGACCAACTAAAACCAATTAGATCAGGGAGAAGTCATGGATAGTTCAGATGATTTCCACAGTGGTTTTATAGTAATTTGGCTAAGGCGTCACCAAACATGGCTTTTGGGTGCTGTGTCTCAGCCCTGTAATTACAGAAAAAACCCTACCAAAATAATCCAAATCGCTCAGGTTTTATCTTTTCAGCTGCTATTTTCCTTCACAGTCAGTATTTGCAATTTAAAGGCCCTTCTCAGCACTTACTTCTGCAAATACTGGCACTCTGTAAAATGTACAATTCCATCTCGTCAATATTTAATCATACACGTTAAGTACATTGACTTATACCAGTGTTTCTCAAACTGTGGGGTGGGACCCCAAGGGGAGGCATGGGATCACTTCTAGGTGTTTTTCTTTTTCTTTTTCAGGGTAGAACATGTAGCAGGTGGAACTAATGTTTTAGTGTCAGAGCACCCTGGACTCAATTTAGGAATTTACAATAAACAGATCTACTGCCATGGTGATCTGTCAGTGGACTAGACAGAGTTTAGGCTTGAAGAATGGACAAGGATTGGACTGGAAAAGAAAAATGTGCAGTGTTTCTGTTTTTGCACAGTTTGCACTTAAATGTTCTGAGATGTCCAATGGAAATGTATGGAAGCATATTGCATTCACACAAAAATAATTTCAGCTCTGTTTTTCTGAACTGACAAAATAATTCGGCTGTTTTTCTTTATTAACGAGACACCATTTTCTTAAAAAAAAAAAAAAATTGCTCTGTTTTTTCTGAATTAAAGAGATACTGTGTTCTAAAAAAAAAAATCAGCTTTGTTTTTCTGAATTGATGAAATACTATTTTCTGAAAAAAAAAAAAAATTAAGTTGTGCTGTGTTTGTGTGCGTCAGGGGGACAGTGGTGCCTCTATCCAAGCAGTGAACGTTAAAAACACTAACCATCTGACATACACGACAACTTTAGTTCCAGTCTGCTCAGTCCATTAATAAAGCCTGACACCGGTGGAACTGGACTCTGTCTGAGGTCCGTTTTGTAAAGCAGGTTTAGTGAAAACTCTGAGTTTGTTAACCCTGAAATGAGGGAAGCACTGAGCTTTCTGCTTCACAAAGGGTGGTAACTCAAACCAGTGAAGGAGGGCTAACGCTGGCCCGTTTCACAGACAGCAGTAACTCTGGGTCAGTTGCCACAGTAACAGACTCTATGAAACTAACCTGGTCGGGACCTGGCTAGTTTCCCTCATTTCGGGGTTAACAGACTCAGAGTTTTCACTAAACCTACTTTGTGAAACGGACCTCAGACAGAGTCCAGTTCCACTGGTTTCAGGCTTTACTATTTGATTTTCAATTTCATAAAATCTATTTAATTTTTTTCAGAAAACAGTAATTCAGAAAAAGAGCCTTTTTTTTTTTTTTTAAAGAAAATAGTATCTCGTTATTTCAGAAAAACGGAGTCAAATTACCTTGTTAATTCAGAAAAACAGAGCCGAAATTATTTTTTGTGTGAATGCAATATGCTTCTGTAGAAACGGGCTCATTGCAGCCACTGATATTATTAAAATGTTCATCTTTGTTACCAACGTGTGTTTGCTGTTCTAAAAAAAAAAAAAGTAACTTTATTGTCATAGTTGTAAGGTAATTGCACATTTCCTATTTTTATTTGAAAAAAAATATTGTCTCAGGGGGCAGTCTTGTTAATTTTATTTGCATTATTCACGCAAAAAATACAAGTTATTTTTTTAATTTGGACAAGAAATTATGCAAGAAAAAGCAAAAAGTATTGTTACAATATCGGTGTTTCTTTCAATAAACATTATAATTGAACCACCGTTACAATGTTGTTGGGATTTAGGGGGGGCTGGAGATTTTCCGTCCTCCATAGGGGGGCTGGAGAGAAAAAGACTGAGAACTGACTTATACAAATGTAAGAGTGAGAGTAGAGGGAAAAAACGCATTAGATAGAAACCTTTAGATAGTGGGAGTAAAAAGCTACAATACTGAGTATCTTGGAAGCATCATCAAAAAGCAGGACAAGGGATGGGGATAAAAAGAACTCAGACATAAGACATATAGTGGAATTTTAAAGACAAAATCCTCCACATGCACAAGTGTGGAGATTAGTAAGCCTGGATTAATATAGGCTTGAAAGAAACCTTTGTACATGTGCAGGTATTCCTGATACTGATAAAGACAAAAGAACATCACTCATCTGAATCCTGCTTCATCATCCCCCCTGAATGAAAATGAAGACGAGGCCTGTAAAAATCAGTGGGGTGTTAAAGATGTTAAGATACAGTATTGAAGGTTAATCCCAGGATGATACATAGAGATAAGCGTATCTCATATCGTATAAATGTCACATAACCAGTGGAAGTCTTAATATTTGGTGAGTAATCACTTTTTTGAGACATGTTTTACCATTTACACACTGGTTCACCTCACACAGTTTCACCACTGTGTGCCACATTTCTTCTTTAGCAGTTTGCAGACCTGCAGTTTACCCACGGGAGGCGTTTTAATCATTTTATGAGGCATACAATTAGCAGCAGAAGCAATCTGCTCACCGTTATTAATTCTGACAGAGGGTTCAATACGCCAAAGTAGAGATAAAACGTTCAGGAGAATCCAGTGTCACCTTTTATGAGTGTGAAATAGCTTATTCTTACGTCTGTGAAAGTCAAAAGGATACCAGTGACCGACCTCTGTGAAAATTTTAGCAGGTAATTTAGCTTATTTTTAGGAGGTTTCTTTCTTGTGAGAACAGAGACGACGATGCCAACGTGCACATCATGAATTCATTAATTTATAATACCGTCTTAGCAAGTTAAATATGCATCAGGAAGTGCAAAATGCTGGCTGGATGGTACAGTGTGTACATCTTCATAATCTTCCTAAAAATATCTTTGGGAATATGTCCTCAATAATAATAATTTTGACCTTCATGAGAAAATTCAGAAAGAAATAAAAGAGATTAACATCTTATAAAAAATAGAAAAGAATAGACTTTGTTTGTTGCACAGGTTGTGGAACAAACAATAAAATGCAGACATATTTAAAAATATAAAATAGTGTACAATAGAAATATGTGCAAACTAGAAAAGCACTAAGAGAGCGCAGACCTCCGCCTAGGCAGTGTTTGTACTTTCATCCACCAGATGGCGCTGAATGTACGGATCACCAACAAAATCTAATCATCTCTAGGATACCCCATTTCTGACAATCTGTGAAAATTTCATGAAAATCCATCCATAACTTTTTGAGATATCTTGCTAACAGACAGACAAACAGACAAATGCCGGCAAAAACATAACCTCCTTGGCGGAGGTAATTACATATACTACTGTACATAACAAGGTCAAATCTTAACCCATAAAGACCCGAACATCCACAGCTGACCAAAAGCATCTACGAATCTAAAATGTTTAATATGCATTGATCCACTAATCCTGTCAATCCATGTAAATAACTGGTGTAAAATACAGTTAGTCATCTTTTCATGGTGATCAGATATGACCATTTGGACGTTCAGAGGCTCTGTAGTTACCGTGGAAACACCGTTATCTTCTACAACATTGATTCACCAGTAAAACCCATGGAGTTGGATCAATGACAGTGGATGGACATGTTTAGTTAGTGTTCAGTTAATGATATATATTACAGAAAAAGTCACTTTTTCAGTTTTCTCTGTTTCTGATATAACCCTCAACCTTAATCTGAATATTTATTAACATCTATATGATCAATAAATTAAATATATGAAAAACCTTAATTGTCACTGGAATAAAATCAATATACAGAGAAAAATATTGTAATAAATGATGATAAATCACTAAAGAAACATTAAATAGAGAGAAAAAATCATTTGGGAAGTTCCATAAAAGTCTTTATAATATATAAAATCTGCACATAAAAATGCACCTGCCTGACATGAGGCACATGTTCTGTGAGTAGTAATAATATTAGAAATGATCGTTCAGAAAAATGGTTACAAAGACAAGTCTACTGAAAACATTCAAAAGTGACCTGGATGTCACTCAGCAAACAGTTCAAATCCACTGGGTAATTACTGCAGTGATTAAAATGTTTCATCCCAACACGTTCTTTAACTCTAACTGATGCAGTAGCTTCTCATTTCTTAAATAACCATCAGTTTGATAAAGAGCCTAAAGATCAGACTGTGTTTCAATAAATAAAGGTCATGTGGTCCAATCAGTCCAGACTGAGCCTGTTCCAGAGTGATAGATGCATCAGGGTGAGAGGAGAGGAGGATGAAGTGATTACCCATCATGCCTAGTGCCTACAGTACAAGCCTGTGGGGGCAGTGTTAGGATCTGGGGTTGGTTCAGGTGGGTAGGTCTAGGTTCAGAAACATTATGTGTCTATAAAAACCTGAATAAACTGAAGGGACAGATTTGAACAGCAGTGGGTTTTTTTCTTCCCTGCTGATACAAACATATTCCAAGATGAGTGCACAATAATTCACCAGGATCAAAGTGTGAACGAGTGGTTCAGGGAACATGAGACATCAATTTCACCCATGGATTGGCCACAACAAAGGCCAGACCTGAACCCCCACTGAGAATCTATTGGATGTACTGGAGAAAACATCAGTACAAGACAAATAGTACATGTAAATGTATCCCATAATCCAACCTAAAGGCAGACCAAAAAAAAAAATAAAATACTGTGAGAGTGAGAAAAGAAAAGTGAGAAGGAAACACCACTTTTACATTTTTGGTTGAGATGGTTTTTGTGTAAACGCAGCCTTACATACATATACTTTCACTGGGACAATGTCTACAACATTTTTTCACTGTTTTGAGATATTTTCATTTTTGAAATATAAAAATAAAATGCTTTTGTTTTGCATGACAATGACAACAGATAGCAATATAGTTACTACTGACCACCTTAAGTTTGACCCTTCAAAGTCACTCAAGGTCACCAATGTCTACATTCCAACAATCTTCTTCTCCAAAACTACTAATCGGATTCATTTCAGATTTAATGCAAAGCTTATTTAAGACATTTATACAAACTCTGTTGACAGTTTTCAGAAATTTCAGTTACTGGAGTTTTGATGAATTTCTGAAATATTAAACATTTGCCTTTACTTATAAGGGTCCATATTTTGATGGTATATAACAGGGGTCAGCAACCCTGGTCCTCAAGGGCCACTATCCTGCATGTTTTAGATTTTTCCAGCACACCTGATGGTTGTTATCAGGCTTCTGCAGAGCTTGGTGATAGGCTTATCATTTGAATCAGGTGTGTTAGAAGAAGAATACATCGAAAACATGCAGGATAGTGGCTCTCGAGGACCAGGGTTGCTGACCCCTGGTTTATAACATGGAAATGGTTAGATACCTCAATATAGTTGTTATTATTGCGCACTGATAGGAAGTCATAAATCAACTTTCATTTAATGTATTTTCCAGTGAACGTACCACCCACTTCTATTGGGAGATTGATCTGCATGAAGACCACAGACCTCTAACATCATGGCAGAACCTGACAGCCTGATAGAACATGCCGCTGAGCTCCACGCCCATATATCCTATTTTTAAGTGATCTCCTTGACTCCTCTGTAATGTTGGCTCAAATATAAGTCATTACCAAAGGAAAAAAAAATGCATCGCTTGCTAAAAGACAAAAGTTCACAAGCCTCTGGAGACACTGAGACATGAAAACTTGACTTATGTGGGTTTCATTTAATGAGCATAGTTTGAGAGAGGAAGACAGACGATGTGAGGAAGGAGGAGAAATTTGGAAAAGACAAAGTGAAGCTGGTGTCATCAAAGCCGACAGACATGACACAGGTGAGAAAGAGAGACTGCTACTGGTTTGATGACGACACAGACGAACGGGCGTTCTGTTTGAACAGAAATAGAGAGGAAAGCACAAATGAACTGAGGTAAACTGCAGGACGACAATACTGCAGAAAACCGAGTGCATACAAAGTAATCACTGAGACAAGCCTCCCACCGTCAACATGGGGAAGTGGAAAACAGCCTTTCCAGGTTGATAAATTGAAATGGCTTGACGATGGCTAATTAAAAGTGCTTCTAAGGCAGGGGCGGAAAAGATAAAGGACAGAGAAAGCCACCGCCAGCCAGTCTGGAGGTGGAAACCAGCGGCTGACCTTTGGCAGGAGTGTGGGTCTCAGCGCCCTGCTGCTCTCAATCCATGACTCATAAAACACTGAGTGACTTTACAAAAAGGTTTGAGGAAAAAAAATGACAACAGGCTCACAGTTTTAGATATAGAAAATGTATTAAATATTAAAGTTTTATTCAAACTGAAGGAGGTACATAGTCCTGTCAACTTAGAGCAACGGGCTGGATTCATGCAGTTTGTGAGGTCATGGCAACCGTGACCTTTGGCCACAAAAATGAATCAACTCCTCACTGCTTCCAGTTGCATTCTGGAGAAATTCCTTCAGGGTGTTCCAGAGATACGACATGACCATGAGCAGACATAAGGTCACAGTGACCGCGACCTTTAACCTGTGGCCACCAACAGGTTTTCAATTCTTCCTTGAATCCAAGTCAAAATTGATGTCAAATCTGAAATCTGGTATTAGCGAATGTTTAGTTTTAAATAAGTTTTAAACATCACAGGAGTCAACTGACCCTATGTGGTGAGTGGAGAATGAGACATAAACGACTGACAAGTAAACTGTGATGTTTGTCAGGAGCCTATGAAGCCAACATTTCTTAGAACTATTATCTAGACTTAACATCTGATCTGCTTTTCATATTAATCATCCATCCATCCATCCATCCAAATATATACAAGTGCCATCCAAACTGTTCTATTCCACTAATATTCATCGTTTTTAAAATTGCCCAGTGCCATTGGAAACACAAAGAGCCCTTCAACATTATCCGGGGGTATCTTGACAGAACTATACTTCATCTGTGTCTGTATCTGTATTCTGGGTTTTTAGTATTAACGTCTCAAGGTTAGCATGTGTATTTAAAGTGTATCTGTATTGTTCATATTTATGACACTCATTCTGCTTTGTTTTATTACTTAAAAGCAAGAGAGGTGCAGATTAGGAAAAAAAAACATCTCCATAAATGCACCAAAGTGAACCTATTTTTTACGTTAATTATGGGCGGGGGCAGAACCTACAGGGGGCAGCCGTTGCCTGTTGTAAGTGACGTAACATTGTTGTTTCCGGAGTGTGAGTAAACAAACAGCAGTCAGTGAGTGAGACTGAGTGGAAAGTATATGTACGCACTTCTTTGTGCAGCCGTAACCTTCACACTCCACCATTGTCCTAGTAGTAGTAGTAGTGCGTAATTTGTGCGTCATTTGAGGGGGCTGAATACACATTTTCAAGGCGGAGTGAATGACTGGACTCAAACACACTGTGCAGAAGGGAATAAAGTGTTTTATTAACAGAAAAAGAAACCTGAAAGAAATCGGTAGAGATAATGCACAGTCCACAGCGGTGAGGATCAGGGTGATAGAAGTACGTGTTGGACAGTTAGTGGTTTTTTTTACGTTAAATTTCCTGTGTGTCTTTGTTTTATTCTTATACCTTCTACTTCAAATGTCTTCCCCTGATGTCTTATTATGATTTCTAATTTCTAACATTACAGGTCCATTTTTCTGCAGTAATGTTTGATTTCAGCACCACGGACAGTGCATGATCCCCAACACATTATACGAGCATTTGCAAAAGGCTTAATGTAAAAATAGGTTAATGTAGTTTAATGTCTGAAAAGAGCATCAATAATCACCAAACTATGGTGGACATCTGTGATGCTGGGATAGGCTCCAGCGCCTCTGCCACTGTCTGGAGGATAAAGCGTTTCAGAAAATGAATGAACACTGTAAAAAGTAAAACATTAGATCAACTTAAAATTTTTACTTATTATTATTACTTATTTTATGGCGACATGGTGGTGCAGTGGTTAGCACTCGTGCCTCACAGCAAGAAGGTCCTGGGTTCGATTCCCGGGCAGGACCT
>JAQQZY010000003.1:9264710-9279546 GCA_030068375.1 Ostorhinchus rueppellii | reverse complement strand
GTCTCAGAAGATAAATCCATGGTCAACACTTTTTTGACTCTACTGGCAGATGAAAAAGTACAACGAGATCTGGACGGTACCATCCGAAATGAGGAAATGAGGCTGTGGGAACTTTCTCGTCTTGACTGCGGTGACTCCGCCCACATTGCAGTTGGGACCGGGCCCGTGTAAAAACCTTCCAACCGAGGTGTACCATGCTGTTCTGGGCTGGCACCAACTGTGTAGGGCTAGTGGAAAAACACCTATTCTTCAGCGTGACTGTACCTACAAGCAGGAAAATGAAACTGAAAACTCTTAATTTACAATTTGCTATACGTAGCATTATATTCAGTATTTGTTAGACAAGAACATAATTGTCTACTATCAAATCTGCGATCCATTTATCAACATGGTACCAACTTAAAATTTCCTCCAACTTTAGAGATTTGATGAAATATCGGTGATGAAAGTCAAACGCAGCTTTAATATGAGGTAATTCTGATCTTCACTGCAGCTACTGAGAACACAAACCTGGCAGAGAAAAGACTCAAGTGAAGGCAAGTTCTAGAAGGAGAAAGCTTGACAATGCAAACACTGGAGTACCTTAAACAATGAGCTTTGGAATTGTCTACTGTGAATGACAGGCCAAACATTAATTCAGCTGCAGTGGGCATATGCAAAATAGACTCTTAATGCGTTTCATTGTGCAGGTGTTTATCTCTAGAATTTTAGATGATTTTGCTTTGCTTATTCACAAATTCATGGTGACAGATACACAAACAAGCACCTTGGAGTGTGTGTATGTGTGTGCAAGCACGGCTGTTTTTTGAGTACACACAAACTGTAAGTAATTAATCTACTCAAGCACAGAGGCAACGGTGCAGAGAAAATTGCTTTGCATACCATTTATCACACACAACTATCACAACCCAGCCAGAGATACAACCGATATAATTTACTGAGTACTGCCACACTCGCAGTAATGACTTTCTGAATGTGTCAATATTTGACAAACACTAAATGAGAAAGCCTGGCTATCTAAATGTCAAAATAAAGTATAAACTGTTTCTTTCAAAAGGAGGCTTGTGGAAAATTACATGGTTGAGCCAAAATATTATATACTGTTCAAGGACTGAAACTGAGTTCAAATAATGTCAATTAGGAAGAAAGCGTGGAGGCACGTACCTCTATTTGCTCCAGAGTGTCTTGTAGTTTGGAATTCAATTCACTGTGGATAAAGAAAAAAGATGGGTAAGGGATAGTTCATGAGTCTTAGACCACAAAGCAAAAGCAGTTGTTGAGAAATGTGCTATGTCACCAAAAGACTTTTCAATTTGACATATTAAATAGAAACTGTTATTGGTTTTCCTGCTTGTTTTACCCAAATTAAAGTCCAGCCTGAAACCCAGAACAACAAGCAAACTTGTTCAGTTACTATATTTAGGAATCTACAAATGGAATTTATCCATGAAAATAATTGTTGTATTAGTATCAAAATGATTTCCTATCAAACAGAATATAAGACAGGCACCACTCTGACACTAAAATGCTATACAGTAGGTATGTACTCCACAAATCTACCCTTCATGAAAGACCTGACAAACATTACATGATACATCTAATACATGTATGATGAGCAGACAATGAAGTGAAGCCAGTAGTCATGACTGGTCTTGAATGTTTGTCCTTCTTAAACTTCTACAGTGGGAATCACTTCACAAGTATCATTGTCTTTGCATGTGTCAGACTAACACGCACCTCGACGCATTCTTGGGGAGTCTTAAGATTTAGCCTTATCCGAGAAAAAAAGAACTAAAATGCTTTGGATGCTGCATTAAAAAACACGACTATCCTGTGGATCCCAAGACACCAGCTCAATCCCCATGTGACTCCCCCTGCAGAGAACCCATTCATAATCATCCTCTGTTCCACCGTTTTCCCTTCGCCTCCATCCCTGCTGTGCTCGGGGTCCTTTGCAGGTCAGCCCACTCTTATGTTGTGCCTTGTGAGATCGCAGTCGCCCAAGGGAGAGAGTGTCCTTAAACAAATTACTAATTAAGCAATATGGCTTCAGCTGGGATAGGGATCGAGGGAGAAACTTGAGAGAAGACTGATGATTGAATCCCACAGAGCAGGTAACAGAATGAGTCTGTCATTTCAAGCATCGGCACCGCTTTTCATATGTGGCTGCATAAAACTGACAGCATATAAATAGAGTTGTCAATATACGACATTAATTTCAATTACACAGTCCTTGGAGGAAAACGTTTTTGAAAAATATTGTCGATTAATCACATCCGGTGACGCTAATACAACCATGAGTGACCAGGCTCGTCAAACAAACACAGACTGACAAAGGCCACAGTCAGACTAGACGATATTTTAATCAGTTATGATGATTAGTGATTCAAACACAAAGGGCCAGAACTCCGACATGAAGCCAACACAGGATTATCTTGAAGTAGTAATGTCGATTCGAGTCACTGGGGTCGCTACTGTACCAAAAAGCTTGGGCTTCCATAGACTTAAACTGAGCTTCTCTATGAAAAATTCTCTCTAAAAATACCAAGTCAGTCATTCTTTTCAAGATTTATTCTGGTCTCATCCATGTTATTACAGCCCTCTAACAAACCATTTGGTAGACCTAATACTGTATGTGCTGATGTGAATGCTAATTGCTAATGCTACTGATAGGTACTGTGTGTGTTTTAGGATGGGTCAACTGAAGAGACTGAATTTCTCTACAGGGGTAATATAGTAAGGTTAAGGTTCACCCTTTTGACTTTTAACTAAAAAGGCGTTAACATCTGCTGTTTTGGCTGTGATTGGCAGGTCTGCATGACAGCTCACAGGCTCCATTATCAAGCCTTTTAAATGACCTTGGTACACAGCGTTGAAATTGATGAAATTATAACAGAGTATGTTGCATTAAGTCATAATCCGACCGTTTTGTCTATATATGGTCACTTGTTGCTCCAAAAAGCCAACACGATGACGGGAAAATCCTGAACTGCTGGCCTTAAAATGGCTGTTCAGAAGCCGGTGGGAAATGTCACAATTCCTCTGTTCTCTTCTAAATTCTTAGGTCAGCTCAGCTGATAGTGGAGTGATAAACTCACGGCCACACATTATATTGGCTTCCTACTGAATGCTGATGTCTTTCATGATGTGGATGACGTAAATGCGCAGAATATATGAGTGAATTTATGTTCAGTTACAATTTTATTGTTGCGGGTGAGAATCAAAGTGCTGGATTTCAGATTTCATGCTGTTCAAGCCTGCATTTCATTATTTTACACCTTCTCTAAGAAGCTTTCAGGCAGAGTTCTAATCCCTTGGCTACATAAACACTGTTGTGTGAAACGGTGTGTGAGATAATGACGAAGGAGGTGCAGCAATGCTTCTTTTTCAGAAAAAAAAAAAGCCTAAAAATAAGGACAAACAGTTTCTTAGCTTGCTTAAGAGGACGGTGTGGGCTGTTAATTCTTCAGAGAATTGGAAGTCCAGATAACAATCATTTCTTCATGTTTACAACTCTGCACTGGAGAGTCACAGAAGTGTATGAACCAAATGTGGAGAAGTCAAACATGCTAGAATCTCTGTCAGGATGTTGTGAGGTGTCCCAGATGTGGTGTTGGTTGTCGTCCACTATGTCAAAGTTGATCTAGCTAAAGACGGAAGTGAACGTATCTGATGTAAACACGTCACAGCACTGGGGTCTTCGAGAGGAGACGAGAAGACGTCCTGTTTGAATGGAATTCTACGGGAAAAGTGGCTTGGTTCCCTGAACACAGCACTGTTTTATTTCCTAACGATCAAGGCCTATTTATGCTCAACATGAAATACACATACGTATACAGATGGAGCGTTTCCGTCCATCCTCTGCATTCATTACATGCGTATTTATGTCCGTCCTTCGGGAGTTTGTGGATGCGACCCCAAACAGAGGAAATGGAGCAGTATGGCTAGAAATTATGGTATATGGTACAAATCTATACACGGTATATAAAGATTTGAAGACAATCATTTCCAGAAATAGAGGAAGTTTTCAAAAACAAACTGTGAGGTGGTGAAACACTACCAACATATGGTATTTGGCCAATATGTTAATTCAGAGCAGCGCCCTCTGGTGGACTGCCAGCCTGATGCTTATTCCAATTCAATGGATGCATGGAAGTATAAAAGGCAGCTATGTTTACGCTGCTTGAAATGGACAAACCTATTTTGATACATAAAGTGAGTATAAATGGACCTTCAGATGACATCTATGATGAACTTTAATGTCTTACTCTTAGACGAGCCAATTATGACACCACCTGATGAGATTTAAAATGAACAAAATAATAGGTTTGTGAGATGAGTGACAGTCTGGGGCTCCGTAACGGCAGCTCTACAGTCAGTCAAGTAGCATATAACACTCTTTTCCTCTTTATATCAGGGAAACTTAAGTCAGAAAGCGTCTTAGGCTATGTTCTGAATGCAGGCAAACGTGGCCCAAATCAGATTTTTTTTTTTTTTTTTTTCCAAATAAATGACCTGTATCCGATCTGTTAAAGAGAGTTTGAACAACACAAATCTGATCTTTCCAAGTCCAACCCAGGCCACTTTCGTGTGGTCCTAAATCTGAAATGTATCTGACATTTTGCAATGTGACCTCAGTCTAAATGGTCAGGTCGCATTTGTCCAACCTTCACATCTTTGAAATGCGACAAACATGACAATTCTGCTTCCCTCCATATTTACTTCCGTAAACACAGTGCTGGTCTACGTGGTCACGTATTACATCAGGACCTCTTTTGTGCAAGTGGGTCACTTCAGGGTCACATTTAGTTCAGACTCAAAACCGATAGAAGTTGCATTTAATGTGTAATATGAACGAGCACACTCAAAAAAAAATGATTGTGCATGAAGACCTGCTGTCTGAACGTAGTCTTAAAGTCCCTGAGGATGAATCTACTCCAATAGGTTAGAATTCTGCTCTAATATGGTCAAAACTAGAGGATCACTGGGTGACTTCAGAGAACAGGTTGCATTTACCAGAGGTTAGCTATACACCACACAGGATCAAAGTGCCAAACCCAGCAGCCCTTTTTTCCTTCCAAACAAGAACCAACACCCTCCATCAGCTGCATCGAGCTGGCATCGTGTTGTCTGTCCACAAACTACACTAAATCTGTGTGTGACAGATTTACCAACTCCATCACTAAATGAATTGCAAAGCACATCAAGACACTTTCATTGGAGCAGGACAGGGGGTTAAAGTAGCATTTATGTCCCATCACCTTATTGATGAAGTTTATAATTCAGCTGAGTTTAGACTTCATTCATCCCCCATAGATTAGAGGTTCCCGGTCTTTACATTCAGTCCCAACACACAATCAACTGACCACATAGTATAAAAAAGTCAGAAGAGACATGGGACGAGTTACAACAAACAAAAGTGATAAATGAAAC
The DNA here is from genome assembly GCA_030068375.1 of Ostorhinchus rueppellii. NCBI lineage: Eukaryota > Metazoa > Chordata > Actinopteri > Kurtiformes > Apogonidae > Ostorhinchus > Ostorhinchus rueppellii. The sequence goes on along the minus strand of JAQQZY010000003.1, from coordinate 9,274,113 downwards.
AGCATACATGGTAACTGTTGGTGGGATCCTCTCCTCATAACAGAATTTGCATTAGTATAAAATACAAATACATTTGTATAAAATCTGTATTCTATGATTTATTACTAATCTTTTTCTAATTTGCATTACTATGTACTTTTAAAGGCACTTCTAGGACCCACTGAAGAACATAACTTTGTTTCAGCTTGTGTATATAGTTACTCAAAGACGTGACAATAAAGGTAATCCTGAATATCTAATGAGACTTACAAATACTTCAACTGGGTATTGTCTGCAGAATAATGTCTATCTATTCATTGATTCACTCATCTGCTAAAATGCATTTGTATGAAAGTCATTTTCAATCTTTCTCACAGTAAATATGCAATTAAATTAGATTAATTTATCACAAAGCAGCCAATGAAAAAGATGTTTTGCTTACGGCATAAATACAGCATATTGTAAATGAAGTTTACATTTGTCATAAATATGATTTCTAAATCCACTAGGGTCTTCCTTAGTGTAAAATAAAACACGCATGAAATATTTGCTATAACAAACTTAATTTAAAAAATTAATAAATAAGGTCTACTTAAATAAATGATAAAATAATTAAAATTTTCTAAATATTTTGTAGCGGTGAGATAAATGAAAAATATCTCACATTATAAAACAATGCAGAAATAATTCATGTTCCAAGAATATATACAGAAAGCATGCTAAAAAGTGAAAGTTGGCTCCACCACACAGAGCTGAAGTGATTGACGGTTGGACCTGAATACTGAGGAGATGCACCCAATGGCAACAGTCACAAGACTGCTAAACAAAGATGTCCTATTCTGCCAGCCAGACTGCAGAGATCTGCCAGAGGATGACTTCCAGAGGAAGCTCCCATTGCGGCTATAGATGCTGTTTGGCCATCACACAAGTCATTCCACTGAAGGTGAATACACCTGACAGTAGAGCTACACAATGAGCATTGTCATCACAATGCACATGTGCACGACAGTCAGACTGCAGGAGGCAAATGAACTCTGTGTTTTCTCATCTAATTTCAACCTGGATACCTGACACACGCTACATGCAGCAATCCACCAATCACAATTGTTCTTAATCAGTTTGCCAAAGTAGACCACGCCCCTTGCACATAGAGTGAGTTGCTGGTAACAACACTGAAAAATGAGCAATGACAACAAGAGAAAATCACCGAAAATAAAGACTTGGTGCCAAAACGAAAAGCAGCGTCAGTTATCTGGAATTATTTCGGCTACAAGAAGGATGATACCGAAACACATGTTCTGTGTCGACACTACCTTCCACCTGTTGCACAATGAGAGGTAACACGACTAATTTGTTTGATCATTTACGTCGGCACCACCCTTTATAAAGCCTCACATTCACCCATTCACACACACACACTCACACACCAGTAGGCGGCTGCTGCCAGAGCTTACTGGGACCAATGTAGGGTTCAGTGTCTTGGTCAAAGAAACTTCGACATGTGGACAGTTGGAGCCAGGATTCAAACCACCAACCATTGGGTGACCTGTTCTACCAACTGAGCCACAGTTGCCTATCATTTCTCAGTCTCACACACACTCGCATGTGATGGAAAACTTGAATCCCTGTTGAGGTGCTTCCATCTTCAGGCCTATTTACATGTAACAGATGTTTCCCGTGGTCCCCCGGTCATTTGTGATAAATGTGCAAGTCCTCTGTGATCTCAATCTTGTGCAAATTGTCCATGTCTGTGATTTGTGAAGTACAAATAAGACCAATTGTCCCGTATCCCTCCGGCACATTCAGTCAAGATTCAATATAAAGTTGAATTTTTGAGGTTGACAGGTGTAGGTGATATGTTGGAGTTCTGTGGTCTTCATGCAGGAGATCAGTCTCCAAATAGAAGTGGGGGGTACTTTCACTGAAAATTAAATTAAATGAAAGTCCATATATGACTTCCTGTCAGAGCTCAGTAGGAACTCTATTGACATCTGTAACCATTTCCATCTTACAAACCATCAAAATACAGTCCATCAAGATATCAAAAGACGGTCGGTTAAAAATTCACATCAAATTGTCTCAAAAATGTCAACAAATGTAGTATATATTGTCCCGAGGGAGCTATGTAAAAAAAAATTAAATGGATCTGACCAGTTGTTTAGGAGAAGATAGTTGAACTGTAGCCATTGGTGACCTTGAGTTTGACCCTTCAAGGTCACTGGGTCAACAGTCAAAGATCCAAATGAAAGTCCATATATGACTTCCTATCAGTGCTCAATAGTAACTATATCAATATCTTTAACCATGTCCATGATATGAGCTGTGAAAATATGGACCATTAAAATAAAAGCCTAATTTGGCAAAGAAAATTAACACCAAGTCATGGCTCAAAGCCCTTCCCCCTACACTTGAGCAATGGAAGGAGGGCTTGAAAAATATATACTTAATGGAGAAAATCACAGCTCAATTTTGATCAGATTGGCAATATTTGGGCTCCGGCAATCAACCATTCCGTGTGGACAAAATGTCGGTATGTTGGTAAATGATCGTTAAGCCATGGTATTAAATTGTAAGTCTCATTGTCTGTTTTTTCTGGTGTTTTTTGTTGTGTTTTATTTTGTTTTTTGGGACGTTTAGATTGAAATTTAAGGATTTCTACTGTCTTCTACTGTAATTGCTGCCGAGTTGCCATTTGTTCACACAGCACCCGTGTTCTGTCATGTTTGAAAGATGCAAAATATGATGCACATTTATTCAAATAAAACATGTTTTTGGAAAAAAAGAAAAGGTTCATGTAAAATATTTCCAAAAATGATTAAAAAATTCACAAATCAAAGTATCTCAAAGCTGTAAACCAACTTTGCAGACATCATCCCAAGGAAACTATAAAAGGGGCAGAGGAAGATGAAATTTGAAATGAATCCGACCAATAGTTTCCTCAGAGAAGATGTTTGAAGAAATTGCTAAGGAAGACAAGGACGACAAGGATGATGAAGACGAAATCGGACACAGAGCCGGTGAGCTAAAACCTCTGCAAATTAACTGCCTATCTCACCCCTTTTTTCAATTAGGCCTCATTTCAGGGCAGATAATTAGACGCCGTGTGATAATATTAGCAACTTTAATGTCAAAATGTCTCTGGGCTTTTGAAGACTAAAGGTCAACTCAAGTCACTCAGGTGAACATCTCTTTCTAGATAAAATAAAAATATGGAGAATGTGCATGTGTGTGCAGATGCAGCTCCTCCTTCCATACTGGCACCCCTCCATGATCAGAAAGAATGCATAAATAACAAATGAGAAGAAAAACCTAATTAACAATCTGCTCCCCGAAGGGAACACATAGGATTAAAACAGAGTAACGTGGAAATCAAAGATGTCTTCCCCCCGCCTCTGTTTTCAATTATCACTTAGGATGGATATCCATAGGGCCCTGAGGCGAGTCCCTCCACAGTGGCTTGCTGACTCACTAAACAGCCTGCTTGTGGACTCCTGTACTTCAAGGATATTGTGGGATTGTCAGACTGTGAGAGGTTCTCGTTTTGCGGTCATGTTAGCCCAAAGTGACAGAAGAAGGGCTTCAAAGAGAGAACTGCAGCAGGAAGAGAAAACAAGAAAGACTCGGTGCTATTTTTGTGGCAGCTCCCAAATGCATTTTTCTCTCTATTTAACCTTTCTGAAGTGACTTATTGTAATATTAGTCTCTTTATTTTTGTTTTGAAGTGTAAATCATGTATTTTCCTATATTTAATTGACTAATTGTGTAAATGTTCCTAAAATATCAGATTAAACTTGAGGGCTATTATATTGGATACAGAGAAAACTGAAGAAAAAGTTACTTTTTTCCAGTAAAGACATCAATAACTAAAGATAAAAACAAGTGTCTCCATCCACTGTTATTGATCCAACTCCATGGATTTTACTGGAGAATCAATGTTCAAGAAGACAATGTTTCCACGGCCACTACAGAGCCTCTGAACATCCAAATAGGTCATACCTGATGACCATGACAAGATGACAAACTGCATTTTACACACAGTATTTATATGTATTGATAGGATCAGTAGATCAACTATTAACCCATTTTACAACTGCTTTTATAAGTGTTTACTTTTCAATATATGTCAGAAAATGCCTTACTTGCCAATTCTTTAGTAGCTTTGTTTTCAGAAAATACTTAACTTCCCATATATAACCATTAATTATCATTATCATAACTAATAAATGATTAAAACAGTGTGTTTTAATAAAAAATTTAAAAAGTGGACTTGAAGATTTTATTATATGTATTATCAGAAACAAGTGTAAATATCCATCATGACATTTTTTTAGATTGCAGAAATAAACTTCCAACTGGTTTACATCTGCTCGAACGTACTTTATGGTCTTGAACATCCAGTATCCATATTATGGCTTCATATTTTTGTTATTTCCAGGCGATTTTTTTGCCTGTGTGGAAGTCTCTGAGACAGCTCCTTTCTGCTTCTCTGTGTAGGTTCTCATTTGCCTGTCATCGTTCTTCTCAGTAGTTCTTCTCTGTTCAACTGGACTGGTTTAGCTCTTCTGAAAACATTTCATCTCTCATCTAAGACACTTCTTCAGTTCCTTTCGACGTGTAATAGAGTCTCACGTTGCTGCTGTAAAGTGTTATATAGTGTTGGAAAGCTCAGGATCTCGGCTTTCTGATGCCATTTGAATTTTGTGGAGAGCACAAACGGTTCAGAAGTTTAGGAGTGATTGGAATGCTGTGAAGTGCAAAATGCAGAGCCGGAGACATTGCTGTTGTTTAAACATTTTAAATCAATAGATGCTTTTGGTCGGTGGTGGATGTTTGGCTCTTTAAGGGTTCCTTTTAGTTAGAAAGCAAAGGATGTTATGAGGAAGTTAATGATTCCAAGGAGGATATGCAACAATAGTTCCTCAAAAGCATGCATTTATGTGACTATTTGGACAAAACTAGGGAACGGTTCAGACTTCAGACATTGAATATTGTAAAATGTATCTAATAGAATCATTGAGTGCTCTGCAGTGTGTACCATTTTTGTTCTCCCAAATATTTTTCCCTGCTGCTACAACATTATGTGAGTCTGTGCTATTATTTTTACTTGTCTCGTAGCTAATGCGACCATCCAATTAAATCCACACATTTGGAAACCAGATAAAACAGCTGTCTAAAGCACAGCGAATGGAGAAATTAATTGGTGCTCATCATGGCAGAGAACTACGGTTACAAGTAAACAGGAAATAAAAATGCGTAGCTGTTTACTAGCCCCGAGCAGGTTGTGTTTGACTGTAAAAGTTGGTGACAGAGAGACGCACAAACACAAACTAGTTTAGCTCAAATTCACATGTTGCGGCACAGCTGTCACACTGGGGAGAAAAAAACACCCCCAAAATATTATCTAATTCAGAACAAAGACCAAAGAAACCGACCCGGCTTTGAATCCTCCCATCCTGCTGTTGCGGGGAATGCTAGGGGCTTTTTGTCATCGTAAACAGTGTTCCTAGTACGTACAACTACAAGCGACAACTGATGTGTGCCGAGAAGCTTTTAAAACTATCTGTGCCGATACATAATCACACTGTCTCAAAAAGAACATATACCACGGCAAAGAGGAAAAGGAAAAGGAGGAGGAAGGTGTTGTGGCTATGAATTAATGGATGAGCTGCTGTGGTGTTTGCAGCGTCATGGTGAACATCCCACACAAAACTGTTTGTATATCTGGGGCCGTGAACATCCATGACTTAGAAATTATCGTCGCAGCCCTCTTCACCTTCTCTGTACACTTTGCACCTCTTGAGCACAGAGCTGAGGCAACCTGTTTTCTGAATAGATTAGACGGGCCTAACAAAACACCTCCCACAATACTAAGATGGCAATCAGCTAGAGTGCAGATGTGGAGTGGCTTTACCTTGAATAACCCACTGGTGTGAAAACAAGTTGATTCAGAGCCACAGAGAAATGATACAAACTTTACTGACAGATATTCTGTTACTGCTGCACGTAATTACAGTTTCTATTCTCATTTAATAGGTTCAGTGTAATGATGATCTAACTGCAGAAATAGAATCTAATATACAGAATGTTTGCAATAATGTACAATCGTGATGAAAATGACAAGCATTGTATTTTCATTTCCTTATTTGACATTATTTATTCTGTTTCGTGTTAAGATGCATTACTGTCTCCTGGTGTGTTTGAGGATGGACTCAAGATAATATTTAACTAAAAAGGCCAGAACAGATGAAATAAAAACTGGCTCTGGGGATGGATTTTTATGTTTTTGTGTGACACAGAGGTAAGGGTATAATCTGCAATTTTACCATATGATGTCATGAAATATCACACAATAAACGTTTAAGACCGTTCTCGAAGAATCAATATGTCTATACTGATATTCTTTAATTATAATTTATTCTAACATTCATTAAATATTCACATATGAAAACAGGGCTGAATCTCATCTTAGATCATGACTGATCCTAATATGTCACAAGATACTTGTGATCATAAAGAATGTGTCATTAACTTTTCTACTCAGCTAATATTCCTTTAAAGCAGGGTGATTATCAATGCATTGGCAGTATTTTACAGTGTTGAACATAGGTATTGGACATACCTATTATTTGTAGCATTAATGTCGCTAAGCTAATGTTTTTCTGTTTTTTGTCCAATTCTAGTGATACTTTAGAATGTGTCCACAGTAAAATGGTCAGATTTAGTCCACACACACACAAAAACTTTCCAGCTATGTCATCATATGTATGAAAAAACATACATTTCTTTATATGTTTAAATAGGAGGGTTAACTTGTTTTTATTTTGCAAATCTTATGTTTTCTGGGATTTCTTGAAAATTGAAATTCATGACTATGTGCAAACTTTACTGTTGTTGAATATAACAGAGATGCATCCAACAGCATAGTGTCCTGAAATGTAAATATATCAAGGCAAAGGTTTTCTTTAAGTTTATTACTGACCTGTGTGCGTGTTTTTCTTGATCATCAACTTAACTAAGACTCACAAAGAAATTGCCATATTGTTAATGGTTAACACCAATCATAAACAACGAAGGCTGCATCTAACAATAATTTAATAATGGCTTAATCTCTAGATTATTTTAATAGCTAATTGATTCATCGGATTTCCACAAAAGACTCAATTCTCACAGATCGGAAAAAGCAATATAGGCTGGAAAGAAGTCACAATGATTACATCCCCACAATGGCTTCAGGTATCGTTAGCAAGCGCTAGCCCGCTACCAAGACTTATTATGGCTAGAGACTAGCAAGCTATAGTCTTCAACCAACTCCAGTTATAGACTATCAAACTAGTATTGTATGTATTAGCTCCAGTCAACAATAGGTAATGTGAGTCTAGTAGATAAATGGAGATGGCTGAAAATGTTATAGTTACAACAATAGTGTCTAACTAGCTACTGGGCTAAAGTAATCACAACACTTAGGCAACCTGAAGCTAAATTTACATTATGTTCCTGGTGACCACGGCAGTCCCATTTGCCTGAAATGTAGTGCACCATGGGATTTTGGCCATTTTTTTCTTCCATATTCAAGCCTTGTTACATAAACGGCTAGGACTACATTTCGTCCAAACTGGGCTGCTCTGGCCATCAGGAACATAATTTAAACCTAGCTTTAAAAATCTGGCCTGGCATCTGAAGCCTCAGCCATGCTGCTCTGTGTTTTCTTCTGTTATACTACACAGTGTGCGAGGTGGGCAATCAATACTAACATGCTCAAGACCCAACAAATGAACTGCCAAATTTGTTGCCAACTCTTAAGAATCAATTTGGATCGATTTATTTGATTCTTTGTTGCAGCACTATAAACAACCCTAATGGAAACTTTTCTGTTCGATTCTTCTTGTGAGACCTTATACTCGGTCTGACGGGTTTCAGGAACAACCATGTGCCATCGGTGTAAACTCCCTGATGAAAACAGATTCAGACAGGGCAAGAGATTATGCGACTGACGCCATGTGACAAAGTCTATTGACTTTTAAAGGCTTGGGCCATGAAATGAGGTGGCGAGGAGGGGCATTTGCTAGAGTATTCAAAGGCATAGCTACAAGGTTAAATCAAGGTGCATTAGACTTACAAGTAGCTGCTTCAAAACTGCAACGCTGTGAGGGTTTAAACATTTTGCGCTGAGAGCCTGAGAACAATGTGCATGGTAAGCGTGACAGATGTGTGATTAATGCACCAATGTTGTCACTTTTACATTCAAGATGCGACATTAGCATATTGCAATGGGAACCACGGGTCATACGGGCAATTTAATTTCTATCCATCTGCCACAGCCGTGTGTTCGGTGTGAATACAGTGACACCGGCAGTTATAAAATGTAAGTGCTTCTTTTTATGATGAGGACAGTCAAGTGGAATAAGTGCTGCTCAATGATGGCAGCAGCCACCAGCAGTGATACCACGAAAAGTTATAATCGTAACCACATAATTAATTACACAGTAAAAAAAAAAAAATTAAAAGTTGCTTGTCAATAAGAACAAACAGCAGGGATTCATTTTCCACCTTCACATAAACTACTGTGCATTATACTGCTTTACTGAAAACCACTTCCAGCCAGTCATGCTTCCATTCACACCATATTGTCACATTAAGAGTTCTGTCCGTGTTTTATGCGCCATTCCCGTGATATGCAGGTGGATAAGTGGATAATGACAACGCTGATACTCAACACTTCCTGTCAGTGCTTCACAGTTAATGCATTCATCCATGACAGCAGCCTGTTGTGTGAAAACATCAGCAAAGGTGTTGAAGAATCCAGGAGAACTACAGCCTCCAAGTGTTGGCACAATAGAAGTCCTAACAGCCCCATTAAGACACTGTCAGCTGCTCAGGTGTTGGACTATTTGGACTGTCTTTGGGGGATCCAGATCTCGACAAACCAACTGTGGAACAAAGACGATGTTTGTGTGTGGCGAAGTGGGATCTGTTGCTGACGCTAAGGGGAAGGCTGAAGACAGGGGAGTCCACACTTTTCTAGCTTGGGAGTTAACTTTAAAATAGCCTACACAAAATTATCTACCTCAACTATATATTCATATGATACTGACTATAGACGCACGTCTCAGCCATCAGATAACTCAATAGGTAACACGACTGACTTCAATCCGGGAGATGGGGTTCAAATCCCAGCAGAAGCATACACGTTAATATTATTTAGCTCATAGTCTAATATCACTTTTTTTTATACCATGTGATCCACCGACACTACCTTTGCCATCGCCGCATTGGACAACCCTGTCTTAAAGTTTTGATGTCATTTCTAATAGTCTATTTAGTGAATGTTTAACATAAATACATTTTGACTCAGCCCTGTGATGAACTGGCGACTTGTCCAGGGTGTACCCCGCCTTCGCCCTAAGCAGCTGGGATAGGCTCCATG
>JAQQZY010000003.1:9209085-9219267 GCA_030068375.1 Ostorhinchus rueppellii | reverse complement strand
CCCCCCCCCCCCCCCCCCCCCCCCCCCCCCGCGACTCACCACCAAGTGAAGTTAGCCCATAAAGACCCAGGGATACTTTTGCAGCAGTTACCAAATTAATTTTACTCTACTTAACCTTTCCCAAGTGATTTATCATCATTTATTATAACATTATCCTCTGTATTTTGTATTTCCCACTGTACATCATGTGTTTTTTACCTGTGTAATTCAAAGGTTACAACATCAAATACATGCATGCACGGACACACCATTTGTGAAAAAATATCAACTGTATCCACAAACGATCAGTGTCTCCTGTATTTTGTTTAATGTTTGTTATTACATCAGTAAAAAGCTGCACTTTACAAAATGCATCGTCTTATTCACTTTGTGTCTCTCCCTCTGCTGACTGACATTAAAATTCATGACAAATGCTCAAATATAGAAGCTCACCTAGTGTTGAAACACAAAAAAGCAAAACGAAACCAAAACATAATGTGGGTGCAGTTGAAAACCCTGGGTCTGACCTATCAGGCGCACTACTGCCCCCAGTGGCCCAATTTATCAGTACATGCCAAAGTTTTGGGACAGACAGCCAACTGATGACCATACCCAGTGTGGCAGAGCGCAAAAATGGCTTAAATTGAGGCAAGAGAAGACCGGTCTGTTTAATATACAATAGACATATTTGGCTGAGAAATAACTCACTGGACCATAAAGACCCAGTGGTACTTATGTGGTAGTTACCAAGAAATATTTTGTCTTTATTAACCATCCCTAAGTGATTTATCACCATTCATTATAATATTATCTGTCTGTATTTTGAATTTTCCTGAAAATGCAGTTTATTACATTAAAACAGAGAAAACTGAAGAAAAAGTGACTTTTTCACTCAAGATATCAACAAACATCCACTATCATCGATCCAACTCCATTGGTTTTACTGGTGAAGAAATGTTGTAGAAGATGGCAGTGTTTCCATGGTAACTACAGAGCCTCTGAACATCCAAATGGGTCATATTTGATGACTGTGCAAAGATGGCAAACTGCATTTTAGATTAATTATTTACATGGATTGCTAGGATTAATGGCTCAACAGGCCTAAAATTAAACATTTTCGATCAGTATCAGATTCTATTTTCTATGTTTTCATCTAATAATCTTTGAATGTGAAAACCTGCATGATGAGTCAACTAAATATAGCAAAACACACGATTTTCACGGAAAAATACGAAATATACAGGATGTTTTAATAAATGATTATAAATCACTTGGGAAAGACATGAAAAATCCTTTGGAAGGTGTGACAAAAATAATTCTGGGTCTTTAAGGGTTAAAATCATATACATCCAGACACACAGATATCACACATTTAGCACCTGGTTTTGTGATTTAATGTCAATATTTGCTTATTTTCTTTATTTTGATTTCATGTTGTGGAAGCCAACAATCTGAGTTCTTATTCATTAAAACAAAAACTGTACAAAAGACAGTTATTTCTGGTTTTTATTACTTTTATATGGTCGGAACATGACAGTTAACCCATAAAGACCCAAACATCCACCGATGACTTTTGGTCCAAGTCATCGGTGGATGTTTGGGTCTTTATGGGTTAAAACAGAAAGAAAAAGACAGAGGAAGAAGCGAAACAAAAGTGACTGGATGCCTGTCTCCTGCCACTCCAGCACAGACAGAACTATTCCCCTGCCCTGTGTCGGTGGATTTCCCTGTTTTTTCCTCTGTGTTCCCATTGAGCCAAACTCTAAACATTAGTGAGTGAGTCATTAAGAGGCTACCTTGGGTTAAATAATTCCTTCCCTGGTGCTGCACAAACACAAAAACAAAACAGACACCCCTGATCTCCATGTGTGAAAGCCTGCTATTATCCCAGTGTGACGCTTTGATCAAATCCCACTTTAAAAGGACGAGTGACAAACAAACCCCCCTCCCCTCCGTCCCCACAAATTAATGAAATCCTTATCTTGTTGCGGAAATTAGAAATCTATTTGCATCCAAACTGCAACATGTTTAACAAGCCTTATCAAAGAATCAAAGTGGATGTTTGTCTGGCTGATTTAACGCGGAAAATCGTGAGGTGGACGAAAAAGGTGCCGTCGACGACAACAACAACAACAAAAGTGCGGGCCTGGATAAAACAAAAGACTCAATAAACAAGAGGCGGATGATGGAAAATCCTGTGAGAGACGAGTAGAGAAAGGCCGAGGGTTAAAGAGGCCGAGGCCAGGGCCGGTTATTTCCACTATGGAATCATTCATCAGACAAACAATCAAAACGGCCTCATTGTAATCAGGGCTGAATATTTACGCCGGTCTCGGTGGGTGAGTGGCCTCATCTGCTCCTAAACCGGGGATTAAAACGGTCGTCTTCTGGGACGTAAGGACACGGGCACAGCTAACAGCAAAACCCAGGCTTCTACTTGCCTTCAGCTGCACTGTGGGTACTGTCTGCATCATCATTCACTGCTTTGTTTCATCCTTTTCAGGCTTTCTGCGCATTCTGAGGCTGCAAGACGCAACATTTCTGCATTAACAACAAGGGCTGTTCTATTCCATGGACTTATTGTTGTATGTTACATCAAACGTTTCCAAGGGAAGTGATTTTATTCAGTGTGGAGGTTTCATTTGGTCCCATTTCTGGTGCAGCATCTGTTAACAGTAGCTGCTGTTTTTCTAATGAATGAAATGACAGAAAAATGTCCCATTAAACTTAAAAAGGAATTACTGATGTTTATGAACTATATGGACCAAAGTGTTTCAACACATCATGGCTGCAGCTCCTAAGATACGGATTTACGATATAAACGTTAATATTTCTTTGAAATTTAATGATAGATGTGAAGAAAGTAGATGCACAGTTCCTACATGTATCTACAAGTTTGATGTAAGACTTTTTAAGACCTTTTTAAAACTATTTAGAACTGAATTTAACCCCGTGGGGCCAATGATCACACCGGTGTGATCAGATCACATGGCGTATTTAAAGCACCGTAACAAAAAAAACTCTGTCACATGGAGCGCTGCCGTCAACTTAACTCAAAAGTGTGGGTTTGAAACTCTCTCCCAGTTTTTATTTGGCGCCGATAAACCACAGCAAACCGGAAATATGATGTTTTAATTTAATAGTAGAAAATATGTTTATCTGAGCATAAATGCGCACTTCCACTGATGGGATGGGATGGCAGGTGTTGTATTTCTGTCCGTATGTTCAACATTTTACAAACTGGGAAAAGTGTGTGAATCAGCTGATACTACTAATATGTTAATGAAGTAGGTTATAGTGAAATAATAATTATCTCTTCATATAGATGAAGTTGTGCTAAAAAATAAATAAATAAATAATGAAAAAAAAAAAAAGATACCAAGCATGGGCATGTTAAACATTTTTTTTATATGGTACATAGAGACAAAATCAAAAATATTTTTTTAAAAAACAGTCAAAGTAGGCTCAGGACTTAAAGGGTTAATGCCTATTTAATGGCCAAACTGGCAAAAATCCTGACTCCGAGAATTTAGGAAAATGTACTAATATAATAATATAAATATAAAATGTATTAAAAATGTCATTGTCGGTTTGGAACTGGTGGAACCGAGTCGACTAACATTATTTTCTTTGCAGTTTGGACATTTCCCAGACTCATTTAAACACATTTATGGCAGTAAAGACTTTTTTTTTTAAGTATTAAATTCAGATGTATAAATTCAAGACTTTAAAAACTTTTTCGATAAAACTCCTCAAATTTTTCCCCCAAATTTTTTCTCATTTCAAAATACATATTCCTGAAAATCTAAGTAATTATCGACCTAAAAATATAAGTTTAGTCTAGATTATTGTAATTTAATCCTTTTGACCAGTGCTAACCTTCCCTTGACTTTATCCGTTTGCTAAGGTGGTGTTTCATACGGATGTGGAAGAGACATTTTTCTTCACGCCACAGAGTCGAGGAAGTTGAGGAAATCTGAACAGCGATCAACAATTACAGCTGCCAATCACATATTTAACAGCCCCACCCCACTCCCACTGGCCTGAAAAGTAATTAGCCAAAGTCTAGATTATGGGGTAGATTTTCTGCAAACTGAAAGGTTGTAAATAGGCTGTGGGTAGAATTCTTGTTTCCTCTGAGAACACTTGAAAGGTAATTATGGGATTTTTATCTGTTGAAGCCTAAAAAAAATGAATTATTGTAGCTTTAATTACCGATCATACTATTAAAAGTCAGATACATGACAGCTATCACAAATATACTGCAATACTCGCCCTCCCTCAGTGAAATACTCGTGACTCGTCTACCTTGTTTCTAATTGTACCTTATCTACATCCTTTATATGTCACGTATTCTTCTTCTATCTGTGGTACAGAGTCCACCCCTCGGTATATTTTCAGTACTTCTTTGCATTTTTTTAAAAATATTTTCAGTATTTAATAAACCACTACTTCTATTCCCCGTTTTGAATCTTGCAGTCTATAATATGAGCTAATCTACAACGGGTTCTCCCCAGACGATGGAACAACGGGGCTGCAACAGTGTACTGCTAGCTCAGCGCCGCTACACCCATTTTCAAATTTAGGGCGTTTTTTTTTTTTTTTTCTATTTTACCCCGATAATTTTGCTAAAATCTACCAAAATCCATCGGGTTCACAGGCACACGCTTTATTTTCCAGCGCCATGATGTCGAGGTTTTAGCACGAGACTTTCTTCCCATTGGTTGGAAATGATGTAATGCATTAAATCAAGCACTCTTACTGGTCGGGATCTGGCCGCACATAAACTCACTTCCTGTTTGCATCCAGACGACACGAATGACAAAACGTAAGCGTTTATACGAAGCCTGATAATCAGAGAACAATGTCTGCATTTTTTTGTCGCATCCTTGGCGGTGACCACAGCCCGTGTAGCCAAAACTAGAAATTTCTGGGGAGAACCCTGCTATAGATTTTTTTACAGGCTAATGGCCTCCAGAGGGCGCTCTTAGCAAGAAGTGCAAACGTGAGAGACAGGTGGAAGAGGTGATGCACCGAGGAAGACTCTAGTTTTAAGCTGAACTCATTCACACACCTTCATCATGGAAAACACACAAATTAATGCATACGACGCAGCTTTTAAGTTAAAATCAATCAAACTGACTGTCCAAGAAGGAAAGAAGGACTTTTCTGTTTTTCTTAACCAGCCGTTTTACTGCCGTGTTGCTCCCGTGTTACAGGCACTGTTTGGGAAGAAAAAAAAACAGTAAAGGTATGTAAATACATATTTAAGAAATCTTTGTGTAAATATGTCACGTTATAATGTGGATAGTTCCAGATTATAATTAGCTGTGGCCTATATATGTCAAATATTTTTTCCTTTAAAATTTGGTGGGTGCAGATTATAGTCTGGAAAATATGGTATATAAATTTTATTTAAGTATGTTTTTGTATTTAATTCTTCTTCCATTTTTACCCTTTTAAATTTTTGCATAACTTTTTATTTACAAGGTGAGAGAGAAATGATAGCTTAATTATCTGCATGTCTTGTGAATCTAGTGAATTGACAAAAGAAAAACCTTTGAATTTTATATACAGTCTTTCTTTTTGCACTGATGCTAAACAGAACAGGACTGATTTGCACTGTTCCTCTAACAGTGACAGTAAATATCTATTCTATTCTATTCTATTCTATTCTGGCTTCACTTTTCAAAAGCAGCATGAACATCATCAAATGGCGTCCATCTTCATATCTTGTCTTTGGAGCTAAAAACAGAGACGGCAAAGCTGCAGACAGAAGGTGTGTATTTTCACATCTGTGTTTTTTTCTTCTGCTTTGAATAAACAAATTAATATGATTTCTGCCCAAGTCACGTCAGACTCACATGAATTAGCATCAGTAATGCTGGCGAAAACAACAACTCCTATGATCCCATTCGATTCGCTACTACTTCATCTTTTGTTGTTTGGATTACATGACTTCTTGTCAGCACAAGTGTGGTCAGTGTACTCTTCCTCACCCTGGTTTGTTGGGGGAGCAGCGTCGGAGCCAGTGACACCAACAGACTCAACAAACTCAGGAGGGCTGGCTCCGTGATTGGCTGCAAACTGGACACTGTGGAGGCTGTGGTGGAGAGGAGGACACTGAACAAACTGTTATCCATCATGGATAACCCTGACCACCCTCTCCACCTCACACTGGACAGACAGCTGAGCTCCTTCTCCAACAGACTGTTACAGCTCTGCTGCCGAAGGGACAGATACAGGAAATCATTCCTGCCACAAGCCATAACACTGAACAAGTCACATCTGTCAGACAGAGACGGTCCACTGTATAGTTGTGTTTTCAACACTCCACTACTCTGCATCTTACCTGTTTACTTATTATCCATTATCCAGCCCCTTAACTGTCCTGTATTCTTTATTATCTATATATTCCATCCTAGGTTAATATACATTCACACTGTTTTTTAGTTCATGCTAACTCTCCTTATTTATACAATCATGTATATACTTCAATTCTATCTGTATTTCATATTCATTACCATCTGTATTTTTCACATCTCATACATATCTCATTTTCTTAGGTTTGCCCTTAATGTATATTTTTAGTTTTTACAGTCTTTATTGTATATATTTAGCCTTTATTGTATTTTATTTTAACTATTTCATGTTTCTACTGTTGCTGCTGGAACACCAGAATTTCCCTGGTTGGGATCAATAAAGTCCATCTGTCTGTCTGTAACTGACAGCTGTTTGTCTAAAACACTGTCTTACTGAGTTGTTACTCCCTTGAAAGAAACCTAAGAACCAGGAAATACACACCACCGATTGGAGACACTCACCCAGTTACAACAGCCATATCATTGTGAAATTATCCTAAATCAAGTAGGTGTACACTTGCCCAGTGTTGAATGGGAGACCCAGTGTGATCAGCATTTGCCAGTTCTGCTGTGAGAACTCTGTGGAATGGGTAAAGGGACAGTGGCACCTACTGGCGGAGAGTGGAGACTGCACGGTGCATTTTCACCAACAGTGTAGGGGGGAAATACCTCATGGGAAACGAAAACCTTCCGATTCTAATATTCATTTCAGTTCACAGATGTTCTGCACCTCCTCCATCATCACATTTGAGTCTTTTGTGTTCCATTTTTAACTAACTTGACTAGAAAATACTCAAATGGCTCAAAATCAACTCGTATGCAGTTCAGTAGAAGACAGATTTTATATTTTGAGTTATCTCACTTGGTTTTTTAGCAATGATTCACCCAACAAAGTGAAGTGATCACAGACTCAGTTAAAGGCTGACAAGTTAAGAGAGATAACGCTCCACAACACAACACCTACAATCATCATCCTTAAAACCAATTCACTGTGGGACAAACGCTTTGAACAAAACAGACCGAAAGAGGAAGAAAGGTTTGTTCTACTGCTTTTGAGTCTGAACCTACAAAACAGACTATATCAGGCTAACACAAAAACATCATCAAAAAATAGCTTTCAGCCTTCTGGAGTTGTTTAAATGACAGCATTTCATTTAAAAACACACCAAGAGAGTCATTTATTGAAAGTTTATGTACTGAAGTAGCATCCTGTATGCTGTAGCTTTTATGCATTAGTACTTTATTTCTTTAACCTTGACGCACATAGAGGAAGAATTCAATAATAGAACATTAAAGTGTCTTCTGTCAGCTAGTTTGGTCTAAAATTAACAAATAGTACAGCGGCACAGTGTGTGGTATTTACAGGTTCAACATGGAAGTTTTGTGCACACGCATATAGACTGTACTGTGCACATGTTCATCAGACACACTGAGCCTTTAACCCAGGGGTGTCAAACATGCGGCCTGGGGGCCAAAACCGGCCCACAGAAGGGTCCAATGCAGCCCTCGGGATGAATTTCTGAATTAATTCATGTTAGCTCAGGAGTTAGGTACAGACCAATGTGATCTGAAGTAAAATAATAACATAATAATCTATAAATAATGACAAGTACAAATTTTCTTTTTGGTCTAATGTGAAAAAATAACATTGCACTATGAAAATATTTACATTTAAAACTATCCTTTAACAACAAAATGTGAATAACCTGAAATGTCGAAAGAAAATTATGTACAATTTTAACACTATTCTGCCTGTTTCTAAATGGTTTGTGTGTTTGTAGATCCACTGGGATCTGTGAGTTTTGTTCATAATAAGCTGAAATGTACTTACTATAAAAGTTACTAAATTTTAACAATATCCTGCCTGTTACTAAATGTTTGTGTAACATTGTGTAAAACACACATGTATAAATGATAAGCTGAAGCATAATTTTGTTAAAATTGCACTTTTTTTCTTACAAAATTAAGTGTTTTATAAGTTATTCACATCTTTTTTGAGAAAAGATAGTTTGTAAAGGCTAATAATTTTTTATTGCGCTAAAAGAAAGAGGAAAAATAGTCATTTACAAGGTATTATATTGTTATTTTACTTGTCTGGCCCATTTGACATCAAATTGGGCTGAATACGGCCCCTGACCTAAAATGAGTTTGACGCCCCTGCTTGAAGCCATAAAGACCCAGCACTACTTTTACAGCCATTCCCTAATAAATTTTCCTCTAAATTAAACCTTTTTTAATGATTTATAACCATTTATTATAATATTATCGACTGTATTTTGTGTTTTCACTGATAATCTTGTGTTTTCTTGTATTAAATTTACTGATTATGTAGGCCACAGGTGTCAAACATGTGGCCCGGGGGCCAAATCCGGCCCACCAAAGGCTTCAATCTAGTCCATGGGATGAATTTGTGAAATGCAAAAATGACACTGAAAATAATATTATGATGATTATGATGGTACGAACAATCAAGGGTGTTAAAATCATTTTAGGTCAATTTTATCTAAAGTGGATCAGACCAGAAAAATACTATTAGAATAATCTATACATAATGAATGAATGAATGAATGAATGAATGAATGAATGAATGAATGAAATTTTTCTCTCTTTTTTAAATGTAAAATAAAGTAAAATTATGCAAAATGTTAACATTTACAGACTAGCCTATTATTTAAAAAATGTGAATAACCTGAAATGTCTTAACAGTAGTCTGTGGAATTTGAATCATATTCTGCCCGTTATTTAATGTTTTGTGTATTTGTAGATCCACTGTGATCTGTAAGTTGTGATTCACATGTATGAATGATAAACTATAACACTTATTTTTCATAATAATTTTCAAGTTGTTCAAATTTCTTCATGTTATGTTCGAGTAGAATTCATAGATGTAAACATTGTCATTACAGAATTTTACGGGGGGGGGGGGGGTTCACTCAAAAGTTATCATCCTATTATTTATATTAATTTATTAGTCCGGCCCACTTTATACCATATTAGGTTTTATTTTGGCCCTAAACTAAAATGAGTTTGACACCCCTGATGTAGGCTAGATGTTCATGCAAGTTCAGATTAAAGTTGAGGGTTATTGTGTTAAAAAATGAAGAAAACTGACTTTTTAAGCAAAGATATCAATAACTGAACAGAAAAATAAGCATCTCCATCCTCTGCAGGGTTTTTCTACAAAAATTTAGTATGAGGAAGCACCACCTGACAAAGAAGCGAAACGACCGAGTATGACCTTGTATGTAAGCTATATCAAATCTTGCGAGAGCAGATGTAAGAAGTAAACAACTAAACAACGTGGTGACTCAGTCTGAAAAACACCAATTTGGGTTGTTTTTTCACTATCTGACTGATTTACTAGGATTAGAATGTTTTGGAGTAACAACATTTTTGATGATGTGACTTGAGGTTCAATCAGCAAACTGGTAAGAGGGCGCTCACCGACTGCATGAGGGCGCAGCGCCCTTGTTTCCTGGTTTAGAAAAAACTGTGCTGTTATTTATTAAACTCCATGGGTTTCACTGGTGCGTCAGTGTTGTAGAAGATGACCCTCTAAATGTCAGTCCTATTTGATGACCATGAAAAGATGAGAAACAGCATTTTACACCAGTTATTTACATGTTTTCATAGGATGAGTGGAACAGAAGTTACTAAACTTTTGTCGCCAATTTTTCATCAAATCTGTAAAATCTGAGTCATAGCCTAAGTCAGCGGTTCTCAGATCCAGTCCTCGAGGGGCGGTATCCTGCATGTTTTAGATGTTTCCCTCTTCCAGCACACCTGGAAGCCATTACATTGTTATCAGGCTTCTGCAGAGCTGGATGATGAGCTGATCATT
>JAQQZY010000003.1:9198965-9208985 GCA_030068375.1 Ostorhinchus rueppellii | reverse complement strand
GAGGGTTTTAGCTTTCATATGTGCCATTTCTAAAAACAATGGATTAGTTAAAAGTCAGGTTATAAGCTACTGTTTCTGCAAAATGGATAAGCAACAAAGACTTTTGTCAGGCACTGTAGTTTGTGAATTTGCAGTGTTGGGAAAGTTCATTTCCTACCTGAACTAGCTCACAGTTCAGTTAATATATTTCAAAATGAACTAGTTCATTCATAGCTCATAATTGTTTATAGTTAATAGTTCATTCATAGCTTCAAAAAATGAACTAGTTCATAGTTCTTTTTTTTTCAATATGTTGCTGTGAGCTATTATGTCAATATTATTGACAAAGCCCATATTGAACCACAGACAGCAATGATTTTATCAGTTTTAACAATGAAACTATGTGTTAGATTCATCTTCATATCTTCAAAGTAGCAGCTGCAGCTTTCACCCCTATAGTATGTTCTCAAAAACATGAGGGAAAACTTGCTACTTGGATGGTCTAGAGTGCTTTTAAATGTTCATATGATGAATCCTTGTTGCTCCTACCCACTACAGTCGCCTCCACGCTGATTTGTCTTGTTTCGATGAAGCATACGGTGATCCAACGCTGGTGGCTAGTGTTGTTGCCAAATGTTTTTCCACTAAATATTAAGGGCTCTTTACGGTGTGTTTAGCCTGGTTTTCACCTGGAACACTGAAGAAATTTGGCACCCTTTGAATGAAGTTAGATAGATAGCACATACTGTTCACAGACACCAGAATGAACTCATTCACAGTTCGTTCATCAGGCAGTAAAACAGTGAAACAGGCAGCTCAGTTCACATTTGCCCAAAATTTGAACACATTCACGAACTATCGTTCATTAAACACGTTTGGGTACAACACTGATAATTTGGGCATAGAATCGCATCGAGGAAATGTATAGATTGTGTCAAACAAATAATGACACCAACAATCCAAACAGTACTAATAATCTTTCTGCGTTTATGCTGTGGCTTCATGTTTTTAAATGTCTTCCTTGTTAGTCTTCATCATAGAAGTGACCCAAGGAAACGTTGCACGACTATGACTTTTTTTTGTTCGAGAGAATTTGTGATATTTCACGTATGTTCAAGCGCTAAGAAGCTAGTATCAGATCACACTGTCATTCTGAACTGGTGGGATATTCATGTGCACTGCAGTGGATATTAACTGTATTTGGGTCCAAGCTAAGTGCAGTCAGATTATGGTTAGGTTACTTCTCTGCAGTGAAGCAAAGCTCCCCCCACCATCAGCTCTCTTTAACCTGCTGGAGTTTGTGTAATGTGCTGTTTTGCAAACATAAGATCACATGAACTTCAAAAAATGCAATTTCATAGATTTCTAGTCAGTTTTGGTGCAGCAGAACTCTAACATGCATCAAGTATGGTTCTACACAGGATTTACTGAAGCAACTGCACCAAAAATATCTGTAGAAATCTTTTATGTTGATATGAAAAGTGTTAAAATATTTGAGTTCATTATGAAATTGTGAGACCAATTAGGTGATGGACGACTGCCAGTCAGGCAGTTACGAGGGAACACTGCAGCTGTGGTAGATTATGATGCACAGAGGAATATGGAAATATGGATGTGGTGTTTACTTCATCAATGAGCAATTTCCATCAGCAATTCTCTAAATACTGCAATAATATCAGCAATAAATTATGCAAAATTGTACGGTTTTACTCAAATACCACCACCAGAAACACTCAAAAAAGCTGAACCTTGGGCTAACTTGGCACTGTTTGGTTGTAAGAACCCTGCATTTTAGTAGAGATGGTAAAAATGATTATTTAGATCAAGATGCTCATGTCTACCTTAAATGATACCATATATGATCTTTTGATCATCATGGAGGTTTTGACCAGACCACTCCAAACCATTTCACAGAACTACAGATTGTCACTGCCACAGGAGAAACATGCAAAAGAATGAGCTAAGAACAAAGCCTGTCAGTTAAAGCTGGTACATGATAAAAGAAGGCGGCTGTGAGCAGAGGATATCCCTCCACAGAATGGTCTGTTGGTTCTGTCAATACCAAATACTTTGTTTGCTGTGAAGCCCTGTCCTGCTGTGTCAGTACACTCATATCCTTCCACTCTGTGGGCTCCATTTCCCTATAACAGTGGAGATGGAGGCGTGGGTGGCTGCAGTAGCATTTGGGTCACACTGATACCATTTTGCAATTTTTGGTGAGTGCTGGCTCTGGTGTATGGTGGCACAGTAAGAGGAATACACTTGAATACACTGATCTGATGCAGCAGGTGGAGTCAGATGGAGCATCACTAATGGCCAATCACATCGGCTTACATACGAACAAAGGGCACAGAGAGGAACAGAGGTCACAGACACACAAGAGTTAACGTCCATGCGATGGACAATATAGAAGGACAACCTGTAGGAGTTTTACATAGGCTTTCCTCTACAGCTTTCTCATCCACCTATTGACCTCTGACAAGTCATTCATGTAAGACACAGACTCACTAACAGACAATCAGCTCCTCAGACACAGAAATACAAAAAAACCCACCAAGAAATATGTGTCTGTATATTTGAGATTACACATTACTTGTGCAATATTTTTTTTACATGTGTACAATGTATTTTTATATTTATTACCTGGATTTGAGTTGCTACATACTGTTTATTTTACCATTTTGCTTTAAGTGACTATGAGTGTAATTGTCAGGGTGTGGGTGCTAGTAGTTGTGTAAATTAATGTCTGGAATACATGTGTATGTTTATTGTTGCAACACCTTTTTGGACATTCTATTCTATTCTAACAGGTAGAGGAGGAAGTGACATCTTTGTAATCAGTTTTTCTGTCAGACCATTTGGATTACAAATACTGAAAGGAAACCATGCAATTGTGGGAGCTTTAAGGGAGGGAGGAACTGACAGGAGGTTGAAATACTGGGCAGGGAAAAGAGCACTCGCCACTATTAGTCGTATTAATATTAGAAAAGACACACAAACTAGCTCCATTCTAGCGTCTGTTAAAATTCCATAATTTCTCCACAAAGCAGTTAAAAAAGAATAAACTCAGGCATGTTGTAGCATCTGTGTCAAGTGGGCTTTATTTTGAGAAGGTTTGCTTTATTCAAAGGACGAATGAACATGTCGACAAAGTGACTCTGGAGACAGAAACAGGGAAGCCGCACAGAAAAAAACAACCTTGTGTGCAAAATATCACTTGTTGACAACAATAAG
Source organism: Ostorhinchus rueppellii (assembly GCA_030068375.1). Lineage (NCBI taxonomy): Eukaryota > Metazoa > Chordata > Actinopteri > Kurtiformes > Apogonidae > Ostorhinchus > Ostorhinchus rueppellii. The sequence goes on along the minus strand of JAQQZY010000003.1, from coordinate 9,205,772 downwards.
AGTCATTTTTATAATGTTTTATTGATCTTATTCACAAAGGAATTTTTTTGAAATGTTGTCAGAAAAGTACCCTGGCATTCAAGAGTAGGATTAGAAACCTGATTCTACACAGAACACCATATTTTTCTGACTCCTAGCTGGAGTTGGTAAAGCCATGGCCAATCTTTGGACATTATCTACTACTATCATTATAAATATCATCATCATTATTATTATTATTATTATTATTATTATTATCTATTTTATTATCTATTTTATATTACTGTTTTTATCTTCTCCTATCTACATTATTTTACAGTTAATTAGACCTGTCCATGATAGATTTGTCCAGGTTATTGTTTATCCTCAATAGTTTTTAGTCCAGTGGCTTGAAAGACTGCAGTGAACTATTGTTATCAGTTGTCGTCCGTCTGTCCATCCTCCATCTGTCCGTTGACCATCTGTCTGTCATCTGTCCATGAACAGTTTTTCAAGAATCTTCTTCTCGGAAACCACCTGTCACAATGATTTGAAATTTGTTGTGGAACATCTTTGGGGTAAAGTCTACCAAGTTTGTTCAAAGAATTGGGAAATACTGATTTTTTTTTTTTTTTTTTTATGAACCTTTTGATATTGAAAAAAAAAATAAAAATCCCCATTGGTTTATAATTGGACAAATTTCAAAGTGTTATAAGTTAAAAACAGTTGAAGATATTGATATAATTACTTTGGGCAATAGATAGGAATTCCCATATGGGCTTTCATTGGTGCCATGACCTTTGACCTTGAGTTACCCTGAAAGGTTAAACGAATGTTAATTAATTTGTTTAAATTTGCCATTGGACTACAGGACCCTTGGCCCTATTTTCAAAGTCAAGCTGTGCGGGGGTGGGGGGGTGGTGGTGGGGGGGTGTTTAAAAATGTTTTGTCTATCATCCAGGTTTTTTTTTTTTTGGAAGGGGAATATTAAAATTATGTGGATTAAGGAGATTAATGATAGTAGTGGTGGGCAGTGGTGTTATTAGTAGGAGTCTGTCTTTGGGCACTGTAGTTGCATAATTGTATTTTAATGAACAGTGTGAAATCTATTCCTTCCTACCTAATTTGACTTAATTTTCACCTATTTGCCATATCAATTTCCAAAGCTTGTAACTGAAGAACCACAAGGCCAAAATGAAGTCATTTTCACATCCACTAAACTTAATTTGATAGACCTGGTCCCAGTTTGCTTTCACATTTTGTCAAACAAACAGAACTTTTAGAACCTCATTTGTCTATTGGTTAATGCAGGGTGACTTCTGTTTCAGCCACATGAAGCTGAGTTGTGTTGTATTCTGTTGAAGCTGACCCACAGCTACATTTTTAGGATCAGGGTTCATTTCTGTGATTTGAATCACAGCTCGAGTCACATGTTCCCAAAAAAACAGAAACCAACTCTGGAGTGAAAGCACCTATAATCAATGACTCCTTATTTTGAAGGGAAATAACCTCTAGTATCACAAAATGTCTTTGTTGCTCAAATCAAGTGCAACCCTATCAACCCTACCAATTTATTGCAGATATAAAAAATCCCACAGTTTTGGAAACAAACTGAATGAAGCGTTAGCTGTTACATAAATATAGACAAACTAGAGTAAAAGGTAAAGTATTTGTGTGGTATGTAAAGGAACATATGGACAAAACTGAACTACCAAGTATTCAAAGTAAGTACCTCTGTTTTTGTACTGAAGAACAGTACTTCAGTAAGAGTATGTGCAGTTGCATAAATACAGTCTTTTCATTTGCACATAGTATGAAAACTCCTTGTACCGGAGTCCTGCTGACTGTCACTGTGTTTCCCCACAAGTAAATGGAAGCAGAGGCGAACAGAGAAGCAGATGAGGGAAAAAGCCCATTACAGTGGAGTTGCATCATTGTTTGAAAGCACCCAGGCATTTTACTTAGTCCCCCCATTATCATAATTATTTTTTTTCACTGATAACGTCTGCCAGTAAAACGTCACCTTTTCAGACATTCATGCATTCATGACAGTGCTCAAGTTCACAGCAGCTGCAGTCAGTTTCAACCACAACAGCAAATAAAAAATAATAAATCTTGCTGAGGACAAGCTGCTTTTCAGATGTATGAACACTGTGAAGGATGTCAGATGCTATTCTGTACTATTATCTGCAACCCACGACTCACTCAAATGATTGTGTTCAGAAATTCAGCTGGGTGGAGACCAAAATGGAGTTTTACAGAGGTTTTCTGCAGCTTAGGTTTGACCTGGTTTCGGTCTTCTGGTTTCCACACTGTTGGAAGCTTTAGGTCCACAGAAAAGTAAAGAAACAATTTCACAACACTACTATTCCCATTATCCCATATCTAGGTTTAAAAAAAAAAGAAAAAAGAAAAAGCAGCATTAAAAAATAAACAACAAAAAGGTTAAAAACAAGATTCATAAAGTCCACTGGTGACCAACCAGGAAAGGCCATTTATTTCATTTTGCTTTGGTGCTGTGTCTAAGCCTTAGACAACAAAGAGAAACCCCTATAAAAATGTTGTTTATTTGCTGTCAGTGGTAGGTTTTATTTACACATTTACCTTTTACTGTTATACCAACTTCTGCACTTTTCCCAAGTGTAAGAACTTCTTGTGAGAGTTCAGTTTCAGTTTCCTTGGAGTTTTATTTATTTATTTTTTTTAAATGAGGAAATGGAAAATACTAATAAAAACAGCTGGATAGAAACACACCGAGTAATGACTTCATATCTCACTTTCCAGCTTGAATGTACACTCTTTAAAGGGCAATGGACAATGTACGGCCTGTGGACCACCTACGGCCAACTAGCTGACCCTGACCCGCCCACATGAGGGCACTGACAAATGAAAAGTCAATGCAAATAATAGATGCACCCAAAGTCAATGCAAAGAATAGATGCACCCAGTACACTAACCCTGCTTTTATGTTTAAAGACTGGCTAAATGAACGTTTTTTCACACCTACTTTACATACATGGCATACGGCTTATGCACTGATTGGTTTGTTGGTCACTTTCAGCCCATGAAAATGCCAGCTAACACCAAAAAAAGAATGACTGATTCAGAATACAGTTTTAACAAATGTATTTTAACATAAGTATCTGTTCACTGAAGTCAAAGGTAAAGAAAAAAAAGTGAGATATGCAAACAAACAAAGGAAAGCTCCAAATTTTCATTGTATGCTTGTATTGTTTCATTTACTGTTTTTTATAGACATATATATTGAGCAGAGCTGCAAGTGTATTGGTACAGCCCTTAACAACTGTCAAAGTTTCTTATGTGGCCCCATAAGAAAATTAATTGCCCGGGCCTGCTTTAAATACTTGGGTTACAGTGGTTTTACAGCAGCTGTTGTTAGGACTCAAAGGGGAGGATCTAAAATCCCTTTAGCTGCTGTGAAATTACTGCATATCAAGTTTCTTTAAAGGTACCTGTAGTGAACTTTTATTGCTAGCAATTTCAAAACATCACATATAACACTAGTGGTTCCATCAGGTAACTTATGTTATAGCCTGTTGTTAATTATGTGTGAGTGGGAAGTCACTGCTCTGTCAGTCAGGCACGGTTAGCGACATGTTACCTCCTTCATAGGCTGTAGTGATGCACATTTGTTGATTTGTCCAGTTACCTTGGCTGCAATGGACTAGTCACTTAACCTTGTGCAGCAGACACCAGTCTAAGATGGCACATTATTGGCCAGTGCTGGGCCATGCCTCTAGGACAATGGTTCTCAGCTCTGGTCCTCATGAGTCAGTGTCCTGCATGTTTTAGATCTGTCCCTCTTCCAGCACACCTGGAAGCCATTACATCGTTATCGGGCTTCTGCAGAGCTTGGTGATGAGCTGATCATTAATTGATTCAGGTGTGCTGGAAGAGGGACAGATCTAAAACATGCAGGACACTGGGTCATGAGGACTGGAGATGAGAACCACTGTTCTAGGACAATGGTGGAGTGCAAAGTTTATGGCGGCACAAACAACAAGCACAAACACAAGCTTTCCACTCAATCAATCAAACAAAGGTACATCACTTCTGGCCTGCAATAGCTGCTCCCCATAAGTTCTGCCCCCGCCTGTAATTCCCAAAATAAACAGGTCCACTGTGGTGAATTTCAGTACTAGATGCAGAAACTACACTTGAACTTAGATGTGATTTTTACTCATCCATTTCAGGGTAAGACAATGGTGGAGCTACCACCCCCCCCCCCCCCTTCCCTTTTGAAAATATGAATATGCTCTGGCAGGGAATCAAACCTCAGTGTTCCACATTGCAGGCTGAAGTGTTACCTGTTGAGCTAAATCATGTGCTCTCTGAATGTCTTGGTACTTTTCAGGACGTGATGTTTAGATCTAAGCTTCGGGGTTGATTAAGATGAACGTGTATATTGTGTTGTGAAATATGACTGTAATGCATAGTATGTTCTGTAAACAAAGCAAGCAGGAATAAGCAGGAATATGACAACCCCCCACTTCATTTTTTCTGGATCCACCACTGGAGTTAAAACATATTTAATTGAAGCAAATTGTCTGACATCTTTCACAATGACAGATTATGTAAACTTGTGTTACCCTGGAACCTGTGGTGATGCTATCGTAGTATTAGAGGTTTTGCTTTTGAAAAAAACAACATGGCAAGTTTATGAACATTAAATGATGTTTTTTTACCATAACAGAGCTAAATGACAGCAGTTTACTGAAGCTACGGCCAACAACATGAACATTTCACTTTTGTTAATTCTTCTCTTCACCTACTCTTTATTGGTGGTTGTCAAACCAGTTTAGGGAGGCATTACTGCCCCCAAATGGACTGGAATGGCCAACCTCTGAGTCACAGGCTCTGTTGGTCACATTACATTCCACTAATGAGTGAAAAGGTCACAGTAAAATTCTATTGTCTGGTTCAGGTCAGTGTTGGACAATAACAGAGAAATTTCAGAAAGTCTACTTGTAGACTGAGCTGGTTTTTTATGCTGTCAAGTGTCAAAGATGTAATATCTGTAACGAATATGGTGAAGCAGTGGACCTTTATTTTAGTTCTCCTCTCTGCTGGAATGGGCTGGGGAGTGTTTTTCTCCAGTGTCTCTTCTTGTTTTAATTGGGGAACAGAAACATTGCAAGTATGCTCACATCACATTGTATTGTTTTTGTTCAGTTGTCTCACAGCAGGTCTGAAAACAGTCAAACAGCTTCATATCTTGACTTTTTTTCCCTTTTTTTTAATACACCTCTTCAGTTTCTCTCTCATTAATACCAGCATGCCTCTTTTTCTTTTTTCTTTTTTTTTTTATATACATCATCCTCTTTTATGGGGCCCATTTCTCTCCACCAGTCATCTGCACTAAACTCACACAATCAATCAAAACTCACGATTAAATCAAACATTTTCCAACATTGTACAGAAATACTCATACAGTCAGAGGCTTTGAACACAATACATCCAATAAGCATCAAGAACTGTCTGAGACTATCTGAGATGGAATTCAAACATATCGAAATCCTCCTTAGGCTGACAAATGCTCTTAGTGTCTGCAGAAGGTAAACTAAACATGAAAGAAACACTTGTTTTTCAGAGGAAGGAATTTCTACAGCAGTATCTTGTCATTTTTTCAGGCTGCTAACTTTATAACCTGCATTACCATTACACTGTAATCACTTGTTCTGGATTAGTTCTTGTACCCAGATGAGACACTGAAGACCATAATGATAGTGTCATATCAGCACATTTGTCTTTGTCAAGGTTGCATCTCATTACACAGTACCGCTGCGGTCACATCTTAGTACTTCATGTGCAATAGTTGTATGTAAAGCTGCAGTATGGGTGGTTTAATGATGCACAATCATTTGTGGACAATATTACATTTTGATGTAGTTTATTTTAAGCTTAAAATTCTTGAAAATGGGATAGCACAGTGGTGGAGTGGTTAGCACTTAAGCCTCACTGCAAAGTCTTTTATCCTACCGGTGTCTGGAGTCTGCTGCCTGTCCAAAAACATGCACTTCAAGTTTTAATGGGTCAGTTGAAACCACCCACAGCTGTGGATGTGAGAGTGAATGGTTATGCATTTATATTTGTCAACCCTGTGATGAACTGGCGAACCCCACTTTCATCCATTGATGACCAGGATTGCCAATCATCAGTACAGAAAATGAATGAATGGATTCTGGTACTGTATATATTACTGTTATGTGAAAGTTAATTTCAGTGTTTTTCTGAAACAGTAAATGATTCAGTTCATTTTGTTTATGACCTACAAAAAAAAAAATTAAATAAGGCTGGATACTTTCATCTCCAAGGCATTTATTAAAGCTCTGATCATTGGTCATTTTAAGGAACAGTGCTGCTGCTAGTTTATCCTGATACTCTTGCAGTTTTATCTATGTACTGACACATAGACCACAGGTTCTAGATGTGGTAGTTCTTGTGCTTGGGAGAGCTGACTTTTGGGAAAAATTCCACTGCCATTTTAGCTGAATAACCTCTCAGCTGGCATGTCTGCACTGCAAAAAAGGGATGTTTAAAAACAAGATGGATGGATGGATGATGGATGGATACCATGGCAACACCACCCTATTGTTTATCTGTTGCTATGTAACCCACTTCAATGATGATTCTATGATTCTGAGCATAGCAACATGACTGTAAGGCTATTGTATTCTAAAATTACTAATATCTCTAATATTGGTCCTATCAACTTGCCATTTTCGTATTCCTTGACTGAGGCCCCGTCCCTACTGATACGGATTCGCGTGAATTCGTCTCCGAATCTTAGCGAATTAGCCTTTCGTCAAAATTGATACGGCGGAAACG
>JAQQZY010000003.1:9101568-9112605 GCA_030068375.1 Ostorhinchus rueppellii | reverse complement strand
TATCTATCTATCTATCTATCTATCTATCTATCTATCTATCTATCTATCTATCTATCTATCTATCTATCTATCCCGAGTTTACACAATTTTACGTAGCCTACATAACCATAACACAATCAAATATAGGAAAATATCTGAATTTCACTGAAAAATACAGAGTTTTCTAATAAATAGTTATACATAACTAGGAATGGTTAAATGTTGAGGAAAAAAATTCTTTGGAAATCGCCACAAAAATAGATGAATTTAGTGTTTTTGCCATTATCGTATATTTGGGCACTTTGGGCATATTTGTCCACAATACATTAGCTAAGACCATGTTGACATTTGTAAATTTTGCCTTGGCCTTGCCTTTACCTCCATGAACATTTAAATTAAGACCTACCTCATTGAAGATGTGGGACAGCCTATAAATATATTACATTTCCATATTTGTCGGTTTTCATCCCCTCGGGTCTTTACACAAAGGATTTTTTTCTTTCAGTTTTGAAATGAATTGTTCACTCAGAGGTCACTTGTCAGATACTGCGTCATATGTTGGCAGCAGCCAAGGTCTGACCTTGGTACTTGTTTTATTAAGGAAAATTGAGTGCTTTGGGATTGAAGGGGAGGTTTTAAATGGATGCAGGTTTCAGAAGCTTGGTCAGGGCCCTTGTGCCTCTAACAATAATTCCCCAATGTGTCAATGAATCATGGAAGATAATGTTTTTTTGTTTTTTTTTTGTCTTAATGGGATCACAATGGGTTTTGTTCTCACTGGAAGACAAATAACAGTGTGAGTGAGCATTGAAGTTGCCTATGGTCAGTTTTATTGAGTAACTGTATAACTTTTCTGTGCTACTGAAAATGCAAATTTGGAATTATATGCGCTTGCAATAAATTGCACCAAGCACACAAACTATCAAGCTCTTAGAACCTCAAAGAAATATCACTATCCTCTTGTTTAGCCAAATGACATAGCTTAGTAGCTCAGGCTGGGAAGGGTGCATTGTGGGCCTTCTGTGTGACTCCAGGCAACCCCTGGATGTTTGTAATGAGGCCCATTATTCATTCCATATGTTCAGTGTCTGCTGAGAGCCCCCATTGTAACCCAACAATTGGGCTGTGAGGGGCGTTTAACCCCAGCGTTTCAAGAGGAGGGCGCCGTCTATTCTGTGACATCATGCACAGTACTAATACCTTGAACGAATTGCCTCTCACTCACTCGCATTTCCAAGCCCAGTGATTACAAGGGTGTTGGCACTGACACATAGTGTCTCACTGGATAGGAATCAAAGGGTTTCTGGTGCTTTCCATACTTTATTTGAAATGCGTAAATTGACAAGTGTTGCATTGAGCTTGGTAACTTAATACCAATATTGATCAACACTTGAGTTGGAGTAGGACATTGCATTAACTAAAAATGTGAAGGAGTAGTCATAAATGAAGGCTCTTGGGTGTCAATTTTTCCATGTAATTTCATCAGTCATTGAATGTGGTGGTTACAACAGACACACAGTATCTCTTCCCAGCCCTGCAAGTCACTTCAATGTTTGTAGCTGACTCACCATTACGCACTATAAAGAAATCCTTCTGTTTTATATTTTTAATAGACCATTTTATTATGTGTAACATCATTAACTGTGTTACAGAAGCACTAATGTGTTTGTAACCTGGTACTGCCAACATACTGGTTCTGATGGCGATCCATCATGGCTCCTTTGCTCCCTTTGATGCTTTGCTGAAGAATGCTCCCTCTGCACCAGCTACATGCAGACTCTGCTCAGCTTCCCATGGAGCATCAGGAGTTGTCATAGTGCTGGTTGAGGAATGCTGCTTGTATTCCCCAGCTCTTTGAAGAGGACGTACTGCATAGCTTTTTTCAGCTTTTCACCACAGCCTGCTTTGGCAGGTCTGCCGAAATAATCTGGATTCTTGGTCTTAGTTTGTTGCCTAGTGAATCACCATGATAAACAGTCGTGTTTGGTGTGTGATTATGGGGCAAGTTTTTAAGAGCTTTGCAAAGAGGCAGCAGGCTTTTACCAGACTAACGTGAAACGGCAGGATCAGTACACGATGAAGCACATGATCATTGTGGTCATTGAGTTTTTCAATTTTCTCCTTGTTGTTTCTGTGAGATCCAAATGATGTGCAGAGACCCCAGACTGTGGTTCTTAGCCTCATATGATTTACTGTTCTTTAATGAATATTGTGTTTCCTGAGATATTCAGTTGTGTGTTATCAAGGTTTTATGGAGAGATTTGTTTGCTTTACTTAAACAAATGTTAAGTTAGTCTAGACTTGTTAATATGCAAGCAAATATACAAAAGCTTTCTAAAAGTTTTTTTTTCTTTTTCACCTGACAGTGAATCACTCTTCTAAATACAAAAAAAAATCCATCATCACACAGTTTTTACGTTACCGGGCAATATGAGTGCATCATAGCATCAGAGACACAAGTGTAATAGTTACGTTTACTTCTCCTTGTTTCTTTGTTAATGTGACTAATTACTTATAGTACATTAAATGCAGGGATGCTGAAACACAAGAGAGAGTCTTGTCTTAATATCCCAGTTTCAGCTTAATCTGCATAGTGGTCCCCTTTAAATCAATTATATTGACCTCTTTCACCTACTCCTCTCATTCCAGGTTGTTTGATGTGTGCACAGTTTCTCGGACTGATCGTGAAACCAAACTCACTCTGGTCTTTGAACATGTGGACCAAGATCTGACCACCTACTTGGAGAAGGCCCCTGACCCAGGGGTACCACCTGAAACTATCAAGGTAACTGCTATCTATTGTAAAGATGCCTTAAAGGTCAGCACAAGACTCTTCCAACCTTCCTCTGGCAGATTTTGGTTTAGATCACTTCACTGGTAAAACACACCACTGGATTTTCTTGTAGATAAACTTCAATCATTAAAACACTTGTATTACCTCCAATTTGTGTTTGATATGTAAAGGAAGCTATTCCTAAGCCTCTGTGGCTCCATCACTGTATGACCAAAGTCGTGTACGTATGATACTGAGTGAGTTTTCTTGGCTAGAGATGCAGAGGCCAGAGTGCAGTTCCCTCAAACATCAGAGGTACCGGGGCGTTTTGAAGGGCAGCACATGTGGCAGATGGGCTCCAAATTAGAGGCTCCCTGCTTTCTCTATTTTCACTCTGCCCTCTCTCACTCTCCACTGTATTACAGCTGGAGACGGAGAGGGAAGACCTAGTGTGTGAACCAAATTGGTTAACTCGGTCTTCTCTTAGTTTTTCTTTGTTTTCTAACCAAAGAAAAAGTCATTTTGATAGCATAAATTATGTGAAATATCTTATCAGCCGAGTACAGCATGCAGTGTTCACATTAAAGTAGTTAAATTCATCACTGCTGTGTTGCTCTATTTCATTAAATAAATTCCCCCAGTTTCCACTTACACCTGCCTGAAAGGTCGGAAGTGGATGTGTCTCCTCTCCACCTCCCTTCTTCTCTAATTTTTCCCCTTTTATTTTAACCTTTCCCACACACATCCCATGTGAAAAATCTCTTTATCGTGTTTTACCCCAAGGTCAGTAGATGTATCGTGTACAATATCGGAGGGGCATATCTCTATTTGTGGACAAGAACCTCAGTGTGTAAGTGTCAAATTTGAAATGGAGAAGTTCTGGAAGCTAGAGTATCCGCTGATTTCCACCCCAGGGCCAGGTTTATGTGTGAAAGTTTTGTGTTGAGCTGTAATAATGTTGGGATGCAGTGCAAGCATAGACGAGTCGGGTAGATCGCACCTGAGGCTTTCCCAGGGTTTGGTGGTATGTACAATATGACTTGGTGTTGGTTAGTTGATTATTGTGGTTTGGTTTTGGACTCCAAATTTATTTATACAGTTTAAACTTACATGGACACTGCTTGTGAATAGACATTGCTGATCGTGTTCCAGTTGAGGCACCTCGCTGATTTTCAACTGCAGTCTGTAGTTGGTGTAATAATATCCACAAATATAATAAAATGGCAGTAAAACTGGAACAGCAATACATAAGTGTAATGCACACATTAAAACATGGAGATAAACAAGATAACAGTAGTTAATACAAATCATTTGGTATTCCACCACAAGTGTTAAAAGTCACCAACGTCCAGTTTGTAAAAAAATGTATCATTAATTAACAATATCGACTCTTTTACTGTCAATTTCATCAAAAGCTGCTTGCGCATCCTGGCAACAAAACATATGCGCCACCCTATTCACTTTAAGTGAGGAAGACGAGACTGAGTTTTAAAAGCCGACATAAAAAAAAGTGAAGATCTGACATTTCGCATATGATACCTGCCATCTTGACTCCACCCCACTGTTCACACACTACTGGCAAAACCAGAGTTACGTAGAAAAGCACCAAGATAAAATGTGAGAAAATAATCCTCACTCTTGCATGCAGGTACGCAGAAGAGCTCTGCTTTATTCACCCATACCCATGTATAGTGCATAGTGGTCTAATGGCATTGTCTTCAACTTGGAAGGATTTCTGCCTTTAAAGTACAAAACTCTGAATGCTCTTAAGAGATTTTCTCGTGATCAGGCAAGTAGAGTTGAGGAAAGATGTTTTTACCTGTCTGATCACCAGAAGCATTTGGAATGAAAGACACAATGAACAAAATTGATCTACATAACTCTAAGTCTATGTCATGGTATTTCACAGGGCTGGGTATCATGGCCAGTTTCCTTAATGGATTCAGTTTTGATTCATAAGGTTCTGAATCCATTAATCATGATTCAATTAAATTAGATTCGATATCTTTTTGATTCAGTATGAATTGATACATATTCATTTAGTGATACCAAAATAAGATTTTGAGCTGTAACCTGATTATTTGACGACAGCAGCCATTCACATTAATACTGGTATCAATATTGATATTAGAAGGGAAATAAATACGACATTTCAGCACTAAATAGCTGAATCTGCTCTGAAATTGACATGTTTTTACAGTGGCTCAGAACGGACTTCTTCCTCATCTTTTTTGTGTTTTATGGCTGGTGGCTTCTAGCCTTAAGGCGCATTACTATTCCCCTGCGGCACCGCTGCCAATGTTGGTCCCCCCGAAACATAATCATGTTGGGCCCTCGGTACAAGAAAGTCGCTGGAGGAGGGAGGGTAGGGGCGTTGCGCTTTGTGATTGGTACTTTAATATTCCTCTAACTCCGCACTCAGCCATCAAATTTAATATTTCTACAACAGCCTGCCTCCGCCAGTCAGTTCCTCAGCACTGTGGGCTCGAGTTTGAGGCCAGGAGGACCTCCTGTGGAGGGGTTTCCCCACCCTTCCTCCACGTTCCTCCTGTGCCAGAACCGTCGCAAGCGAGACCGAGACGCCCCGTCTCCCTGAGGGGCTTGCGAGTCGGAGCCAGCCAAACCTCCATGTCTGTGGTATCCGGGTCAGGTACTCACGGTCCTGCTCTGAAAAATCAGTCTTGTCCACTATTAATCAATGGTGCAAAATGAAAATGATATTGATCCAAAATGGATCAAATCGATATTTTTTTTTTACCCAGCCCTTGTATTTTCACATTCTGCACGTGACCACAAACATCATAGTTATATGCATCCAGTGACTTGTAGGCATGTAACCTTTCTCGGTATACACATTCAACTTTTCTACTTATTACTTGTATATATCTGGCCACTGGATATTGGGCCACTTTGTAACATCTTCCACCCATCCGGTAATGGTATACGGATTTGGGAGTCAGTTGCCGGTTGCCAAAGTGAACTTAATCATGTAGTTTTCCAGATCTCTTGGCATTAACCCCCTCATGTATCTTGACAGACCATAATACTCTGCCATCTTTCTCTCACTAGACTGTGTATGCATATCATCAACGTCACCACTGTTTGGTAACAGTAGAAGGGTCTATTTGCTAAGCGAAGTCATCCCCATTTTTTATATGCAATTCATTATAGCTCGTTCATTTCATCAAGATCCATATCCTTCCTCGGCTTTGTCCTAATATCTACATTGCTGGAGCCACGGTGAAACAAAAGGACAATGACAGAGTGACAAGATGATGCAGGCACCATACCCTGTTATTTCTAGTACAGTGGACACTGCGCAGTAACCCCCAAAGTGCCGCTTCTTCCTCAGCTACTGAATGCCAGATGATTTATTGACTAAACTAAACTACTGATTAAACCCCTAACTATTTAGTTTTAACCCTCCAAACCAAATTCAAAATACAGCCAAAGGACCAAAATGCTATCGCTTTAAAACTACTCTACCTCAGCACCAGACACCCCACTGCGTCCACCCTTCACCACCCACTCAGTCTTACTCAGACTCGAGACCCACCACATGGTCATTGATGAAAGAGGCCCTCCTCCAAGAATCAAACGAGCTGGAAGGACATCAAGCAGCCGGGTTGACCCAGCCTCAGTGCTCCTCAGCTGGGCCAGCGCTTGGGTGCCACCCACCCTCCTCCACCGCCATCGTCCAAGCTTCCACAACTCCATTCTTTGCGCTTATAAAGGGGGAGGTTAATGAAGCATGGGGAGGGAATTACACTAACGCTAACCGGCAGATGTCCCATATTGTGCCTAGCTACAATAAACAATATGGCTGCCTCTGGGCCATTTGCATTAGAAAAGGAGGCGCACTCAGAATGTTTTGACTGCATCTTGCAGAAGGCTGACTACTTTTTCCCCTCTTCCTGCAGCTTTTTCAGGGTCAGACCTGTTGCCTTTTTGTGTGATTTTTATTTCCTCCTAGCCAAGTTGTTCATTGGGCTTTTGGTTTAAGTCCTGCCAGTTGAAGACAGTTGTGTCTTGAGCAACTCTTCTGGGGCCCCATCGCTGCTTGAGTCAACTTTGAATAAGGTTCACTCCAGCACTTTGTGCAACATGTCCTCATTGTGGCGGTGTAAGAATGACAATATACATTTTTGAGCTGATTGTTTCCCTATAAGTAACGACAGCAAGTTATGCATCAAACATAAGTGGAATAATTGATACAGGGGAGAAGATGACACTTGGCTACAGGGGCCAAGATTGTTTGTGTGTTTGTCCAAGAGTCACACTTCTGAGATAATTAGTGTTTGCTAGGAAATGCTTCTGAAAGGAAGCACGGTGAAATGGCTATTTAAAGCAGAGAGGAACTGATGGGGAGGGGTAACGCTATTGTGTCAGCCACCCCCCCGCACACACACAAAATAACCAACTGCCTGCCTCTGTCCTATGGCCCTCTGTCTGCTGCCCTCCACACACTAGGTCATGGCTGGATGGAGATGTAGAAAGGAAGGTCTGTTTATGCATCATGCCTGCCCTTGGTCAGAGGGCACTCAAACATGCACATGCTTGTATGCTAACTTGATGTACACATTCACACACTGAAATATAGATGCACATGAACTCAGAGCCAGGACAACATGACAAACACACACGCTCACATCACCTCCCCATCTCAATAGTATTCTATGGGGTGCCCTGTCTCTTCCACCGTGGCCAACACAGCAGCCAGCCCCGCGCCATTTGCTAATGTTTTCTGCTTGAGTGTGCAGACCCCTTTGACTCACTCACCAGCTGGTCAGCCAGTGAATAGATCTGTGGGCTCAGGTCCATGTCACTTGTGAGGTCTTGGCGGAGATTTTTTAGGGGGGTGCTGCTGTGGAGGGGGTGTGTGTGTGTGTGTGTGTGTGTGTATAGAAGGAAGCATGTGTGTTTAACAGGGCAACACACCACCTCCAACATCATGGTATTTCACTGCACAAATTGGACAGCCCTTCAGACGCTGTGATATGTCTCTATCTATATTATCCAGATCTGTCTCACTATAAACAAACGTACATACACTTAAAAGTTCTTAATTTTAATTGTATCTTTAGCTTGAAATAATCCTTTGTAAACTATTTTTAGAACAGCTCTTTGCATTAGTCTGAACCAAAAACTCCGGAACAGTTCTCTGGCATGACTTATTTGTTTACAGGTGCAGGACCTGTTTTAGACTATTTCTGTTTGAAAGAACAAGTCTAAGCTGGTTTAACATAGTTGAGTCGTGTTCGTACCAGTTTACTTTTGATTGTGTGTCATGGTGCATGCCTTTGGCCGTTTTCTGAGGTCAGCTTTTGGGCATAAAGAAAGAGAGGGAGCGCCAATTAATTCAAGCAGGACAGCTGCTAAGAAACAGAGATCTGTGCGTGTACACAGCAGGGCCTTTCAGCCTCTGTCGTGTGTGTGTGTGTCAGTTATCAAACATCTGCCACAGTCGACAAGAAAAGACACAGGCCTCCTTTAGTTAACTCTCTCTATACCACAATGTCTCAGCCATTATATTTAACTTCCCACTGTACCATCAGACCTTTTATTGTTTCATTGAACAGAGAAATGCGTTTAAAGGTTGTTCTAGTTTTGAAACAGTATAACTGATCATTATCACTGTAGTCAAATAAAAATAAGGGTGTTTTGTGTAAATATAATGCACGTCTCTTGTAAACCTTAAATACCAATCTCACCACCACTGTCCATAACTTTTGATCAGTTTGGTGCCTTTGTATTCTAACATCATCACCCCCCCTCTGTCCTCTCCATTGTGTTGACCTACAGGATATGATGTACCAGCTGCTCCAGGGGCTGGACTTCCTGCACTCACACCGCGTGGTTCACCGTGACCTAAAACCCCAGAATATCCTGGTCACCAGTGGAGGACAGATCAAACTGGCCGACTTCGGTCTGGCCCGCATCTACAGCTTCCAGATGGCACTCACCTCTGTGGTGAGTTAAATGTTAATGTGTTTAGACCAAGCTCCTCAAACACCTTTGGTTTGACGACAGACAAATACAGAACTAAAGATGCACACTTTTGGATAGGGCGCTATTCAGTTTTATATCTAATATAGTGGGTGACATGAGGTTTGATCCCTGATGCATACAGAGCTGAACACCTTCTAAGGTGAGGTTTGAGGGATTTGATGGCACTACTTTCACTTAATATTTTACTATTATTAATGGATTATATATGTAGTATGTTTTCACATTGCACTCAGGCAGTAGCAAGGAAAATGCGACACAAATATGCTCATGCATGAGGTAAGCGCAATGTTTGTCTTTTTGGAGTCACAAAATAATAAGATAAACTAAACAACCATGAATGGATCTGGATTCTGGATTCAGAGCATTCAGTGCAGATTTAATTTTTCTTTTTAATCTGTCTTGTTCAGAAATTTGGCCTCCAATATAAGTATATTCTGTGCCCCAAGTTGCCTGACGGTTTTGATCTAAGAGTTTTTTGACCCTTAAATCAATCCCCCCTGTTAGTTGGATTTTATTATTTTATTACTGTACGGATGTTACCTGATGAGAGAGCAGGACAGGGGATATACTTACATAAACAAACCTTAATACAGACCCTGAAACAGAACGAAGCAACAGGCAAAAACAGAACAGTAACAGTAACAATAGCAAATGAGTGAGGGGAAAAACAGAAACCAAAACGGCAACAGAAGAACACTGGTGACTTTAAAGTAAAAGGCAATACAGTCTAAGGGTAACAACAGGCAAGTGCAGGTGTGTGCAAACATAAATTAAATAATCTGTGGGAAAAAAAATATAAGGTTATAGTATTTGGGGAAATCCTATCATCAGCAGATCGCCTCATTTTTAGAATAAAGTAGAAAGGATACCTGGTATAAAGGTGTCCCTTCTGCTATGTCATGTATTTTTCAGCCAGTCACAGCCACACACTGTCACTTTAATCAGGGCTTTCTGATAAAGGCACACAGACACACCTACTTGAATCACCCTCCCATCTCCAGAGAGTTGGATGAAAAGCGTCTAATGTGATGTAGCGGGCACTTACAGGGCATCAGCGGGTAGCTCAGCAGCACTGGGCCAAATGATAGGGTTTCTCTGTGTAAAGTGAGAGCTAAGGGCCCCTGTGGCCTGTCTCAGGAATCCCTCAGTGGCTGTCGCAGACAAGGATGGAACAGACGAGGAGAGACAGACACCCCTCCCTTCCCATTGTCGGCACTTTGATGTACAACTGTTGAGCTTTGGGCTCCGATGACCAGATAAAATAAAGAGAGAGACTGAAAAGAATCTTTAGAGCTGCTTGAAATGGGGAGAGATGAGACTTTTAAGATTAGATAGTCGGCAGAAACAGTAGTTCAATACCTTTTTTGTAGTTATTATTTATCTAGTATTCATTCATTGTTGCACTTTTTGCTTCTTTAGATGATTGTCCTGAATGGATCCAAGTACAGTGTATACACAAGACAATGATGTTTAGAAAGAGTTGAATGGAATATGTTATAAAGAAAATAAAAATGTATATTTTAATTTGAACTTATTTGGATTTTTCATCCTCAACCAATCTGGGCTATTTAAGCTTTTACAACAGCAGTTATAAGGAACTTACATTAAAAATGATACCCACGACGCCTTTTACTTGTATGAATAATATGTGGTTTCATGCTAAATTGTTATTTCTCACTGTTAATAAAGCACTATTTTTATTATTCATATCAAATTAGTTTGAAATGACAGTAAGGGAAGTACTTTCATTTATCATTCCAGTTTCATTACTAGTTTATCATGCTGGTTGATAATACACCACTTTGAGAGGAAATGGAAGGCGATGCATGTATCTAAACCATCAAATTTACATACGGTTACACAATTTTCAGTTTCAATGGAGGTTTTTATGCTTCAAGTGTCTTATACTTGTGTTATGATAAAAAGGGACACTTTCTGTAGGGGTTACAGTCCTTCTGTGGGGATTCACCTTTAGATATGATTGACCGACTTAGAGCCCCGAAAATTACCCTCACATAGAAACTTAACATATGAAACTGCGCACAACACATTTCCTTCCTTGGTTATACAAATTGAGCCGCAAAAATGAGATTGTGTGTGCGTTTGTGTGTGTGTTCGTTGGAGCAAAGCACTGCAACGTGAGCACGGGATCTTCAGTTCCAGATGAATGTTCTTGTCTGGAATCCCCCTACCAGTCCCAACACACACACACACACACACACACACACACACACACACACACACAGACACACACACACACACACACACACACACAC
>JAQQZY010000003.1:9085677-9096089 GCA_030068375.1 Ostorhinchus rueppellii | reverse complement strand
CCCCGCTTCAGCAGAGCTAGGCTTATGAAGGACTCCCAGATGAATTGTAACAATTCATCTGGTGGCAATCAGGTTATGTGTATCCTACTGAAACACACTGAAAGAGTAGATCTATACTTCCACTGAATATACAGGTGAGCTTAGCTTAGCATAAAGAGTTGGAAGTGACACGATTAGTTTTGTCCAAATTATCATTAAACCAATGTTGGTAATAATGAATAAGTGATTTATCATGATTTATGGTTATTTCTTAATTAGGGCTGAACAACCTTCTGACAAAGACAAATTGCAGTTATCGTGAGTGATTTGCCATTTATATTTGAGCACGTGTTGGATTTTCCATGAAAATGCAGCGATCACTCATTTAAATATCAAGTTGAGCATTCATACAAGACTGAAAAAACAATGTTATTTTGCATATTTTATAAAATATCTCTCTGTTCAAATCTGAAATGTGACAATATTTTCAATTTCTGCAATTTAACTCTGCAACGCTGCTGTTTTACTTTTTTTTTTTTTTTTTTTTTGTGCAAAAATTTTGGCATTTACCAAAGGCCAAGGGTTTTCAAGTGTGGACACGTTATGTTTTATATTATTAGAAGTAGAAAAAATGCAGTGAGTGACTAATGATGGTGAATAATAATAATAATAATAATAATAATAATAATAATAATAATGAGGTGCTTTTTAAAAACATATATACTGGTATATACAGTTGGGGGGGACTTCTGTTAATTTTTTAACAGTATTGAAGTTCAATATCCAGCCCTTGGGCAGGTTTAGAAACATGTTCCCAACATACCAATATGTTCATTTTACCTTTTTTTTTTTGTGTGTGTGTGTTTTAAATGTGGTTATTTTGTGCTAAAATTCTAAGGTGGTGCAAGAAAAATGTCACCATTAATTTTATAAGGAAAACAAAGTTGCTACCAAGTGCACCAAACCCTTCTACATATTTAGAAGGAAAAACGTCATCTTTTGTTGAAGCTTTGGCTGTACTTGAGATTTAAACCTAACCTTACAACTCACCTTTCTTTTCCATTAGAATTCTTTTTTCAACATTAACTTATAATTTTTTTTTTTTTTTTACATTTTTTCGTTTAAGATGACAATGACTTGTATTGTGATAACCCAGAATTAGACCTGTCTTTTAATCATCAAACATATGCTGCAGAATACTTGCATACATTTACACACACACATACATACACACACACACACACACACACACACACACACACACACACACACACACACACACACACACAAAAGCTGGGCTCTGAAACACGTTCATCCAGGCAAAAACAGGTGCTCGCTTAGTCACGTGCAAGTCCTCGCACACCAAACGCCCCCACACTCACATGTGTGGACACTATTGTCATACACTTCAGCTATGCATACAGTGAACTGGTGGCACAGGTCCGGATGTTACAAGTCAGACAGGCTTGGAGGTCCGGCCCAGGAGGTCTGGAGGTCCTCTGGGGGCAGGAGAAGCCATTTCCTCTCCGAAGCTGAGCAGGGAGGAGAGCGCAGCAGTGAGGGCTGAGGAGGATGGGGGCGGCGGCGGCGGTGAGGGGGAGGAGGATGCTCTCAGCAGAAAGGAATTCCCAGAATGTTGTCCTTTAATCTGGAGTCAGCCTCATACGCTCTCTCTGTTGAACTTTCTCTTTTTTCTCTCTGTCTCTCTCTTTTTCTCTGCTTTATCTGACCTCCTCTGGCTTTTCTGTTACCATGCGGAAGGGAAGAAGGGTGTCAGATAATAGGCAGAGAGGCAGACTGGAAATGCAAACCAGCCGGCCTAAGAATCAAACACAGCATTTGAGTTTAGGACTGATTCACTTCCAGTCACCTCAGATCCTTCTGTACGATCATCCTTATACTGTACGTGCATGTGTCTCTGTTGTCATGCATGTGCACATAAAGCAGAGCATAAAAACAAGGGAACTGTGGAGCAAAACAGAATGAGAAGGGTGAGAAATGGAGACTAAAGAAGGAATGCAAACAAAGTTGGAAGAAGAGATTTGGAGAAAAAAAACCCATTGCAACTGCAGAATGTCTTTTCCCTTTGAGTTTTATGTTGCCATAATAGTGTCTGTGAAAATGGTCTTTAACTAGGGTGTTTTAGAGGTTTAGGGCAACAGACTCAACTGGCTTCAGGAAGATTTCAGTATTTTATGAAGAGCGTGAAACTGTGTGTGGTCAGATTGCATTCTAGGCTATATGCCCCTTTTGTGTGCAGGCTTGACTGCATTTTTGGTGCATGTTTTATAAATTCATGGTATGCCATTTGCTGGAGCATTTATCAATGTGAAAATGCAAATAAAAAAAATATTAGAAAAAATAAGTAAAACAAATATTTGTAACCCGTTAATGTAAGAAAGGAGGAACTGTTTGGCACTGGGCTCCAAGCCACAGACAGGGAAGTTTAAAGGCATGAAGAGACGGACCGTGTTGGGTTTAGATGTTTCATTAGTTTTGACAAAAGAAAACTGTATCGGCAGCCTTGTTGTTTGTTGTAGGAGTAAAAGCCCACCAAAAGCTCATTTAACCTCATACTGTGATGAAGTTAAAGCTCAGGCTGCAGTGAGCTGAATGCATTTCTTCCGGCGCCTGTGTGGATGCGTGTATGATGTAGCCTGTATCTGCAGCTGTGGCTACGTTTTCGAATAACTCAAACACGGATATAGCCGAGCTCTTAGTTTGTGGTTCTTCCTAGAAGGCCCGTGTGTGTAAGTGTGTGCGTGTGCGTGTGTGTGTGTGTGCGTGCATGCATTCATACACTACAGGGTCTGACATTAGACTTTGCACAAACTCTATGCAGACTGAAGTTACATGCACTTGAGAGATCGCTGCAGTTGCTACAGAGAAGTGATGATAATAGGGCTATTTGTCACTCACGCCTTCGCCTATGCACGCCACAGTTTGAAACTTAATGATTAATGATTTTCATAGTCCTTATTTTAAGTACTGGAAAAACATAAAACATATCTGTGCTGTTTTTCATCAGATACTAAGCCAAAAGAAAATAAATATTGTAGTTTAGAAAGCTAAATGTTTTTTTTAAAAAGAAAAGTGAACAATGATTTTACTATCAAATGCATCTTCATTCATATTTTTCTTTGAGGTTTCACTCTTCTTTCAAAAAAAACTTGAATGGGCCCTGCACTCTCATTCTGTTCATTCTCATCATATGTCTCATTTCTGGTCACATGGCTTAGCTGAGCTGATGTTTCTCAGCCAGCTAGCCTCAACTTCCTCCCTATTTCCACTAAAGCAGGAACCAGGAGATGAGAAAGTATCACACATCTGCAAAACGCAGCCCTCATACCTATTAATAGTGTCAACCAGTATAGAAAAAAAAATGTGACTGAACTTTTTATTCCCCTTACTGGTCACCAGACTGTTTTTTCTTAAAGATTTCAGCGTAAAGTTTGGTTTGTCTGCATGTTTACAACAGTGCCATCCCACACTACAAATTACATAGAGTTTAGTTTTAAATTGGAGAAGTGCAGCAATAATATTATTTAATTTTGATGCAGAAGACAGGGTTAGGTGGAGAAAACTGATTTGCTGTGGGGGACCCCTGAAAGGAAATACCGAAAGGAGGAGAAGAAGCAGCAGCAATAATAATATTATAGCCTAAATTTTGACCTGTGAAAATCTTACTTTTTTGGTTTTATCCAATCATACAATGGATGCATTTAACAGATGTGCAGTGACAAAAAGAGAATCTGGTAAAAATGGTAACAAACAAAGCAATTTCTCATTCCGGCAGTTTGTGTTCTATGTGCTATTGTGCTCTTACAATAAGATTTAAATGAGTCATCTGATCTCAGAGCTGACTCAGAGCAACTTCTCGGGGGGCACATTAGTGCATAGGGAAGTACCTGTTTTACCCTTTAATAGTCTGTTAAAGGTTCATACAGTCTCCAATATACAACTGTGTAAAAAAAACAGTTACACAGTTACTCTTTAGTAGTTCATAAGTGGCTATCTACATTCTCTAAAGATCATGTCTGTATTTTGCGTACCACATGTGACAGTGCAGTCTATAATTTCCATGTACTCATCCAGGCCAGCTAATAAAGATATCTATGTTACACTGCACTCTTTTGATTACAAACATTCGCCTCAAACTCTTAGGATCCAGATAAGGACCGTGCAGTGCTTGAGGGAGGGACTGAAGCCAAAAGCTGTAGGAAAAATCTGGAGTTGAGGAAAGCACCTGGAACCATTTCACTCTCATACTAGGGGTCACTGAGTTTTGTCTGGAGGCTTTCCCTACTGTAGCTGTTAACAATGCTGCTGCTTTTCCTGCAGGCAAGGGCTACACCGAGAACTCCCAACAGAGGTGCAGGGACAAATTTGGAAACCATGCTCGGTGTAAAGTGGCACAAAATGGCTGCTCTTACATGTCATACATGCCGAGAGTCAGTTGTAAGACAGGAGGTTTTGTTTTCCGTTTCAGAGGCACTGTCGGTATTCATGACATGCAACTTGTTATCATTTCACACATGAAATCAGCCATGTTTAATCAAGTGGAACATTGCGTTCACTTCTGTAACAGCTAGGACTCACACATACAGTGTCCTCTGTATGTGTATGTAGTGTTAGGAGTCTCTGGTGGACTGCTGTGGAAAGACTCATTGATGTGGGTACACTAAAACAGGAGCAGGGAGACGTGTCCTGCCAGATATGATTTCATGGTTTACGTCAGCCAACATGGAGGCCATGAGTGGCATTAACCCTGTGTGTGTTGGCGAGTTCCAATAGATTGTGACTTTTACATTAGAGCGCAGGTGTCAAACATACACCCGTTGGCCAAAACTGACCACCAAGGGGTCCAATCCAGCCCGTGGGATGAATTTGTGAAATGCAAAAATAACACTGAAGATATTAACAATCACAGATGTTAAAATCATTGTAGCTCAGGTTCCACATACAGACCAATTCGATCTCAAGTGGGTCAGATCAGTAAAATAACATATTAATCTAGAAATAATGACGACAGAACATTTTTGTTTTAGTGCAGCAAAAGTAAAATTGCATGAACATGTTTACATTTACCAATGATCCTTTTTACAAAAAATGGGAATAACTTGAACAAATATGAACAAATGTCTTCATTTAATATCATTTTCCTGTTATTAAATGTTTGGTGTATTTGTAGAATCTCTGTGATCTATAAAGTGTAATGCACATGTGATAAACTTACACATAATATTGTTAAAATTGCACTTATTTTGTTTTTCTTTAGACACTCTTTCACACACGCTTTAGAATTTCAGGTTACTCATGCTATTCAGATTAAGGAAAATTTGTAGATGAATACATTTTCATGATTTAATTGAGCCATTATCACTCATATTTTTCTCTGCATTAGAGCATCTGGAAGGTATAAAGCTATGTGAAGAACTATTTCTTGTCTTTAACGGCTCTTACTGTGTTTGTAGGTGGTAACACTGTGGTACCGAGCCCCAGAGGTGCTGCTCCAGTCCAGTTATGCTACACCAGTAGACCTGTGGAGCGTCGGCTGCATCTTTGCTGAGATGTTCAGGAGGCGGTGAGTGTTGAAGTTTAAATGAAATAAATCCAACAAACATCAGGTGACCAATGGTAGGAAACAGAAGAGAATAACCCACACATACTATGAAAATATGTTATCAAGGATGATGATATCTATTCCTGCAATTCTGTGATACTTAATACTTTGGTAGACAGTCATTTTCACCAACAAAAATTCAGCCTCTGCTAGCTTTGCTAAAGTATTACTTATATGATACATAATTATCAGTTATAATATATTCTCAAATTGATATTCAGTGTTGACTTGAGTCAGCAGGAATTTTCAGTCTAACACAGGAGGTCGCCATCTATTTGGTGTTCTGTTTTTTTCTTTATCAATTCATTGACATTTACTATTAAACTATTATTAACATTTTTCAAAGTGTTACCCACTGTATCCTAAAACTGCATGGTCTCACACAGAAGTGGCATCAAAAACATTTACACCTCATTAGCTGCCAACTGAGTCATCAAGAATAAATGAGCGTGCTGTCCCATGTTGATGGTTCTAGCATGCTAAGTCCTAAACAGATTATGATCATTGAACTGCAGCATATACACACATTCACACACCAACATCCTTGTGACTCAGGCCTCCATATCATTGGCCTCTTACTCAAGTCATATTTTTGGACTAATTGCATGATATCTGCATGAAATAAATCAGCCATGTTTAGGAGTAAAGTTACACAGAGATCACAATTTGGCCAAAAATGTGAATGAGGCTAATGATATGATGATGGTAACACAAGGCAGTGTCTTTCTTCCCATCAAATTGAGTTGTACTGTTGGCGTAAGTGCTGTTTCAAAGTCATCATGTCAACTGTAGCATAGTTTCCAAGACTGCCATATCTTCGTGTTGGTGTTACATGCCACCATAAATTCACCCCCATTATTACAGCAACGGTTACCCGTGTGTTTCCTAAACTTGTCTTCTTTTCCTTAAGTGACACCTGCCAGATGAATAATGAGCAGTCACATTTCAGTTAACTTATCAAACCATTACAGTAATGGCAGACTGGGTACTGTGGTTGAAACATGCAAGTCAAGATCTGCTTCTTGGTATAGGTGTTTGTCAGTTTGTGGTCTAACGAACTTCGCACACTGGAGAGCTGAGTTAATAACGGACCATTTCAGTTGAAAAGTTCAACTGAAAATCAGAAAAGTGGGGGAAAAAATTAATTTCTTGGGTAGCAACTGTAAATTGTGTCTTTGTGGCAATGAGCTGTATGTATTTAGGCAGTATACATTCTAAAGAGTTATTTTTTTTATAATCGGCAGAGACCTGGGGTCTCGCCAGCTTATGGTGTTGTGCCTCAGAGGAGATAAGAACAGTTTTTTGAGGTAGGGCCGACTGCCAGGAGAAGCAGCCCTGCCTATAATTTAAGCTTCCTTCCCCAACCGTCCTCATACCCCAACATGCTCAGTCGCACACACAATCCACAGCCTGCACGTTAGTGTCACTGGGAATGTGTAGTTTTGTGGCAAAGGGTGACACGGGGTGAGAAGATTTGTGGGGTAACAAATGGGGGATGAATTTACATAAAATGCACAAATACAGATGTGAAAGACAGTGGATGATGCTAGTACTTTCATGAATGAACCATTTTAAAACATGCTAATCATTTAACCCATCAAGAAAATACAAAATTTCACAATTTTTATTGAGTAAATAACATGTATATATGGAATAAATAAACTCACACTGTAGCAGCTCTGCTTTGAATCTAATGGCATGATCTGATCTACCACGGCCCTGCACATGATTAAAAAAAATCTATATTAGTCAGATTTATACATGTGAGGATAGCCTCATGACATGCATTTGTGTTTTATAAAATTTCCACTTTTGACTGGTGTTTTCTGATTACAAGTAAAGTTAATCTATTCATTGCCATTGGCTTCTGGAAACATGACTAACCAAACTTTCTACTGTCTGTAGCTCTGTCCTTTCTGTAAAACCTAAACACATATATGATTTGACACAGTTTCTTACTGCTATGAAAACCAGTCTCATCTAATGGAATCTGAGCAGCGATCAGTAATTAAAGCTGTCAGTCACATTTACCCACCTAGCTTTCTGAAAACACGTGATTAGCCAAAACATTCTCAAAACTCTCTGTCATGTGGTAGTTTTTCTGCAGCGTGAAAATAACAGAGCTAAGAGGAGGTGCAGGAGTCGAACTACTATATAGGTTAACATTCTGTGAATTTCACACTAAAAGAACAAGCATCAGCAGAAATCCGCCATATGTAACCCTGTGTGACGTGCTCCACAGTTGGAAGCCCTTCCTTGTCTGATGGCAGTGAAGTGTGTATGTGTACCGTCTGGGTTCGGGTACTTCTTCTCTCAGCCTGACACAATAAGCTGTGAAAAGCTTTGCTGTCTATGCGACTGTGTTTTCACAATCTGGCAACTGTCCAACATTGCCTTAAGGCTGAAGGCAAGCAGGGCCCTTTGATGGCGATGAACAGAACACACTCGCACTCTTTCTCAGTCTCTGCATCTCTCGCCCTCTCTCCGCAGGTGATTAAGATGGCTTTTTAAAAGGCCACCTGTTAGAGATTAAAGGGCACCTGGGAGAAGCGCTGAAAGAAAGCAAAAGAAAGAGTGAATGAGGGAAAGTGCGGAACAACAGAAGATGAGAGAAGACTGTTTATTGGTTTGTAGCTCTGTTCAATTGAAGATTATAATCGCTGACAGTTCGGGTACAATGAACCAGACATTGCCATCGTTGGTGTGATTGCTCAACAGAATACTCTGCACCTGTTCTGAACCTGGAATGAGTTCACATGTCTATTATTTACTTCAGGTTAAATATGAAACTGATCAACACCATACGCTTAAAAAACAGATCAAGTCATTCATTGTATTTCAAGTCATTGTATTTCACTCACGGCCTGTCATAAACCCACGTACAGGACTGGGGTTGAGAGATAAGATAGAGACCATACAAAGAAAGGAGTGGGATTGGACTATCTAGACCCCACCTGTCGCAACACCTCAAGCTGCCATTTGTTCCACTAGCACTCTGTTAATTTAAAATGGTATAATTTACTAGACGACTATTGTCTTAAAATACGTGCTTATTACTCTAGGGAATGAGCAACTTAATGATAACAAAGAAACATCTTGTCGGACAGATTCCACCTTGGCCGGAGCCTCTTAAACCCTCTTCCATCAGGGAGGAGATACAGGGTCCTGAGGAGCCGCACAAACCGGCTCAGAGACACTTTTTACCCTTGGGCAGTGAGGCTGCTAAATAATAACCTCCATGGAGAGATGTGCATATAGCCTGGACTGCTTTAAAATGTTCTTTTAATATATTTTGGTATCTTCCTATTCTTATCGCTCTATTTATAATATTTTTTGTGGTTTTTTATATTGTAGCACTGGGAGGGGGGTCCTGCATAATTTCATTGTAATAACTATACGGTGACAAAAAATGATATTCTATTCTATTCTATTCTATTCTATTCTATTCTATTCTATTCTATTCTATTCTATTCTATTCTATTCTATTCTATAATTCAAGTATAAAACAGCCTCTGATCTCCCCTAAAACTCAACACCATGATGTGGAATCTGTCTTCTTTCATTAGATCATTTTTGCTGCTCCCTCTGAAGATGAATGAATGAATATTTCTTTATTTCCATTACGTACAAAAAACCCCACATACATATAAAGGACATACAATTAACACAATTTGTAACTGACAAAGGAAGAAGCTGAAGTCCAAGGCTTATTTCTGCTTCTACTCTCATCCTTACTCCAACTCCATGTCTGAAGTTGCAGAAAAATGAAACATTAGCCAGAATTAATCTTCAATCAATTTCTTATGTTATTTAGAAATCATTGTACTTTCATAGCCCTTGAAAATTTCACAACTTAAAGCTTTTTTAAAAGATCAACAACGAGCTACACAACTTCAATGTATCCTTCAATTGATTCCATAATTTGACACCAATAACAGAAGCACAGTGGTATTTAACATTTGTTCTTACTTGACATGTTTCAAAGACAAACATCCCTCTTAAGATAGGATTAGATAAGACCATTAAAATATGAATGATGTGAAGCTAGGAAAGAATGAAAATATGCGCACTTGTGTTGTGTTTACATGATTAACGGAGAATCCAGTTTGTGTTGAGTGTCAATGATCACACTTTGGGCCTTAAAGCTTTCATTTTGAAAGACTTAGTCAAAAGTAAGTAACTTCTTAGTTTTGCATTTTAACTTGAAATGTCCCTCATGAGAGACAGGTTTTTGTTTACAAGGGAAACAAATTAAGCAAATGAGATTAAGTCCAGTATGCTTTTTAAACCACAGGGCTGAGTGATGTGCCCAAAATATCACATGATGATCAAGTCTTGTATCATCTCTGGTTTCTGAACTGAAGAATACTGTGGTTAGTTGACCAAAAACTCAGTATGTTTTCATCATTTTCTGACTTTGCAATACTCTGACAATGTCTAGATGAAGTAAACATTGCCCACATTATGGCCTAATTGGCTAATCGTGAATCGAGAATGTTTTTATACTCGTCAACAGAACTTGATGCATTTGTGTAAATTATACTCATTGTATGTAGGAGTTCAAAAGCCACACCAGCACCTCATAGATTTACAGTTTGTAAATTAATTCTTCGATGTATGAAGTTATTGTTTTATTATTATTTCTTTAGCAGCAGCAAAACCATACAATACACAAACTCTGCAGGTTAAAGCAGACAAAAAGCAGGCTTTAGTTTATCAAATATGTACAATTATGTTACGACTGGGCACAGAAAGAGGACTCAAGTGCAGAGTAAAACACGGAGAGAAGGTTGTAGGAACTATGTACAGT
>JAQQZY010000003.1:9072743-9085577 GCA_030068375.1 Ostorhinchus rueppellii | reverse complement strand
TGGGGCAACATTCACACAGGGCTTAAATACACAGACAAGAGGGAAAAAACACAAATGACAAACAAGAAACAGCTGGGGATCACAGGTGAAGGAAATCAGGAAACCGGAAGTAAAGACGAAGACATAACACAGAGAAGAACTTAACAAAATAAAACAGGAAGGGACCAACAAAAACATAAGACAGACTTAGCGTCTGTCTCCAGCCATGACAAATTATTGCTATAAATGGACTAAAATAAAGTGGCTAGCATAGCAACATAAAATACTACAAACCCATAATGGAACACACTCTTTATAATATCATAACGACACTGCTACATGACAAATTTAGAACAGATGTCAGCTAAGTAGGACAGT
This sequence comes from Ostorhinchus rueppellii, assembly GCA_030068375.1. Classification (NCBI taxonomy): domain Eukaryota; kingdom Metazoa; phylum Chordata; class Actinopteri; order Kurtiformes; family Apogonidae; genus Ostorhinchus; species Ostorhinchus rueppellii. The sequence goes on along the minus strand of JAQQZY010000003.1, from coordinate 9,085,220 downwards.
TACGCATTTATTTTTGCTTATAACAAGGTTGGTACAATCTGTGAGAAGTAGGTACCACACAAACTAAGATTGTGAGGTCGTCCAGTCCTATATTATCTTAATTTACAGTTGCATATAGTGATTTTAGTCATATTCTCATCTCTATACCAGACTATAAACCTGCAAACCTAAGCAGCCTACGTGGGTACGGGCTCTTACACAGTTAACGTGATTGACTGAATAATCATAAATTAGAATAAAGGTTACTTTCTCTGTCGGAGCGTAGTGAACATTGATGACTCCACTTCATCTTATTACCTTCCGTTGTGGGTCAGAAAGGTGGAAATTCCGACATTTATCCTTTGACTCATCAAAGGTTTTCCCCCAGAGCTCCTCTCTCAAACATGTCATTTAAGAAAACATCCTTTTCTTCCACATCATCTACTGTAGCAAGTATTTTTGGGATCATGGCGTCAAAGGAATTTGAGCAAATATCATACAAGTCTGCATCTGCATGGCTGGGATCGTGTCAGGGTGAGTCATGGTGAATGGGGCTAGAGAGTGTTGACTGCATGTTGACATTCCACTAATCGAAAAGGTTGAATGTGTTGGGTTAATGGCCTGGGAGAGGCCCCCTGCATCTATGTTGACTTTCTCACACTTAGGATCTGGATTGATAAATCCTCACCACTGCAGCCTTTCGTGTATTGTAGGCTCTACCCAGACACGCATGTATAGTCAGTCTGAGCCTAGACTTTCATGTACAGGACTCGCACATGCAAAGAAGCCATGATCAAACGCTCAACACACCCCATTTCCCACTCACACAGACGCTCTCACGTGCAAACATGAACACACACTCACATTCCAGAGGTCGTCTCAGTGGAATGTGGGACAGAGCAGAGCTGGCACTAAAGGAAGTGTGACTCAGCTGCCTGTCCCAACCCAGTCTCAGTCCGGCTTTCACTGCCACTTCTATCTGTATGGTTGTGTGTGCACATGAGTGCACGCCTCCAAATCTTACATTGGGAAACAAACCCTATTCTCATGCATGTACTTGCTTGTGTGTGCTAATGCACATTTGCACTTTGACTGTGTGAGTTTGTGCCAGTGGCCAGTCTTATGTGAATCCAGTTATCCCCTCTAACAAACCAACAAACCGCTCCAGGTTTAAAAATGGACCTCTTGGAATTATCAGCCCTACTTGTTTTGGCATGATGACTTTGCTGGAGGTGATTTTTTTTTCTTCCTTTGCAACAGTCAGAACTGGTTTGGTCTGATCTTAAATTGCTTTAAAACTTCTACTCAGTTCTTTACCTTCGAAGACCTGCATTAAATGTCTGAGGTGGAAAAGGACATTTAAGATTAAGAAAACCACAAAACACCAATCTGTTGGTTAAGAATGCCTGGGGCAAATGATGAAAGCAAATCTTATTTGTACTGTGATTATATTTCTGTGTTGTAGCATGTGACAGAGAATTTGCTGTCACTGAGAAAAAAACGTCCAAAATACCCAAGTGACTAATTTCCCAGTGTCTCTGACTGTAGGAAAGTGTGGGTGTTAAGCTATGCAAAGCTTCCTGCAAGTGGGAAAAAGAGGGAGCACATGGTGGCCGGCCGGGCTCTGTTGAATACACTAATATGGGGTGTACTTGAACTTATTAAAACCTGAATACAACACAACCACACATGCAACATGCACACCTATGTGAAAATATCTTGCGTTACATTGACATCTACTGGTGACTAATCATGTCCTAGAAATGGAATTAAAAGTATCATTTGTTACAATGAAATTCACAAGGGTATAAGAATCCGTTGTGTTTAACTTGAGTCATTGTCATCTATCGAACACCTCCCTGTTTTCTTCAGTCACTTGAGCAAGAGGATGTAGTTCCCATACCTCCTCCTCTGTTAGAATAATCTAACTTTTCTTTCACACGCCTCTCCCTCCCCATTCATGCAGACGTTCACCCATGCACATACACACAGGGAATAAATAAGCTTTTTCTGTCGCGTTTGACTGCCAGAAGGCTTGTGCTGCCGATGACTACTGGAATTTGTGCGGGTGCCAAGGCAGGCATGGCCGCCCACGGATATCCAAAGACGGCCCAAAGCCACAGGAACCACCAGCAGCCCTGCCGCCGCTCTCCTCCCTCCTTTTCATCACTCCCTCCTTCCCTGCTCAGTGGTACTACCAACAGTGCCGCCCAATCCTGGCTACAAGCGATGGAGCTACCAGTGTGTGGCTACTTCAGACATTCACAACAGAGTCACACATTCCTCTGCGCCCTGAGCCAGTAGCTTATATCTAAGGGCTGTTCTTTCACTGTCTGTAGGAGAGTGTTAGGGCTTATATCTCTTGTGGGTTAATAGGATAAAGTTTCTGAGTTTAATATAGACCATTGAAGCTTACCAGACACTGATCTTGATTTGTTCTCTTTCCTAGACCTTTGTTTCGGGGAAACTCAGATGTTGATCAGCTGGGAAAGATTTTTGAGTAAGTATTATAGTGTTCCTGCTGTACAGCTACAGCTAATGTTTGATGGAATTTCTTAGAAGTGCCCCCAATTACAGCAATAGACCATCGTGACCTCTTGCACTATTGTACATTGCTCTACTGTGCACCAGTGTACAGACTACTGCCTCTGTCTTGTAGATTTAAGAGGTGAGCATGTTTTAACTAGGAAGAGAAACACAGGCACAGATACATCAGCTAAACACTAGTATCTGCCTTGATAAATGAGGTATAATTTCACAGATAATAGTGGTCGATGTTTATCAGTTATCTTAAAGTTGTTTCATAAATTTGTATGTATTTGAGACCTCGACAGTTAACATTTTAAGGTCAAACTCTTTGCGGTGATCATTTATGTGTTTTAGGTTTTTTAATTGTGCTCCATATTCACCGCATGGGATTTGGATTTGTTTTCCTGATCTTGACCTTTGACCTTAAAGGGCCATATTTTAATCATCTCTTGTCATTGTCATGAGGAGTTGTTGTGGAGGAACATCAGTAAAAACATAATTTCCTTAATGGGGGGGGCACACATAAAATAACTGTACTGCCATTGGATGTTGGTCAAAATGTTCATTTAAATACTGTAATTTCCCAGTTTTGGATAAAGAACATCTATCTATCCATCTATTGGTATCAGTCCAGAATTTCCATGAGGCCCTAGTTTTAGTTCTAAGTTGTTTTCACAAATACAGAGACAGTGAATGGCCTGATGGTGTGTGATGATGAAGCAGTAGTGACAGGTCAGTTCACAGCTAGTAGCACTGATGACTGTGACCATCCCACAGCGTTGTTGGCGTACCTTCAGCAGAGGACTGGCCACAGGAGGTAGCCCTGCCGCAGAGTGCCTTCACCCCCAGGCCCCCGAAACCAATAGAAGACTTGGTTCCAGACATGGACGAGCAAGGACGGGCCCTTTTATTGGTCGGCAATAAGAGTCTATTTCTCCATACTTTTACCATTTTTGAAAGAAACACTGTTTACATTCATTATGTAATATCAAAATGTTAGCACTCCTTGAGTCTTCAATTGAATAGAAATCCATCATTCTTATTTACATTGTACTCTCTAATTCCTCTCCACTTGTCTCATGCATCCTTTTTTCTCCTCTCTTTTGCAGCAATTCCTTGCTTTCAACCCCTCCAGGAGGATATCGGCCTTTGCTGCGCTGAGCCACCCCTACTTTCAGAGTGTGGACAGCCACAGTAGAAGCGTGTACGCAGCCCAGCCAATCCCCAGCAACAAACCCACTATAGAGGAGAGGACTGCCTGATGGTCCTCCTTCACCTTAACATAACAGTGTCTATAAAAAGTATTCTGTAAGCCCTTCCTCTGATATACACGTTCAGAATCGTCAGTGTTCAAAGTACAGTAACTAACCTTTTTTGACACCGAAATGACCCATAAATATAAAATACCTGTTGAAGTCCATCATGTAGACGTAGAAGCATGGAACTCCGTTACCATAGATGGCTTGTGTTTGAGAGGTTTTGTCCCATCATGCAGTTCTCCTGTAGGTGGAATAGACCAGGAAGCTCAATAGTCCTGAAGATATAGATGAATTTATGACAACATCCCTATAATCACACACTGGCATGCGGCCAAGGCAGTCACTCTGTTTTTTTTCCCTGTCTATCCGTCCATCTGTTAGCAAGGTTACACTAAAGTTACTGCACCAGTTTTCATGAAACTTGGTTCAAGGTTCGGACATGGGCATAGAAATACTGTAGTGTCGAAGTAGAGCCATACATTCAGTTTCAAATGAAAAATGCACGTGGAGAGTGCTGACATCTGAGGTCAATCGTCAACTATTTTTATTGTTCCACAATAATATTAAAGCAGAAATTACGTGTTGTATGCTACTGTTTAGTGTAACTGTCTGTTCCTATGTTGACAAAAGAGGCAACAGACCTTTTCATTCACTAACCTCTGATCTAGGGTTCGCTAGTGTGGAACATACTTCTACCTACACCTTTTTGCTTGTTGTCCTTGGCCCATGCTTACCCTCCCAAGTTTCATGAGTAATATGCTACCGAGAAGCTTTGTAGTACTTTTTCTTTTTCTAATCGGTGTCAAAAAAGTTGATGTCACTGTTCTTTGTCCACGTTTTACATAGAAAAAGCAACCATGAAAAGACTCAGAAGGAATACTTTTTATAGTCAGTGTACAAAGCTCTAGGAAAGAGAAGATCAAAGTGCTACAAAAACAGACTATTACTGCCCTTCTCCCCCCACTCCCCTGCACAAAAGCTATCCTCCTTCCATGAACTGATGGATTGTAAATGCTGCTTCTAAGTTGTTCGATGTTGATGATTGACCATGTAAACAATGCAAAGACATTGGCATCTCAGACTGACTGCTAAGTTATGGGTGGATGGACTGGGGAGGCCTCGCAGCAGAAGCCTCTTTATGACCAGTGTTGAGCCTCGTGGCCTGAACCTGAACTGTACTTAAGGACAGCATGGATTTCACCTGAAGCTACACTCATTCTTGGCGAGTTCATGGAGCAGATACACAGTTCAAGCACCGCAAATACGTACACACCGTTTAATGTGTGCACCGCCACTGACCTAAGCACGCTCATATACACACCAATCTATTGGGTCATTATTGGGCATCGTAAGCCAGCTGCACACTGCCATGTTGTGACTTATCATTCCAGTTCTACATATTTTACTGCCACCTCGAGGATGCCCTGAGTCACTGCAGACCAGTAGCAGGATTCTAATGGTTTCTGCGTCTCTCAACAGGAACTCCTCACAATGGGCTGATATAGGTGCTGAGACGATGGTGAAAGAGCCCTATAGAAAAACTTGTCTCATTCTCTTGGTGTTGATGACATCCTTTCAGGCCGTCATCGAGGGCTTTTATCACAAAGTGAAAATTCTATGTTCTATCTCGGAATGATCCAGTAATGCACAGGCTTGCAATAGGTGGACAAAGTCCCACCAGCACTATTCAGTACAATGAAAACATTTGGCACGGATCGGTGTCACCAATATTCTGTATTTAATTTTAATTTTATTGAGTCTTATATGCTTGTTTTCTTCAAGTTTTTATTTGATTTGTAAGAAGCTGGGGCATACAATATTTTACACCAATTACACCAACCTTTTAGATGATGGAATCTGTGTGAGGTTAGTTTGACAATGTAAGGAATGTATAAAGGATAGGCATTGGTACTGTACAGTATATAGTGCTACGTAAAAGCTGTAATGATAGAAGCTTTTGATACGAGCATTGTCAGCCTGTAGATACGTCTTAAAATGGATAGCCGTAGAGTAGTGAGGGTCAGTGGAATGTTGAATGGCATGAGTATTTCGTCTTTTGAAAATGTTGGGTTTGTGGGTGCTTGTTGAATTTATTTTGGACTGAGAGTGACTATGGATTTTACAGTGGTTTTGATAATGAAATGCACAAATATTTTCTGTTTAGTTAATGCTTTATTTACAGTCATGTCTTGTTATATTCAAGTTCAGTTTTTTGCCAGCAAAGATAAAGCAGGTTATGCAGAGTATTTTTGTAAGTAGTTGTTCTTGCAGAACAGTAACATACTTAACACTGGTTTACCATTTCTTAACAGGTAGTGCTGCTAGCACACACACAGACACATCCTCTGACTTTCTCAGGTTCTTGGTTTTGATGTCCGATCCTTAAGGACACTGTTTGCACATCTCCGGCCGACTAACTTACCACATCACAACACTTTCAGGTTTTTCTTTCAAGCTATTCCACAAATACTGTTGATCACAGTCCTACTGCCTTTCTTATTTATCAAATATATGTTACTGTAGTAATTACTGTCTGAAGATAACTGCCTGTATAAACTGTTTTTGCTAGATCAGCAACTTAATCATTACATAGCAAACACATTTGAGATACACAATAATTGTCATATCAACTAAGCACCGTGTGAATTGTCTGTTGGCTAACAACTCTTAACTGGTGTCAGTGTTGCATACAATGCAATGAAAGCTCAAAGTACTTTAGGCATAGAGGTTTACTATTAAAATATGACTGCTTTAGTCTAATTAAACTTGATACCGTCACTGTACACTTTTTCCTGATGAGTTAACCAGTTTGTTTTTACATTTCATTTTCAGTACATAAAACCGTGTCCACTGTTGAGCTTTTAGAATTTTCACTGTTTTGAAAATCATCTTAGTTTGATCGATCATGTAACTCAATTACACATATGTTCCTGTGTCTCATTTGTTTTTAGCATATGAAAATGAGACAAGGAACAACACAATCATGGCATTATACTTATGTATGAATGCAGGCATTGGTGTCTTATTATTGTATTGCACCAGATGAATAAAATGCAGCTTTTTATGAGTTCATTGTTCTGTATTCATTTCTAATTACCATTCTTATGTTGTGTACAAACAGAAAATCACCTGTACTCTGAAAGTTAGGAGTGGCTCCATGTTTTTAGTGTATCAAAATTAAATACTGTAGTTAATAATGAAGTCACAAAGTCAAATACTAGGTCACTACTAACCTACTACAACAGAATTAAAAACACAATTTTCAGTATTTGTGCTTTGGTACCATCTGTAGTCATAACCAAAAAGTTGTTTTAAATTTCCAAGTGTTTCTGAAGTACAATGAAAAACAGACGCACTATATAGGAATCCAAAAAGATTAATAATGATGGCAAAGAATCAAAACAATTATACAGGCTTCTTAAAAACATATCTGGGTACAAGTGTTTACAAGTATCAATACCATGATAGACTGTTGGATGGATGATCACAAAGAAACGCACAGTAAAAAAAAAAAAAAAAAAAAATAACCTACTTGGCGGAGGTAAAAATCCACTAAGATCCACGCGGTGGCAGTAACGCACCACCCTGAGTCCCATCTGCAGTCAAAGCTTAGAGGTAGAGTGTAGCTCTATGGAAGTAACTAGATCAATGTTAGCAAGGTAACACTAATGAATGTTCCTCCTGTTGGACATTTTTACCTATTACTAACTTAACATGGGCAAAAGAGACAATCGAGTGGTGAGTGATTTTACATAAAGTTTGTACAAATATGAAAAATACCTACAAGTAGTTAGCTACATCTGAAAAGCTAGCTAAACGTGAAAATAGCCTAAGTAGCAGTAGCTAGCTGGTCGTTCTGTTTAGTATCCGAATACTAGGTATAGAATGCGTAATGCTTGAGTTAATCGAGCGATTCCATGTAAGCATAAGTATTTTGGATGTATAACGACTTGCCTTTCAGTTCATGTGGGTCGTTCCGGGTCATTAATGGCTAGTCGTGTAGCATTACTTCGGCTACAATTAGCATTAGCTTAGCTCATTTCGAGCTGCGTAAGAAACAAATACTATCAATACTGTGAGCAATATTAAGGTCTGATCATCTATGATCATGATTGCTTCATCATAGATACTTGAGACTGGCGGTGTTGTATCCAACTAGTTACTTCGGTGTTATGCTGGAGGTTTGGTAATGTTGCTAAAGGTATCATGTATTCGCGTGTATGTGTATTAATGCTAACAGGCTGGAACATAACAACACACGGCTGCTGGTTTAGTAATAATCAGTGTCAATAAAGACACTGCACTCAATAAAGCATAGTTATGAGTGGATGAGAAACCTGAAGTTTAATTTGTCATTACAACATCTATAGGAATAGAAATTACAACGAAATTCAAAGCTCAAAGGCACATCCAATAATAAATAGTAAAATTGAAAAGTAGAATAACTAAAAATACAAGCAAGATAAAACTCGGTGTTTAATTGTTATATTTAAAGCGTTCAACGAAGTGTCAAATGAATAAATAACATGCCTCTGTGAAATGTGTGAAACAGCTGTGTGTGTGTTTGTTTCAGGCTTATATTAACCCTATCGCTGCTGCACGAGCCAGAGGCCCAGTCCAAAACTCTGGACCAACCATACAGGATTATTTAAGCAGGCCTCGACCAACATGGTGGGTAAAGGACAGAGCCCCTTCACATACAACCAGCACCTTAGACCCCTCATCTCACACTTACAAGACTTAAAGACTTAAATTTTCTCTTACAATTATGAGAAAAGTTAAGCCAAGTATGCCATCATCATGCCACACCATGGAATCACCATTGAAAAATGTTAATTTTTACATAAAAATATAGATGCAACATGTCGAAAGCTATAAAATTCAATAAAATGAGTTATGTCTTGTCCTTCCAGTGCAGTTCTACAATTCAGCACATATTGTAAGTCACATGATTATCTCTATATATGGGTGTTTTTATGAAACTGGGTTCATTTGAGACCCAATAATAAAGGGTGAATATAGACACATTTCCCCTCAGGATGTAAGTGATGATGACCTCAGATAAATGCATAAAAAATTATTGTCTTGCTCTCAGCCATCCCATAATTATTGAATTGTTAATCACTTGTTGGGGCTAAAAAGTGGACCAAAAGTGGGACAGGAAAAGCGACCTAGGTGTCAGTGCATTTGATCTGAAATTTTTTTGTGAAACACTGTCTTGCAAAGTTCATTCGATTCCCAAAATGTACTTGAGAGAATAAAAAGATATTCAAGAAACTAATGACACATAATTGTTGTCCTTTGTACTGTGTGTCATCTGGATTTTTGTATGAACATGTGTTTTATCTGAGAAATAGTTTCTCTTTTATCTCAGTAAATATATTTTTTTAAATAGACCCAAAGTGCTTCCAAATTTGCTTCATAACATTAGTCTACATCTGGTTTGAATTTGTAGCCCCTCTATCCTGTTTTTCGGGACCAGTTTCATAGAAGAACCCCTGTGCAGCCTGAAAAAGGTTTTCTGTAATGAATCCGATGCTCTTCAGTAGCATTTGGCCCCAGATAACAGGAGGGAATTCTAGTCTGGTGTGACGTTATAAGCATCTTGTTACCTCATTATCACGTCTAGATGCAGCTCTTTGCTTTGGCTGCTGGCAGCGTATGTGGTTTCCTCTGTCAGCTTTGCAGATACAAACATTGTTTTAGTTTTGTTAGTTTTGTTTTTTCCCCATAAAATTGTTCTTTCGTTTTTATATAAGAGAACAGCCCTTGCAGATTTTCTTGCTGTTGCATTTATGTGGACACTAAATATTTCTAAAATCTTCTCCCAAACTTAGATGCATTTTCAATAAATGAAAATTCTTTATGAAATGTGCCTCAAACATTGCCAGCAGGAGGCACACTAAGTTTACTTTCTGGAAACCTCTGTTGCCAGAATCAAAGTGTGTTTTTCATTACCCAGTGTGGTTTCTGTCTGTGACACTGCAACATAAGTTAAGGGTTTCAGTAAGTTGAATCCTGTTGTATTAGGATGTAGTGCAGCCCTTACAACAATTCATACATATGTGAAGAACCTTGATTTACTAAACTAGTAAAGTTCTTGAATGCATATCCTAAACGGGGCCTTTGATGGTTTGAAAATGGTTTCATACCCCCACTTTTCTTTTGACAACTGTGACAGCTCATTACAACATTACTAAATATGTATTGTTTGTATCAGGGAAGAGGTAAAGGAGCAGCTGGAGAAAAAGAAGAAGGGCTCTCGGGCCCTGGCTGACTTTGAGGACAAAATGAATGAGGTATTTTTATTAAGACATGAATGTTGTAGTTGTTCAGTAGAAAATGTATTTGTAGAAGAAACCCTGTCATAAATGTCATGTTGTCTGCAGAAATGGAGGAAAGAACTGGCAAAAAACAGAGAAAAATTATTAGGTGGAAGTGACAAGGATAAAGAGAAAGATAAGAAGGCAGCAGATAAGGACAAAGAGGAGAAGGACAAAAAAGAGGTATGTTATCTCACCAGATAGTTTTTATATTTCATTAGTAAATGTTCTCTTTACCTACTGTGGGTTTGCTTTTGTTTCAGAAAAAGAAGAAAGAGAGGAAGAAGTCCAACAGGGTGAGGAGAGACCTCCAGTGTTTTGTTGACCAGCTGAGCTACAGCGCTGACACACACACACACACACACACACACACACACACACACACACACACACACACACACACACACACCCACACACCCCCACAGCAATAATTGTTTTTCCCCCCAATCTGTAATCGCTTTTCCATTGACCCACAAATATAACTTTCGCATGAAAATTTACCTAATGAAAAAAATCGACAATTTTGCCAAAACTCTCCTTTTTCAATGTTTTTGCGCTGGTAAGAGGTGGGCTTTTAGGGTGTTGCGAAATTGGTATATTATGAAAAACTGCAGCAGAAAGACCTTTGTGAATAGAGACATGTGAATTAAAAACAAAAAACAAAAACAAAACAGATATGGACAGAATTTACAACAAGCGAAGAAGAGTTTTAACCCTTTCATGCATGAATTATGAGAGCCTTAATCAAGATTTTCTTTCCTGTGTGTTTTTATTCCTTTTTGGGAATGGGGGAAAAAAAGCAACGTGATTGTTTTTTTTTTTTTCTTTTAAGAACTTATTTACAGCTACAAAACCATGTGTTTTAATATTACAAGCAAACAAACATGTCACTGCAGATCAGGTTGATCTAGAACACCAAAGTTACAGTAGTGGTATGAATTCCAGTGTTTACGATGATGCATAAGCCTCCACTGTGTTGGCTGATATGGAACTAAAACAAAATCCATAATAAATATATGAGAACAGCTGTCCACTGGAGTGACCACTTTGCATGAAAGGGTTCAAAGAAACGTGTTGCGTGTGAGGACGCACCAGGAATCTGATTTTTTTTTTTTTTCATTTAGTACAGAATAGAGGGGTAATGTATAATAATAATAATAATAATAATAATGAATATATCTGTAAATCAACACCATATTTACATTCGTCGCCATGTTTATGGAATGACTTCTCGTGTCATCTTGCGATAATAAATCATCGCATTTGTGATTTAATGGAAAAACTGACATTACACACTTCTCTTTTTCTGACATTCAGCAAATATCAATAAAGTTTTATGCATAAGCCCAGTGGAAAAGGGACTTGTGTCTCTTTGAATCCGTCCAAATATACCACTCCATATGCAAACAAGCAAATAACCTCAAGTCTAATGAACCCTGCTTTCATTGTGTTTTGGTCAAGCATTCTTCATCTTCCTCCTCCTCATCGAGTTCTGATTCCTTCAGCAGCTCCTCCTCCGAATCTGAAGATGAGGTTTGTGAAAGGAGATTTCTGTATAAATTTTAAAATATTAACAAAATATCACCAACACCATTGTGTTAGAAAGGTGTAAATATTATTCATGATATAAACACCTGAGAAACTATACTTCGTTATAATGTAACATCTTCAGTCGACTTTTTATGGACCTCAATGTTTTGGCGGTTTTTTTTATTGCATTTTCAGGAAGAGAAGAAGAGTGTCAAGAAGAAGCGGAAAAGGAAAAAGTCTTCAGGCAAGAGGGCATCAGACAGCTCCGATGTAGAGTCAGATGCTGAAGGCAAGGTATTAATGTATTTTTTTTAACTTTTTTTCTTAAATGGCACCTGTAGTAAATTTTCATTGCTAACTATTTCAAAAGATCACAAATAACATCAGCAGTTCTGTCTGGTGACTTTGCCTGTTGTCAAGTACATCAGAGTGTTAAGTTGCTGTTCTGTCAGTTGTGCTCAGCGACATGTTGCCTCCTTCAGGGGCTGTTCAGCACCGGTAGTGACGCGTATTCGTTGATTTGTCCGATTACCTGGGCTGCGATGGGCTGGTCACTGAGTCCGTGCAGCAAACACCAGTCTAGGCCTCATTCACATACAGGTGGAAGCAAGGCGTTCGCGAGAGGAACGCGATAGGAATGCGGCCAGCTCATTTTTCTCCTTTAGCATTGCCCGGACACGGAGCGCGTTATGTTCGCGTTATTTAGCCCCCGGCTGCTGCTCTTTGCCTGTGTTTTTAAGTGCATAGGTCCATGTAAATGCATGAAATATGTCTTTGCTATAGTAGTTCTATGCAAATAATGTTTGCGGCGCACATGCCAATAAGAGAGCTATTAGGACGTTCTTTGCTGCCTGCAA
>JAQQZY010000003.1:9010141-9022031 GCA_030068375.1 Ostorhinchus rueppellii | reverse complement strand
TCACTTCTTTTGAGTACATTTCCCCTTACTTAAAGCTTTTTTTTCTTGTTTGTAGACCCCTATTTTTTGCAGTGTATCTGGTGACTGAAGCGTCCAGGGAACTGGACCATCCCTTCCAATCCACCGGTGTGAGAATGTTTGATTTAGGAACCCGTCAGCATACAGTCCCCAGTGTGGTGGTGCACCATCTATCTTGAAAATGGTGGTTGGTTGGAGGTTTTATTGACACATATTCAGTCAAAAGTTCAAGGTAAATATTTGCAGTAATTGATGTCATTGAAGAAAAATGGACCAATGATTTGACATAATCCCACCATGTGATTAAAATCACTGTGTACATAGAACAAATCTGATAAACATAGCTCATGAATGGGTTCTGTAATACACTTTTAAATTGTAGAGAGACACCTTGTATTATACTATAAAAAAGGAGATAGAAAGTCTTAAATGTACAGGTTTGACTATTACTGAGGCTTTAATATGTGTTTATTGTTTGTAGTGAGACTAAAATAAATGACACTACTTTAAAGTAAAAACTGAGTCTGTGTGAAAGCTAATGTACCCGTCCTGCTCGTACCTGCTGGGCTGCCCGGGCTGCTTGCTCCTCATACACATCCAGGTTTTTCTGCAGATGTTGCAGAGCATCGTGACGGGACAGAGGCACGTGGGGCTCCGGGTTCAGGATCACCCGGTGTTCGAACACGGCAGCAATGTACGAGGAGTCCAATCCGGCCACAGTATGACCGGTCCACGACCCGGAGAAAGTGACAAACAACAAAAATACAACGTGTTCCCGGTTAGACATGGTGGTGTTCCGCTTATTGTATAACGTTACCCAGACCGAAGTGCAGCAAATGGTCCCTGACGAGACACAGAAAGACACGCATGATAACAGTGTTTTATTGTTTGTTTGGGTAACAATCGTTATTTTTTTCTGTGAAGCAACAGTCTCCTACGGTACATTAGTAGACTTCTCGTTTCCATCAGAATAATGGCATAACATTTTATAAACACAGACTTTAATTCTGACAAAGCTAAACCGGAAATAGTAGGAGCATAACCCGGAAGTATATTATGACCCTGACCTGTCTGTGAAGACAGCGTGAGTAGAAACTGGAAATACTTTTAGGAGTACTTTTGGACCTTACGAGGAGAAGCTTTCGGAAGGATAGTGGCCTTTCCTTAAGTTTTTTTTCTTTTACGTGATGTTACATTGCTAGTTGTACCGTGTGTTAGCCTTAGCATTAGCACGCATCCTGTTCCACAATGTCAACAGCACCAGAGGCACCGGCAGGAGGAGTACAAGTCCCCGCACCGACTAAAGACTCAACATTTAAGAACTGCTGGAGCTGCCGGCTCCTTTCTGGAGGCGGGTTGATTCTGTCCGGAGCATACGTATTCAGCGCAGCCCGGAGGGTGCTTGCGAAAGGCGGACCTGCATCCATGGGGATAGTGGCGCAGATTACTTTTGCTGCGAGTGAGTTCTGGTCCGAAAACTAGTGGACATTAAAGCCTTCCTTTCTGAAACATGCATTAATCTATGTTTGCGTTTCAGGTTTAGCTGCATGGGGGATTGTCGTCATCGCCGACCCGGTGGGAAAATCGCAGAAGAAGACGTGAAGTCTATTCTCATATTAACATTCAAACCAGTTCAAATACAGACGGCCAGGTGTCATTCTCGCGAGAGTTCTGACATCCAAGGAAGACCCACCCTATGACCAGAACTCAACTTGTATTATTACACTGACTGTTCTGCATGGACAAATCACAGCCATTAAAGATGTCATCAATAAGAAAATAATTATTTATACATCGAAAACAGAAATTAAATGGATTCAACTGGTCTGGTCTTAATCACTTTGTCCACCAACATAAGTGAATCCAACTCATGGTCACTGTCAGACACTGTTTACTGTCTGATAAGAAGGCGTCCATGCGCATCAAACTGTTGGAGGAAACTTGGAATGAGCCGTTTCTGTATGTCACTGGACAGAGTTAACATCCTCTCAAACACTGGCTCTAATGAGGTACTTTTTTTTATACGTGAGGCGTTCACTGGTTCCAAACTGCACCTTGTCTTATTACATAGAGCATCACCAGTTCACGCCACACATTTTGTTTTGCCGCTTGGTGCTCCATCTCTTCCTTGACCCTCCTAACTTCAGTAATATGAACATGAGAGAAGATAACGAGTCAGGAACGGTCTATAGTTTAATGTGGGTGTTATAGTGTACATCTAGAGACCTGGATTTATGTGTGAATAAATACACTGTGGAAATCTTAATCTCCTGCATCTCAACTTTATTCTGGAGTTCTGCTACTAACACTCCACGTTACAACATTCACCACTAGATGTCACTAAATATCACATTCTGAATACTTAAAATGCATCCCATGCAGTGTAGATTTGATCAATGTCTGAGTACAATGTCTTAGAAATTTAGCCTGCAAATTGAAATGGTACACATTTGATATATTTTACCCTCATTGGCCTCTCATAATTGTAGAGATTCTGTAATACAGTAGCAGCATAAACTATAACCTCTATATCATTGAGAGTATTTAAAAGTAGATGTTGAGAGCACTTTGCACTTGAAGCCAACATATCTCCATCTCCCCCTGGTTTTTTTGGTTACAGTACTGGTCAAATTCTGCTCAATGTTCTGTGCAATAATGACCAGTTGTTGGTCCTGAATCTACCAGGCAGGCAGTGCACGACAGCTCCATGCAAGGGCATAACTTTGGGTTGAACATTGTGGGGGGTTAAGCTTCTATTTATTTATTTACACACCATACACACTGAATCATATACTTCTCTAAAACAAGTATACTAATTTGGTGTTCCTGTATTAGAATGCATTATGGTACTTTTATTGTCAGTAGAGACCTCAGGAGGGGTCCACATGCACCCTGAGGACCTCTAAAATAAAGATTTTGATGAGCCCCAGAACAAGACCTGTCCAAAATACATTTTTTTCAATGTTTTATAATCCCTATGATACATGCCGGTCAGACTATCTTTCAAAGACTGTAGAATGCTCAAATTTTGAGTGAGCCCAAAGTTACAGATACCAGTTTATTCATGATAACCTCACGTTTCCAGTGTGACCAAGCTAGTGATACTACCTTATCAGGAAGAAGACTGATAAAGTCAGACAAAAATATTGTGAGGAAAAAACAGCCATCACCATTTTTCAGATGGTGTCGTGACCTGTCACCTCAATATATGTGAATGGAAATGAGTTCTATGGGTACAGGCCTCCCCTATACAGACATGTCACATTTATTCTATCACACAGTTTTGGGGAAAAAATACGCAGTAATTTACATGCAGTACAAATATGTAATTTCTAGGGATGCACCAATACTGATACTGGTATCGCTATTGGCCCCAACACTTCACTATTATACTCGTACTCGTCAAACAGTCGCCGATACCATGCACCGATACCACCAATGTCTGTCCGGGGAAAAAAAAGTCCCTCAGAGAACGCACAAACAGGAAACACCGCAGAATTCACAGCCCCATATATTCCAGTGAGTTGTTTCTATCAGCCCCCAACCAAATAAATGATCAGAAATGCCAGTTTTATTGCCAGTAGTATTTATTATTAGGGTTAGTTATCTACAGTCTTACTTTCTATAATATTTTTCTTCTTTTTCAAGCACATTGGATGACAGTTGTGTATGATGTGATAAAATATTACTAGGCCTATTGATATTGTTATTTCACAACTTATTAATCAGATGGCCTATTTCAACAAATATTCACCTTGTTACTAGCAAATTTTCAATCAAAACCCAAAACAGCCCTGAATAGCCTAAATATGGAGTATCAGTATCGGAAGTACTTGGTATTGGCAAATACTGAAATGATTGTACTTGTACTGGTTTTCAAAAAAGTGGTATCAGTGCACCCTTAGTAATTTCTGTACAAAATGGTGCGTTTGAGTATTTCTACACACAGAGGTTCTTTAATAGTTATGTAACTGCACAAATCTGGGTGTCATTGGAAGTCAAATAATAAACCAACGATCAGTGTTTATACATGGCACAACTTAACTGTCAAACAAATGATTTGTCTATCACCATTAACTAAGATACACATGAATTTAATCAGTTTATTAATTAATTTGAAATAATAAGGGAAACATGGTGGTGCAGTGGATAGCACTCATGCCTCACAGCAGGAAGGTCCTGGGTTCAATTACAACACCAGTCGATGGGGGTGGGACCTTTCTGTGTGGAGTTTGTATGTTCTCCCAGTGTCTGCGTGGGTTCTCTCCAGGTACTCTGGCTCCTCCCACCAACCAAAGACATGCACTGATAGGTTAATCTAAATTGTCCATAGGTGACAGTGATTGTTTGTCTCTATATGCCAGCCCTGCGATGAACTGGAGACATGTCCAGGGTGGACCCCGCCTTCACTCATAAGTAGCTGGGATAGGCTCCAACAACCCCCGTGACCCTAGTGAGGATAAAGCGGGTTCAGAAGTTGAATGAATCACTGAATTAGAAATAACAATGGTTTTTACCAGTCACCGGTGAAGAAGCCCCCATACCAGACCACCAGGCGACCCAGATGAAAGCGGCACAGTATCTCACTATATTATCTACTATACTATTATCTGATCATTCTTTTACACTTTATCTTATTTCAGTAACATATTGGATCCAAAAATATACAAAAAATAATAGAATTCAATTTGAAACAAATATACTATTTATTACAATGAAATCCACAATCATGGTTAATGATCTGTTTTGGAAGTTGAATGAGTAAAGCAGGTTTGCATATTAACATATAAAGGTTTTTTATTTTTCTGTTCATCAAATCTCCATGGTCGATGAAAGTCAAACAAAACCTTTTTCTTTTCTAATGCTTCGATCGCCCTGGAGGGTTAAAGACCAGAGTTCAAGTGTTTGTCAAGGCATCTACCACAAACTGTAGGTTTAGAAACTGTGCATTTAGTGTTTAAGTGTAAACTGGTGAGCAAGGAAGTAGTTCATGTTACTGTAATAGTTGGAAAACCTCTTCAAATATTAAAAAAAAACTGTGTTCCTACATGATACTGTTTGTAAAATGTTCTGTGGTATAAGCCCTCACAGGTTAGAATACGTCATTAAGATTCACATTTGGAGATACGTTAGAAACAGGATGAAAAGAAACTGTGAAAAGTACAATGAAGTAGAGTAACAGAGTAAGTATAAAGTTACATCCAACGAAAATACTCCAAGAACTGAAAAACATATGATGTGTTCTGTTACAGTTCTGTTTCACTACCAATGGTTCTACACAGAAAACTGGACTCATTTGTATAAACAACCAAACTGAAAAGATGAACCGAGTTATTCCAAAACATGATTGCTTTTAGTTTGTGGTAAAACTTCAACAGAAGTTTCACTGAAATTCACAAAACTGTGAAAGAAACAAATAAAAAAAAAATAAAAAATAAATCAATCAATGACAAATAAGTATCAACAAGATGAGCAACTAAAAGATATACAGTAATATATTTAATATATTTTAAAAACATGCAGTAGGTTTGTTAAAGTTTATTTAGTTGAACTTTTTCATTATTTCCTCTTCCGTCTGCTCGTTCATTCTGCAGCGGTGCATCATATTCAGTCAGGCCTCTGCATTTACATATGAGTTAATATGTACAAACTCCTCCACAGAACATTATTCTACTATTGGAATTAAAAATGAAGTCATGTATCATATTAGTGTTATTTACACTATTTCACTCTGATGGTTTATCACCCATTTTGGATCCTGTATTTTAAACTTACAATAAAAGACCAACTGTAGATATTTTGTAGTTATTTCCATGTAAGTTTTCTGTAAAGTATAGATATTTTTTGTCAGAGGCAGGTGTCCGTATCCATGAGGCATTCCATATTTCACTTAACTCTTTGTAGTTATGAAAGTCTCAGATATTTGTTTCAATCCCTCTGTTGACAAGCGTGTTGATGTAGTTCCTCAACATTATTGGTGCATTAGCACAGTGGTATATTCTGAGAGTCTAAAATAAACATATATAATAAAATATGACTTTTTATTTATTTGTTTTCTTACTCCTACAGGTTTTTTAAATAGTCACTCTTTCAAAATGCAAAAAACTGATCTGAAATCAGAAAAAAGGTACAAATCTTACTCCAGCCGTCTGGTGAACGCATAAAAGAGGACATGACACTTGAGGATGTGGAAGTGGGAACAGAAATGTCTGGAGTGAGGAAAATAAAAACGATATTTATTCTTTTCTTCATCTTCTTCCACTTGAGGTGGTTGTTGTAAAACAGTAACTATTCATTTTTTAATCATTACTTTTAATCTTACTCTCCTTTAAGTTGACCATACGTTGGTTTCCAAAAGAAAGGATGCTTAGCTTCACCTCCAGATGCTTAAACCTCCACCCTCCTGAACTTTACCTCACACTGGTAAACTACCCACCAGCCAAATTCAGTCAACAAATTATCAGCCGACTTCACAATATGACATTTACCTCCTTCTGGAATATATTTTCTTTTCTTTCAATCAGGGGATGGTGTCAACCAATGCTGTAAAATGACTGGCTGGCCCTTTGGTGGGGGGTGGGGAACTGTTCAACTGTCCAACAGTTAAACAGTCATTATTAATGCAAACTAAAAATACATGAAACATTTACTTTTCTGTGATGGCTACACCTGTGATGTAGGAGATGGCCTGATGAAGTTTTAGGAGCATAGATAAGGGCCGATCACACCAACGTGGGAGAGGATTATAACATGTAATTGTAACATCAAACCTAATTAAGATTTCACATCATGTCAAAATAATTCAGCTAATTAGAGCGAGAGAGAGAGAGAGAGAGAGAGGCATGATATATCCAGTGTGTGCTTTGAGTATGCGTTCATAGAAAAGCACAATATAAATGTAATCCATTATTATATATACAGAGAGAGATAACTAAGGTATAACTGAGGTATAACAGCCCACCAGTGAAATAAAAAAACAAAACAAAAAAACATTGCACTCTGGTTATATTAGCTGGACCTGATTTTTGCAGGGGTCATGACCCCCCCCTCAGGGTAATTATATACTTTACTTCATGTCTGTACTCCGACTCTACATTGCTTCACACAGGCTACATGGTCGGCTGTAGTTTGGCTTCAGTTTTACATTATGGGAGGAAACCTCGTCATGGTGTCTGTCTTCATATACAGGCTACAGTCGACATACCATACATGCACTGTAGATAGTTTACATCTTTAATGTAAATAATGGACTATGCATGCTGTATTACTTTCCTCATATACTTACATACAGTACAGGTCATCATAAGGAGCTGGACATTTGAACACAGAGCACACGCTATAAAAACAACATGCACACTATAGGTCAGTTAGTCTGAGTTACCTTTTATTAGTGTTTATACTGATCTGAGCACATCGGCTCACAAGGAAGAGTTTGATAAGCATGATGCAAAAAAACACCCTATAGTCATTTTCAGTCGCGTAAAATGATCATGACATTCTGATTGACTTTTTTTTAGGTTAAAGAAAAATATGAAAATAGAGTTGACAGTACATTTAGGCACACTATTAACACATACTGTACACAGATATGCACGATTTTCATTATCATAGATTCATATATACTGGGGTTAAAAAAAAAAAAAAAAAGAAGACAAGCCTTCCTGTATGGAGAGGTGTGCAGAAAGATTAAGGTGGCGTCTCCTCGTCCAATGTGGGGACAACTGAAAAGCACCTCCCAGCCAGAGGCTCCAGTTCTCCTCCCACTGAGGCCATCAGAGTCCACCAGGGGCTGCTCAGTGCAAGCAAATCACAGCAGAGGGAGTCACCACGGCCAAAATGAGGGTTCCACTCAGCCAATAGCAGAAGTCCTCCCACAGTTGCTACGGTAAGTGCTCATTTGCAGTGATTCCGTCGGGTCACCTAACAGGGACAGCCTGCAGGACCAGACCGGTCCGGTCCCGGGGCGGGGCAGGTTGAGGGTGTCCCTCCAACTGTCAGTTCATAAAAGTCTGAACAGGACCGGCTTGAACGCATAAAACGCCACTTCTGAGTTAAAAACCAGTGGTTGTTTGGAGGCTGCCTCTGAATTGACTAACCTGACGAGCTAAACATCAGGCTGGAACACAGACACACACCTCTACCACACTGCCTCACACCGACACCCACAAACACAGATTCCGCAAGAGTGGGATGGGGAATAAAATGGAAAATACCCCCCAGCACACAACAAACAAAACAAGCAAAAACTCAGACTTATAAAACAAGTCTGTAAAATAAATGTAGTTCTTTTACAACAACGGAATGTTAAGTTGTTGGGATAAGAAGACATATTTGGGGTCTTATTTTCTACAATTAAAACAATAGAATTTCTTTTTTTTTTCTCAGTATACAATGATTCGAAATGCACATGCAATGCATTAAACAGAAAAAATATTGCACAAAATTAAAGACATTTTCTCTGAATAAAAGTGATTCGGGATACATCTCTACCTTGTTTTCCTTGTAACGTTCAGTGGTGTGAAGGAGAACTACCTCTAGCGTGCGTCTCTTGGTCAGTTTATACTGTATGTAGTTTTAAGGCTGGTTCACTAACTCACACTGGCACAGTTTCTGATTGCAAAGGGTTGCATCTTAGTGCTGCACACACACACACACACACACACACACACACACACACACACACACACATTCCTCAAGCCAAATACAGCCCAGACCACAGAGTACATTCTTTGAAGCGTACTTGTCAGTGCGCTCGGACAGCCAGAGCTGAGCCTCATCACAGAAACCGACTGGAACACATTCGTGCGTTTCCCTTACAGTCTCGCCTCCTAGGGGGTAAAGGTCGCTGCCACCTTCACTTTTTCACTTCACGATGCGAAGCACAGTAATCCCACAGACATATGAAAGGTATAGAACAGTGTGTGAGCTTTGGTGGTCACAGGATAGGACAG
Source organism: Ostorhinchus rueppellii (assembly GCA_030068375.1). Taxonomy (NCBI): domain Eukaryota; kingdom Metazoa; phylum Chordata; class Actinopteri; order Kurtiformes; family Apogonidae; genus Ostorhinchus; species Ostorhinchus rueppellii. The sequence goes on along the minus strand of JAQQZY010000003.1, from coordinate 9,013,062 downwards.
TAGCATTAAAGGGGGTGTGGCCTACAGAGAATGCAACGCTTTGGAAAGACGAACACAAAACAGGAGAAGCATCAAGATGAGAAAAAAAAACTGACAATAAAAATCGCCCTTTCGACCCACGTGTTCAGTCACATTTTAAAAACAGCGCCTCTTAACCCAGTGCTATTGACGTTATTTGGTTTGTATGAAAACAAATATCATTTGGATGTCCACAAGTGTGCAGCTTTTGCAGATTAAATGTCTACAGCATGAGGGGGGGGGGGTCGACTACAGTTAAGAGATGGTTGGAAGGGAAGGAAATGGGTAGGAGGGTAAGGCAAGGTGTGGGTCTATGAGATCTACGCCTGCAGGTTAAAAACAATACAGTATTGGTGGTCTTCTCCCTGGACCACAAAAAGCAGCATTACCTGGCCCAGCTAAAGCTAAACAACTTAAAAAAAGTTGGAGGACTAAAAGAAAAGACTTCAGTCTTGGTGCAAATGAGAGGATTTGTGTTGGCGCATGTGTGCGGCAGAGTGTAATGGGGTAGAGTGTGTGATTCGTTCGCCTTAACACAAAGAATCAGCTGGATTGTTGGAGTGTTTTCACTGAAAAGAGAGCGTGAGGGGGCAAGCGGAGGTGCAGAGATCACGCAAACACAACCTCAATGTTCACATCAAACTCCCCACACTCTCATTCTTAGCTCTTGAGTCTGGTTCATGTCGTGGTCGGCCCGCGTCCCGTCGCCTCCGTGCTCTCCTGTCACCTCTTCAGGGAGGACGTTTTCAGTTTCTGGCTGTATCTGTGGATGCGCGGAGAGCGGGAGTGCAGCTTGACGAAGAGCTCAGGGAATTTGTACTGGGGAAACATGGTCTCCAGGAAACCCTCCAGGAAAACGTAGACGAGGCGACGGTTCATCGGCTGGTACTGGAACATGTCGAAGACTCGGAGGATGCCTTTCCGCGTGGTGTCAGCCCCGATGATGTGCTTCAGCTCGTCTGAGGAAGACAAAACAGAGGACGATGAGATCAGTGAGGACTTTCAAGCAACTTGCTTGTTTGGTGTCTCCTCAGGAACAAACCCACAAGTCCCTGACAACACTTTAAATGAGCAACACTACCAACAGACACAAAACAATTCCAGTGTAATGTTTACAAACAAATGACTTACTTTTTACTGTCTCACTTCCAATCAATTCATTGATAATTGCAAATATAATTTTGTTAAAAATGTCCAGAATCGAAGCTTTGTTTCCTTAATTTTGCTGCTGTTAAATATTGCTTCCATTGTTGTGTCGTTGTTTGTTCTTTTGTGCTATACACGAACCTCCAATTAACACAACATTCATTCATCTTCTATACCCACTTTATCCTCACTAGGGTCACAGGGAGTGCTATAAAAATGTGATGTATTATTATTATTATTATTATTATGTACTTTTCCACTGTTGTTATTTCTATGTAAATACTTTTTATATATCCTTTTACTATTATGCTTTCGTGGTTGTTGTTTCAGTTGGTTCTGGAATGAAGGATAAGTTGGTTGTCATTTTCAAACATGTCTTTTTCATGTTTCTACCGTTTTTTAAATCCAAATTATAAAAGCCAAGTGGCACGTGTGTGTGTGTACGTGCATGTATGTGTGTCTCGGGATACACAAAAAATCTGGAAAGAGCTAATTGCTGCAGTTTGTCACACTTGCGTATTTTTGGTCAAGGAACAGACTAACAAAAACGGCAAGTTGATAGGACCAATATTTTTTTTTCGGTATTAGTAGATTTGGAATACAATAGCCTCACAATCACGGCGCTATAGGCAGAATGTTTCGGTGGTGACTGCTGGATAGATGCGGTACAGGATGCACGAATACACAACAGCATAAAAACTAAGCAATAATAATGTGCTCATGGAGTCAAAGAAAGTCCTTGATACGTTTAATCTATTACAAAAATAAGTCATAGCTGGAGCTCTGGTCAAAACTCTGCCTCTGAAACTGTTGAGTCTCTTTAGTGTTAATCTTCTCCCATTTATATAAGTAAATATTCATAAATAAGGCGAGTATTGGCGGTGGGTTTAAGGTCTATGTTGCCTTTTTCCAACATCACAGCACCAAAGCTCTGAGACTAAACAGACACAGCGACCTCATCTGCCTCCTGCTTCTGTCTTCAGTCAACACGTCCCAGAGACGTCCAGGTAAGTGTGTTTCACCTGGCATGATGCCCAGCAGGCTGGTCTTGGCCGCTACTCGTGTCCTCATGCGAATGCTCTTGTCTCGACGGGGCGGCGTCTCTGCCAGGATTCCGTTGGGCCAGTAGGAGTCCCTGCACAGACCCAGACACAGTCCTTATGGGCCGCTCTTAATCCTCCACTGATCACAGAGGAAATGTTGACAGGAAGTAGGGATGACTTACCTGAACTTTTTGACATAGTCTGCCACCTGCTCTGGCGAGGTCATGTAGTCCACATGGTCTACAATTTTCCTACAGAAAAAAGAAAAGATGATTTAGGCAAAATGAGCAGGTAATTAAATATCGAATTAAAGCTGCAGGATACTTTTGTCAACAATTTTTCATCAAATCTGTAAAACCAGAGCCATAGCCTAAGAATCTGTTGGTCTTTCCATGATTATGCACCTGAATCTCTGCCCTCATGGTGAACAATTTCAAAGTGTACTCAAACGTAAACAGTCCATTTGTTACAAACAGAGCCGGTGGGTCACTCGGGCATCTTTTGAGTTTTGTTGCAACGTGCATTGTGGGAAGTGGAGCTCTAGCCGTTTCCATATTGTGTCACACGAACCTCCAATAAACACAACATTCATTCATTTTCTATACTTGTTTTATCCTCACTAGGGTCACGGGGGTCACATGGAGCCTATCCCAGCTACTTAAGGTGAAGGCGGGGTACACCCTGGACAAGTCACCAGTTCATCACAGGGCTGAC
>JAQQZY010000003.1:8955392-8972214 GCA_030068375.1 Ostorhinchus rueppellii | reverse complement strand
GGAATAACACACCATCATATATACTGAAAACATGAGCTAACCAGCACTTTGGTCATTTGTTTTCTGATTCATTTTATTAAACCATGCAAGATTTAGCACATTTAATGTCTGAAGCAGATATTTTCTAAGAAATTGTAGAGCAGTGTAATCAGACAGATTCACAACTACAACTGAGGAACTTTGAAATAAATAATGATTTAACATTCAACTGTTAGATCATGACAATTATTAACCCAGGAGGATGCAGTGTAACTTTTGTGGCAGTTACCAAATGACTTCATCACTCTATTTAACCTTTCCAAAGTGATTTATCACAATTTGTTATATTATTATCCTCTGAATTTAGCATTTTTTCCAGTGAAAATAATCAATTTTCTTATGTTTAACCGATTGATCATGTAGGTCACAAGTGTCAAACATGTGGCCCGAGGGCCACATCCAGCCCGCCAAAGAGTTCAATCATGTCCATGGTATGTACTTGTGAAATGTAAAAATGATACTAAAGACATTAATAACCGAGGATGTTCAAATAATTTTAGGTCAGTTCAGGCTAAAGTGGATCAGAGCAGTAAAATACTATCATAATAACCTATAAATAATGAAAACTGTAAATTTTTCTCTTTGTTTTACTGTAAGAAAAAAAAAAAAGATATATATATATATAAATAAAATGTTTACATTTAAAGACTAGACTTTTATTTTTTAAAAAAATTCAATAACCTGAAATCTCTTAATAGAAGTATGTGGAATTTAAATAATATTCTGCCTGTTATTTAATGTTTTGTGCATTTGTAAATCCACTGTGATCTATAAGTTGTGATTCACATGTTTAAATGATAAACTAAAGGTGTAATATTGTTAACATTACACTTACTTTTCTTGGTTGTTCATTTTTGTTCATGTTATGTTCAAGTACAATTTGTAGATATAAATATTTTCATTACAGAATTTGACATTTTTCACTCAAAAGTTATCATCCTATTATTTATATTATTTCACTGGTCCGGCCCACTTTATACCATATTAGGATGTATGAGACCCCTGAACTAAGATGAGTTTGACACTCCTGTAAATGTTCAAAAACCTCACAGTAAATTCAAAGGTTATTATATCAAAATAGAAAAAAAAAATAAGATGAAAAAATGACTTTTCAGTCCAATCTGTCATTAACTGAACATAAACCCAGTGTGTCCATCCACTGTCACTGATCCAACTCCATTGGTTTTACTGGTGAATCAAAGCTGTAGAATGGGACTGTGTTTCCACGGTAACTATAGAGTCTCTGAACGTCCAGATAGGTCATATTTGATGACAATGAAAAGATGATGAACTGCATTTTACACCAATTATTGACATGTATTGATAGAATTAATGGATCAATAGGTATTAAACAGTTTAGATCAGTAGATGGTTTTGGTCGATGGTGGATGTTTGGGTCTGTATGAGTTAAATGAACTGACATGAGCATTTTTAAACCTCCTTAACATTTTAACAAAGCAGCCCTGCTCCTTCACCCAGTCTGATGATGAGGAGCAGAGTACCTTCCTTTTATTAAAAGCAACTGAACCTAATCAAACTGTTGAAACCTTCTGTCAGGTTTCTAGATGTCCAGCAAATTTCAGATAACTTTTTTAAAAAATCTGCAAAAAGAAGTGTGAACTTCACCACCTTTCCATTCACTACTGTTCTGAGATTATTAAGAGTTCATCGTCTGCATCCTCATGGTTTAACATGTCACCAGGTGTAAGTGGAATTTCATTCAGCATCATACAACCTGAGCTGTTAATTGAGGAGATGACAGACATAATCAGAGGTCTATGATCCACAATTTGTCCAAATATCTGATACCATCTTCAGCTGGACATTGACATTTCTGGCTCATTTTTGCACCATTTCAAACTCATCCTGTTTTCTTCTTAGAATTTACTGTTTTCTCAGTAAACCTTGGTAAAATATTTGTTTCTGCAGCTTCTTCAGCATCTTGATAAAAGGTGGCATTTTGTTGTGGTTTCTTGAATTCACTCCAAGGATAGTTGTTGTTTCCCCTTTAGCAACATCACTCAAGAAGTTATGGATGGATTTTGATGAAATTTTCAGGATATGTTCGCTCTGGGTAAATGAAGAGATGATTAAATTTTGGAGGTGGTCCAGATCACCGTCTGGATCCAGGAATTTTTTTAAGGATTCTTTATCATGGTGAGATAGGGCACGGAGGCACAGAGCTGCATTTGAGGTCATTCAGCGCCGTCTCGTGGAGGAAAGTACAAACACTACCTTAAAACCAGCGCGGACATATCCTGAAAATTGCATCAAAATCTGTCCATAACTATTTGAGTTATGTTACTGACAAACTAACAAACCCACAAACCCTGACAAAAACATAACCTACTTGACGGAGGTAAAAAAAACAAAAAAAGAAAAAAGTACAAACACTACCTTGGCGGAGGTCTACGCTCTCCCAGTGCTTTTTTCTAGTTTTATTTTTGTTCTTATGTTTCACGTTTTTTTGTGTTTTTTTTTTTTTGGTTGTTAATCTTCAATTTGTAAGTCAATTGAGAAATCACATGGAGAGGTCTAGATGGAAACACACTGACAAACTGGCTGACAGATTTGTTAATATGTAGACCTTAGATTAGACACCAACTAAATCCGAATGTTTCAAGGCACAGGTTAAAAGTTTGTTCACGTTAATATTTGCTTGAAACTCTTCTTCTGACTGTGATGCATTTTGCCCCAGTGTGAGCTTTGTAAAAATGAGCGTTCCCCCACACAGATCAGAAAGCCCGAAAACATAAATCTGTTCAAGATCGACCCTTAGAATGGAAACAGAATGCTAAATCAGATGATCAGACAGCTTTTACGTCATTCCTGGAGAAAAAAAACAAAACATTGTTTTACACTTCAGATGTCGAGACAGGAAAAGATTATTTAAAAAGACACACACAGTGTGGTGTGTGTGCATTGTTAGAAAGTATCACACAAAGTCTGTACATGTGTGTCTTTTGGTTTTCCTGTTATTGTCAGTGCAGGAAACGGAGGTCTCGTTTCCAGTTGGTAACTCTGTGTCCCAGTTTTCCACATGGATCACTATCACAGTCCCAAGATTTTTCTGGTCTATTTCACAGGTTAAACACAAACATTGCTACAGATGCAATTACTGCACTTTCAAATCATGACAAAATATCTGAGTCGCCTTTGCTAACCAGGATTCAGGAGAACCAGGTCAGAATGGGGGGGTGTCAGTGGGAACGTAGGACTGCACATTGACAGTCTGGTCATTCAAGTGTCCGAAAGAAAAACCTCTGAAGTTGGACAATTAACATTCTATGGAGAACATTTTTACTCCTGATATAAACAGATAATTTAGTGTTTTTCTCAAGCACGGGCACTAAAGGCATGACTGGATTATTATTGACATGAGGAACTAAACATGACACTCAGAATACATAAATGCTGGTACTGTTCTGCCAGAATCAGAAGCGTACTTTGCTAACTTTGTTCCACATTCTTCCACTAAAATGTACTGATGCATTGGGCTGTTTTTCTGCAAACAGCTCTGGAGAGAAATAAAGGAACACAGGTTTTACAAATATGTGCTTGAGTAAAATAAATACCTCTGATTATTAGAGAAACTACTAAAAGCTTTCATCCAAATGTCAAATAAAATACAGAGCATTTATTAGAAATACACAATGTCTTCCTCAGATAATGTTAAGAAAATGTGCTTATTATTTATTTAATTTTTCTATATAATACTAATACTTCAATTTAGGAAGATTTGAGAAGTAAATATTTGGCAGAATCAAGCAGATTTTTTTTAAGTCTCGGTGTGTTCTCCACTAGTCTGTTGTATTATACTTTTGGTTTGATTTTTTTTGTGTCAATCCATCTTCCTCTTGATTACATTTCTGGGGTTTTCACTGGAGCACAGGTCTGGACATTAGGAGTGATTTTCCAGCGCCGTATATGTACACCCATGTGTAGCCACCTCTGCAGGTGTGCACAAGACAAATAAAGCCAGGCCATGTCCATGAAACGCTGAGCACAGTGGTAGAAAATATGCAGTGTCATGAGATAATATGCAAAATGCAGTTATCTACACAGTGGTGATGATATGTGAAAAAACTCTCACAGACTTGCGTCCACTTTATCGGTCTCAGAGAAAGCCACTGCCTGGCATCATGATGATCAGCGGCGATGATCTTCGGCTGCCCTACATTCATACTCGAGTTCCTCAGATAAGCGGCTCCACTGATTGAGCCAGATAGGGATGCAGAGAGCTTCCTCAGGACACTGACACATTGTTCACTCGGACACGGTCGGCTATGGACAATTGGATGATATTCATGAACCTGGCTGCCAACTGTGTCACATTTGTAAACACGGAGCAGCCAACAGACCATGTACAGCATCACAGCTACACACATATGCAGACGACAAAGAACCAGGCTACAGACATATGGCTGGTTCAGCGGGAATCTGTAAAACAGTTTTCTAGTATACAATTAAAATAATCAACAAACACTGGTTGCTCCTGAAACCTACTGCAGAGGACAGTGACTGAGAATATCACAATAATCACAATCTAATTAAAATGTCTTGATTTAAAGTAGAAATTCAGTTTTAATAAGGTAGGGCTAGGTGATATAGCCAAAAAAATGGAATCCTAGTTTATTTGAGAGCATTTAGGAGATTTCTTTAAATTTACATGAACACATCACGGCAAAAGCGTCATCCTAAAGTTATCTTTGGTAAATATATATAACTGGAGAAACATATTGGCAATAAATATATTATAACGAGCAAACAGGCCAAATTTCACATTTTTGTTTAACAATATAAAATATGTTTCCCAGCCCTACAAAGGTTATTATGTTATTTTGTTTTGACTGTCAATGTGAGAAATAAATTATAAACCAATGCTGTAGAACAGAACAGGTGTTCCTGCCATACAACAAAAGACAAAATGTTTTAGACTATTAGTTATTACTATATTTTTTTTCTGAGCATGAATTGAAACAGCTTCATTTCAAATTATTTCCCTTTTCATGGCAGAAATGAAACCGAAAAGACTGAGGACAGAAAAAAGAGCACATGAAACCTGACTTACATGTAACTGGTTTCTAATCTAGTTACTGGTTACCTCCCCCATGCTCCATCAGATTATGAGCCAGATCTATTTTTAACTATACTCTATTACTACAGTTACTGAAGTTACTCTCGGCTACTTTGTTTGGACAAGTTCAGCCATATCTGTTTTTTTAAAATCCCATCAAAGACCAAAAAGGCAGCAATACAATAACCAAATGCATGCTCTGACAGTAAGTGTCTGAACTGTAGAATGTGTTCAAACTGGCTTGACCAGACCTCTTCTAAGTCATAACTAGTTTAGGCAAAGTCACTAATCACAGGGTTAGGACACAGAGAAGAGAAAAGGCCAAAGAAGAGTATTGTTACAGCAGTGCGAAAATCACAGGAAATACAGATGGATGCTTTTCACAGAATACTTTAAATTCTACACACTTTGGCCATCTTAAATCAACTGTGACGTGTGAAACTCTGCCCATTTGAGAGCAATTCTCAGCCACAATAGCCGGCATTTACAACACAAGTAAACTCAACTCAGGCATGCGAGTCTCACTTAACAGCATGACCTACAGTAACATATCTACTGTTTGACTTTCACCCACACAATAACCACAAAAGAAGGCAGCGCTCCACTGTAAGCAGAACCTTTCAACAGTGCACTGCAGCCAGCACCGACACATATACATTACAACAATGCCTTCACTACACAGGTCCCACTCATTACCATCAACATCACTGAACCTGTTTTAATATATTCACTGTGCCACTTCTCTAGGCTGCAATCCCAACAAACCACTACTGTCTGAAACAATGGTCAAACCTTGCATAACTACTTCAACAAACATTTGAAATAAACAGAACTGTACCTTTTGCTTTCCAGAGAAAAACGGCATAAAAGGTTTTCTACAAGAATTTGAGATTTTTTTCGTGCAGGTTTCACGCAAGTTCGACCATCCTATAAAATGCATTCATTTCCTGAGAAAGTAGTTCAAATGGGAAATCTAAGTCCAGTCTGACGTCAATGGTGCCAATGAGCAGCCGTGGATGTGGAGGCTATCAGTCGGGCTGTGTGATGAGGCTGTGGAGGCTTGGCTCTGGAGGAGAGATGATAACTGACACTCTTGAGTCATTAGAGCTTACACAGGGCTTTAAACATGAACCATCTGTTCCAGTGATTAACACCCAGGCCCATCGGGAACACACATAAACATCTAAGCAATGTCTTACGCAATGGACATAAAATGGACATGCACAGATGTGAATGTAACAATAGTTAAAAGTCATTTAATAAAGTATGTACATATACAAGTATATGATTGCTATCACCAAATGCATAATAAAAAAAAAAAGAAAAATTAAAAAGCAGATACAAATATGAGACTATTATTTTCCTACTTAGCTAACTTTCTGCAGGATGATGACTATCCTTCCGGTAAAATGACCAGTGTCAACTCGACCTGTACATATTCTCTAAATGTTTAAAAGTGCTGCCACATAAGCACGTTTTCTGAGGAACACTCCACTCTTAGATGTCCTTGACGCCAGGCCTATTCAGATGTGCACACAACCTCTTATCAGAGTTGTGGTGATTATCGCTTCCCAGATTTCCTGGCACAAATGGAAACCAAACACACATTCTCTGCAGCACATACTTAAGACTCATACAAAGGAAGACTCAACGGCAAGCATTTCTGTTTCAGTGACTCATCCACAAGTCCACAAACCTGAGCTTCAGCACTGACTGGTGGGGCCAGTGGGTGAAAGGTCAACTCAGCCCATTAAAGCTCTCCTATGGGAACCCATGGTTAATGCCCGAGACACAGTGAGAGTGGGGCTGATCATGCTAACCTAATCCATTAAAACCAGCAGAACACCAGGAGCTAAAACTGGGCGAGCTAAAACTGAGACTAAGAAAAGATTAATCTAATACAGTACATGTACACGTTGAAAAGTTTTTCATCCTATTGACAACTTGGCTGCAATCCAACTTGGTAATGCATCAACCTTATTCTGTCAGCTGATATAGGACGAGGCAATTTCATGCTCTTTTTGCAGATTATCTTAATTTTTTTGTATGACATGTTTTTCAGAGGGGTTGAAAAGTAATTTTCCTATTTTTTTTTATAAGAGTTAAGAAAAATAGCAATTCTGATTATGGAACATGGTTCTATGGCTCTTTTGGCTGATCATTGGTGGGCAACCTCTGGCTCTTGGGACTTTTTCAAGTGGGTCCATGTGGCTTTGCCAAAAAAACATATGGAAGCAAATAACACTTATTTGTTACATGTTTTGATATTATTGTCACAACCATAAAGTTAATCTGATGTTATGCAGTTGTAAAAATGTAGACTACACCCCAAAGGAGTCAAAAAACAGAAGTAGTAGTAGTAATAAAAGTAGATTGTTATTTTATGACACTGAAGGTATTCATCCATTTACTTTATTGCAAAGAAAGCCTTCACATACCAGTCAACACAATGACAAATGTCTCCTTTTTTTTTGTAATTTCTTGGTAGTTCTGTAAATGCACATAAACTGTGATGTATTATTGACATATTCCAAACAAGCTAATACTAAAGAACTTTTTAAACAGTCACCACTTTGAGGTAAAACATATAAGGTCATCTTTTGGCTCCAGACAGTTTTTTTTCCCCTCCCAATTCTGTCCTAAAATTATTCTTTAAATAGCAAAGTTTGACCCATTGGCTAGATCATGCATCCCTAAACCAAAAGGGGTCTTCCTTCAACTATCACAGTGATGCAGATGATATCAAACGCAAGCAATTTAAGCTACTTCAAATATCTGTGCTGTACAATCCCCTCCTACCTTTCAGATAAAACTACCGAAACCAATTTACTGTGAGTTGGAGTAACACGTACAGCAGAGAACGAAACCACCAAGACCACAACAATCCACTTTTGAACAGTGGTGACGAGACAACAACCAATAAATGAGCCTAGGGTTACACAAGCTAAAAATATGACCTAGATAATGAGGTAAGTGCACAAATGGTAAACACACTTATGATATGACCAGGACAGTATACTGCATCTACAGATCTGAAGCTAAGATCAAAATGCAACAACTGGATTATGTGACAGATTGAGTTCATATCTATACATTTTCAATGGGTGTACAGTGGAAACTGACTTGTCCTTTTATGGTAACCATGTTGTAATTGTTGGACCTACTATCACGAAAGGTTATCTGAACAGGAGTTGTATCATCACAGATAATAAAGATTGTCTGTGAAGTTACAAGCAGTCCACAGTGAACGTTAATGTATCTATGACATGGTAGTCAATATGTAATACAGAACCAAGTGACACAGAGTTAAAACTTGGATAGAGTTTCGAAACTGAATAGTGATGCATCATAGTTTCAGTGTCAAATGTGTGGTATTTGCTGTTGGGAGATCTTCTACTACTGAAAGGAGAATTCAGTCAACAGTGCTCTCAAACCCACCATGGAAACGCCAAGCCAGTCTCAGTCATTTAGAATAACTGTGTTAATCCTTCTACTAGACAATGCAAAGGTGCACTGAAGGTGTCCTGCATGGCTGAGCATTATTTCCGTCCTTATTCTTCAGTCTAATTTGGTGTGTCCGGCTCCCTTGAGCTGCTATCTTCCCCGTTACTCTGGGGAGGGTGAAGTCATCCACATGCCTTCTCCTACAACTCCCCAGTTACTCAGTTTCATCTTAAGGAGAAAAGTTACTGCAGTAGGGTGTAGGTCACGTTTTGTGTCCAAGCTATTCGTAATCACCAGCGAATGTGAGTATTATCGCATGAATGCATAACCATGTCAGACATGTTTGATTTGACATCACTGTTGAAGTGTAGCCTATTAGTTTATTTGACACAGCAACTACTCTGAATGATTTAAAGAAGTCTGGATGTGTGCTCGATGACAAGCAGGTCTGATGTGAGTGTGACCATGTTGGCCTTAATGTCGGCCGAGCTTTGATTAAGACACTGTAATGAGATTGTGCCACGGAATGAAATGCACAGAGATAACAGCCTTCCTGTGGATGAACTCACATCTCCCTATAACAGAGGAGATCAGTGTAGCTCTCTGGGTAAGCAATTCAGAGACACAAAAAAAGGGTGAACTATACCTGATTCTTCTATTCACTGAGTAATGGAACTATCAAACACAATGGCAACAACTGTAATACAATTTAACGTTTGAGTTAAATGATAAATACTTAGATATTCAATGCTCACCTAAAATAGTGGATTTAAGAGTCTCAGAAACCTTAGTGAAGTCAGAGGTTGAAGCCAGTAACAATATCATTTGAGAGAAAAACAGAACACTGAAAACAAAGTGCTACATCTACCAGCATCTCAGATATAATTTTAAAAGTTATATTCATTCAAGAAGATGCTGTAAAGCTGGAGCAAAGACTCAATTCTTCACCAGATGATCAAACTCACTCATATACACATTTAGTGTCCCTCTAGTGTACACTTAAACACCGGGCTATACAGGCATCATTTGTACACTGTGTGAGGCCTATAGAATTATACAGTGGCAGGCTAAAGCCTTATTACTGGCTAAACCTGTACTTAAACTGCTGGACTGATGCCGAGATGTGGCTGGGTCACCTGCCGCTCAGGTGAGGAGGACTACAGACTGTTTACTGATCAGCATATGGTATGGCCAACAGCTTATCTTCATGAACAGACACAGTCCATCCATCAAGTAAGGAAATGAGTGTGTATTGAGAAACTGCGTCACGTGGCAATTGTGGTAAATTTACAATGTCATCACAAGCTGCCAGAGTAAATGGTCACAAAGCCAAGACGGAAACCCTACAAACAAATGGCTCTGCAACAATGTACTAAAGACAGCCTGTTAATAATTCAAGGCAAGCCTGTGTGTGTCCAGCTGTGTGTGACTGAACACAGAAGGAAGCTTTTCAGACTGACAACTGGATACCACTGGAAACACACCCGAAACATCTTCGAAGTAAAAGTAAATTCTGCAGGAATCTTATCATCTCCCACTTATCTATCCATAACGCTGTGGAGCTAAACACATAGCGTTTCATGTTAGCTCTCTAAATGGAAGGAGTTTAGTGATCAGTAGTCCACGAACACAGTTAATTCACCCTGTTGATGCTAAACATACAACTTTCCCTTTCCCTTCATGTTTTATTTACTCTGTTTAACCGTCCACTCGGCTGCCGCCCATCTCACCTGTGTTTGTTGTGGTGTAGAAAATCGCTGTTGAGGGTCGTTACTCATAATCTAAACGCATACTATCGACATTGCCTGTGTGCAGCTAATTTCGGCACGATGTTGACAGTGCGGATATCCTCAGCTCATCTTATTAGGATAGCGTTAACGGTGTAATCCCGGGCTGACTGCCACTTACAGCAGGCAGGGTTTCTGAAAACACCAAGGCTCGTCCTGTCAGGCTGTATGTTTACCTGCGGGGCAGGCGCTAGGGCGCTAGTTGCTATATGCTAACTAGCCGTGTCCACCACTGGAAAACAAACTACTGTGACACACACGCATGTATTTCAGCGGCGCTAACTTACCTCTGCAAACATTGTCTAAAAGGCTGTGCGTGCGGTGAATCCGGTTAACCCCACCACATTGTAACATGCGATCAGGAGGCTTTTTTTCGGTTAAAAGTGGTCGTATTTCCAATCCCCGTACTCTCTTCGGTGCGTCGCCATGATTCCAAGATTTACGTCTGGGATGCCCCGTTTCCTGACGTCGAGATGGGATTGGCTGAAAAGTGATGACGCATTAACACACCCGTGACTGATTGACGGTCAAATGCAACGATAATCACAATTGCCTTGGCCTAAATACAGTAACTTAGACCTTACGTAGGAATAATATATGATAGAATAGAATAGAATAGAATGCAACATGAAGTAATGTAATGTAATGTAATGTAATATAATATAATATAATATAATATAATATAATATAATATAATATAATATAATATAATATAATATAATATAATATAATTCGGTGTTAATTATTGAAGTTATTAAATAATTCACCTCCTTTTGTGTATTTCATATTTAGCAAACCCCATGTAACCAGATACTGATGTAAACACGTGCACTTTTGCATGAATATATATCATTTCTGTCTGTATCAGGTGTATTTGTTAACATTCACATAATGTGTAACTCTAGTGGCACATGATTTGATTCTAATGTGCTAAAATTTTACTAATATAACATATAACCTCTTTCTTAACATATTCCTTAATTATATGTTTCTTTTGACATTATTGCAAAGGTGCCAAGAAAAGAGCATTAAAATTAAACAGCATAAGAAAACCAAAGGGCAATCTGATCACATGGTTAACCAGTGGCTGGTGATCATGTATAATTCATTGCCCTAGTAGCACTTCATTAACCTGAGCTATACCTTACAGTGGCTGGCAAAGAGAGCGGGGCGCACAGCAAAAAAAGCAACACAAAGACTCCCAGAGTGGCAGACAAAGATTGTCGTCTGTGCTTTCCTGGGTCATGATACTGTGCATGTTTACAGGTGGACAGAGCAGCAGCTGAGTCACACAGCAGGACAAGGCAAAGCAAGATCATTTTGTTCACATCCAATAGAAAACACTGCCCTCACCAGGCTGGATAGTCTTTAGATGCACACAAAACAGATCTCCCCTGGTTTCTCATGTTTCTTGCATTTGCCTCTGTTTTCCAATTCTCTCATTTTTATTTATTTATTTTTTTTACTTACTAAACCAGTGTCACAGTCATGATAGTAGATTTATAACCACGGTTTATAATAATAACATTAATAATAATAATAATAATAATAATAAATCTATACTATTATATATTACCTATAGTCTTCGGCTTACTTAGCTACTCCTGTTTTTACAGTTATTTATGTGAACACCTCAAGGATACATTTAAGTTTCTTCCTGTGTCTGGGAAGCAAGATAACAATGGTATGTTGAAGAACCCGTTTATCAGGTGAACACATCTGCACGAGTTTTTACAATGAGAATTGAAAGTATGAGGAAATGTGATGAACCTCAGTCTAAGTTTCTTCATACAGCTTAACAGTAGTTTTTCTTGAGGAGTTTTACTGACAGCTGGAAGATAAAGTTTATATTATTTGGATAAACAGAGCTTATTGTCCTAACATGCAGTGTTGCATCTTTACCGCTAGAGGACCCTGTCACTTCACCATAAAATCCAACAGAGCCCAAGAGGAAGGAGAAATATTAATGGAATGTCTCAAATAAATCACTTTTTGCATGCCAGTCATAGTTCTATAACTCCCAGACCATTTGTAGAAGAGAATCAAAACACAGCAATCATAAAATACATGAAATGCCAGGATAAACCTGAAAGTCACAATGGAATGGAAACATAAAGATGAAAAGGTTTGCAGGTTAATTATGAACTAAGTAGGTATGAAGAAGACAAAGGCTTTAACAGAGAGAAGTAACAATTATAATAAGTCAGCATGGATCATTTTAGCACAAGAGAGAAAGGGGATCTCAAGACTGAATCATAAAGATCAAGTTCAAGCTGATATACATATAAAAAATAATGTACTGTAACATTTATATTTACATTACATTCAAATCTATGGGATACCTGCATGAGTATATTAAACAGATGTGACTTGACCTACATTATGGTGCAGGAGTGTGAAGTGTTTTGGGGCTTTTATTGCCATAGGACAAGCTTCACTCTGTAATTACATGTAAGCATGCAATCATTTCATTATCCTTTTTGGTGGAACTATCACTTTGCTGGTTAAGCTGTGGTCATCTATACGATAATGCCATATTGAACACAGGAATAACATTGAATCAGCAGGGCAGTGAAGTTGCGTTAATGTGCAGCTTCTGGATAATTTGAGTTGTTTAGATGAGTCACTGCCATATTTTCATACTTTTTTGCTCTACTTGATAAAGCTGAGAGTGACCTGAAGCCTGGCCTGAAGGAGGACGAGACCAGTGTGTGTCACAGTTCAAAGGTCAGGAGCTGGAATGTGACAGCCAATGGTAATTTAATGATGAAGGAAATACAAGCTGCTGTATTTTCATATCATAGGCATTGGTTGAAAACCGTACATTACCTTTTAAAATGTATTTCTTTAACATTGACCGTATTTTATTCTTGGTTTTAAAGATTACATAATAAAAGTTTTCATTCAGCAAGCAAGAATAAACAACCAGTATTATATGGCTTATACAGTCACAATCCAGTGATGATCAAAATTCTCACAACAACAATTTAAAAATACTGTTATAAAAAAAAAAAACTAGCAAATTAATAAAAGTAGAAAAGCATGCATGACAGGTGTAGTTGTAATAATTATATTAGTGTTTACCTACATCATCCCTGATCCCACATAGTGAATGTCAAAACTGTACAGCAACGTATTCAGATTCTATCAAGAAAAATGTATTTATTCTACTATCTGCTGTTTAGTACTTACATGATGCAGATAAAGTGAAAGGATTTATTTTAAAGTATAATTTCTTAACCAAAATGTGATAAGTGTTTTATTAACTTTATTAGCTGAATAGTCCCACATCCTCAAAAGCGTTAGAGCCAACTCCTTTAATCATCCATCCATCCATCCATCCATCCATCCATCCATCCATCCATCCATCCATCCATCCACATACCTTTTTAACATTGATCATGTTGCCTATAAACAGATATTGCAGTGTTATGATAAATATGAAAAATGAAAAGTCATTGTAAAGGAAGCATTATTGTTATTTTCACTTAAATTGTGACCTGTATCACAATCTTAATATGTGCTGAAATAAATGACAATAGAAGAAATTAGGTGTAGAATAGCAGAAAATAATGATAATTAATATTAACCCATAAAGACCCAGTGCAACTTTTGTGGCAGTTCCCAAATCATTTTTTTTTTCTCTAGATTTAACCTTTTTTAAGTGATTTCTCCAATTTTTTTATAATATTATCCACTGTCTGTTTGTGTTTTTTAGGTGAAAATCTGGTATTTTCCTATATTTAATTCATTGATCATATAGATGTTCATAGCTGAGGATTATGTAATCAGAAACAGAGAAAACTGAAGGAAGTGACTTTTTCAGCAGTGATTTCAATAACTGAACACAAAAGCAAATGTTTCCATCCACTGTCATTGTGCAAACGTCATTGGTTTTACTGGTGAATCAATGTTATAGAAGATGACAGTGTTTCCATGGTAACTACGGAGCGGCTGAACATCCAAATGGGCCATATTTAATGACCATGAAAAGATGACAAACTTCCTTCTAAACTAATTATTTTTGTGTATTAACAGGATTAGCGTTTCCACTTGAATTAAACATTTTAGATCAGTAGATGTTTTTGGTTGTCGGTGGTTGTTTGGGTCTTTATGAGTTAACCAAGTTGGTTCAAGAAAACTAATGTTCTTTTATCTCAGAAAATATTTTCTCTTTTTTTTTTTGTGCATGTATGACATCATCTCTATTTGCAAAGTGCCCCATTAAGTTGTAGTAAAGGAACACCATGTATTCACATTAACTCTTGAGGTCTGTATTCCTGTAGAGGTTTGAACTGGTGCCATAAGTAGTAGACGAATGTAGGTCAGAAATTAACTGAGAAGTGTTACGACCACACACACATGTATGTATATGTATATTTAGTTGTATACACATTTAGTGCTGTATGTGTATATTTAGAGTTTTATATGGGGTGTATATATTTATAATGATGATATTTTTTCTACTTTTATGAACTTAGTTTTCTACTTTGCTTTACTGTTGACACACTGTAAGCACACAGTTTCTTCCAGGATTAATAAAGTATTCGGAATCTGAATCTGAATACATGAGTAGATTAATTTGAAGAACAACATTCCAATAGTAGCTGTATCTAAAACTATAGATACAGAAGAACACTATCCTGCAGAATCCGACTGCTGTTTATTGTCAAAGAGGAAACTGTCAGTCTTTTACAGTCCCACATCATACTCAACATAGACAGATACTGGGTTTAATGCACAACAGTATACATTCTTGTAAGATTTTGACCTGACTACAGCTACAGAGTTATGTATGAAAACCATAAAGGCCCAAAAAGCCACCGACCAAAACCATTTACCCATCTAAAATGTTTAATCAATGTTGAGCCATTGATCTTCTCAATACGTGTAAATAATTGATGTAAAATACAGTTTGTCATCTTTTCATGGTCATCAGATATGACCCATTTGGTCATTTGGAGGCTCCATAGTTACCATGGAAACACTGTCATCTTCTACAACATTGATTCATCAGTAAAACCCATTGAGTTGGATCAATGACCGTGGATGGAAATGCTTGGTTTATGTTCAGTTAATGATGAATTTGAGTGAAAAAGTCACTTTTTCTTCACTTTTCTCTGCTTTTAATATAATATCCCTCAACTTGAATCTGAGTTTTTATGAACTTCTATATGATAAGTCAATTAAATATAGGAAAATACCCAGTTTATACTGATAAAATGCAAAATACAGAGTTTAATATTATAGATAAGTGGTGATAAATTGCTTAAGAAAGGTTAGACATAGAGAAAATGTCATTTGGGAACTGCTATAAAAGGAGTTCTGGGTTGTTATGGGTTAAACTGAGCTTTTAGGAACTTCTACATGATCAGTGAATTAAATATAGGGAAATTCCTGATTTTCACCTAAAAAACACAAACAGACAGAAGATAATATTTTAATAAATCATGATAAAGAATAAATAAATATAGATAAATCACTTTAAAAAGATTAAATCAAGAGAAAAATTCATTTGAGAACTGCCACAAAAGAAGCATTGGGTCTTCTTGGGTTAATGTTTCCATGTGTTGTTTGCTGATTGTGTGTCCACTATGTCTTCAGCGACATGTTGCTATTGAACCTCAGCAACAGTGTGACACAAACTAGATTAGAGGTGACACTGGCTAAATGTTTGCAGATGAGGACTTCCAATATCTAATCACCACGGTAACAAGGGTCACCAGGGTGGGCCAGTGGGCCAGATAGCCCAAGGCAATGTGAGTATTAATAGGGCAAGATGTTTACTTCAGAATCATCTATTTCTGCATGTGAGTGTGCGTGCATACGTTTGTGTGTATGTGTGTTCTTAATTGTCCGTTGACCACTTGCCTGAGGGATAAGTGTGCATGACCGCTGATCTCCCTAACTCCACTTAACACAACCCTCTACCCCCTGACCTCCACAGAAACCACACAGTCACCATCCTGGAGGGAGGAGCACGAAGCGGACACTTTATGATGCTAAACCACTGCGTCATAATAGTTGTGTGTGCACATTACTGCGGTCACATAACCACAGTGTCACATACGTAACATTAGTTGGATAGTTTGCTGTCCTTGTGGGGAAAAGGATTCGTCATGAGAAACATTTGGCACGACTTTGCACAAAGATAATGTCAAAAAACAAATGACATGACTTCAACATTTCACATACAGGGCATGGAACCTCTTAACGTGAATGTGTCAGTTTATTTCTGGAAGAGATGGGGATGAAACCACTACCCTGCAGAAGAGCAACAACCTATAGACTCATTTTTAACTCATAAAGACCCAAACATTCACCAAAAACATCTACTGATCTAAACTGTTGAATACCTGTTGATTCACTAATCCTATCAATACATGTGAATAATTGGAGTAAAATACAGTTTGTCGTCTTTTCATGGTCATCAGATATGACCCATTTGGATGTTCAGAGGCTCTATAGTTACCAT
>JAQQZY010000003.1:8933477-8945070 GCA_030068375.1 Ostorhinchus rueppellii | reverse complement strand
AGCTGGGATAGGCTCCATGCGACCCCCGTGACCCTAGTGAGGATAAAGCGGGTATAGAAAATGAATGAATGATTTTTACGACCAAAAACCTTTGTGCGTGGAGAAAATCGACAACTCCTCAAGTCATGACTCTGTGAAATGTGACGTGTAGTGCAATGTAGCCAATCAAGAAGCGAGCTGACTGAGGAAGAAGGAAGCAGGCGTAAATAAAAACAATCATGGCTGACCTGAAACATAAAGTTCAGTGGACCTCAGAAGTTCAGGATTTTTCTGTTAAAAATTAAGAACACCATCGTTCCCTTCTCTCTATGTTGCGTGTTGTGTTTTCCAGTTGTTGCAGTGTTTCTTCTTTGTTTTTGTTAAATCCTGTTTGATCATATGTGATTTTCGGCTTGGAGGACTATAGATTCTAGATCAGTGGTGGGACAGAATGGTTATGTGCGTGGTGTGCTGTGTTGAGATTATCGGAGCACACAGTACCATCAAAACTGTTGTGGGGTCTGTAACAAAATAAAACAAAAACAAAAAAACTCTCCAGTCTTGGAAAATATGGGAAAATATGTGTGTACCCTACTTAAAGTGATTTATCACTGTTTATTATAATATTATCCTCTGTATTTTGCATTTTTTCAGTGTAAATCATGTACTTTTCTGTTTAATTTACTGATCATGTTGATGAGTAAATTCAAATGTTATCACATTAGAAACAGAAAAACACTGACAAAAAAGTGACTTTTTTTTTTTTTAGCTATGAATGTAAAAAAAAAGTGTCTCCATCCACTGTCATTTATCAAACTATATGGGTTTTACTGGCGAATCTGGGTCGCGGAAGATGACAGTGTTTCCATGGTAACTAACGGAGCCTCTGAATGTCCAAATGAGTCATGTCTAATGATCATGAAAAGATGACAAACTGTATTTTACACCAATTATTCACATGTATTGACAGGATTAGTGGATCAGCAGGTATTAAACAGTTCAGATCAGTAGATGCTTTTGGTCACTAGTAGCTGTTTGGGTCTTTATGAATAAACATTAGCTAGTGAGCAACACTAGCACAAAATGAACTACTAAAATGACTTGTTATAATTACGTCTGCATTAATGTTAGCTAACAACACCCTATTCTCCAACAAACAGAAACAAAGAATTCAACCACCAACATACACAAAATGACTGATTTCCTGTTGTGCTGTCCAAACAATTACTCTTTTTACGCTTCTAGCATTATTATATATTTTACTCTGCCAATTGTTGACCCAGTCAAAACAGGTCTGCAACCCATTTTGGGCTTTGATCCTTAGTTTTTGGAAAGGCAGCTTTTCACTATAACACAACAAGGAAACAAGCATTTCCCCATTAAATGGCACACTCACCACACTCTCAATAGGCCTATGTTTAGTTACACAATGGTCCCTCTCTCTCTGTGGACATTATGCTGTGTGTTGTGCGTGACCTGGGACTTTTTCATACTGATAGTCCTATAGATCTAAGCACGATAAGAGACCAGTGTGGTTTTGCAACATAAACATGGAGGAACCTCTTAAGCTTTCATCAATATACCTTTTAAAGTTCCCCATTTTCAGCCAGAATTAAACATTCAAACAGCTTAAATCCAATAAAGGAACTTTGTATAGGGGGGCAGTAAATTGAGTTAGGAGAAATACCCTGTGTGTTTGAACGAGCCGTGCCGGTCTATGATAAAGTGTGTGTTTATATTCCTAAAGCGGGGCCACTGTGATATTGTCTGGTATGTGGAGAGTTATAAGAAGCTTGTGCTTAACTCAATCTGCAAGAAAAACAGCCCCAGGCAGGAGCACAGAGAGAATTCACATAAGTTCGTTCCTGTCTTCCTGCTTCTTTTCGTGTGTGTGTTTTGTTCTCTTATGCTTCTGCTCACTTGTTTATTGCTCATTTTCAAACTTTCAATCAGACATATTTCTTCTGACTTTATCCCATTGCACCACTAATCACCATGAATAAGATATTTATTCCCCTCCACCTCCTCTCCTCTGCCTGAGGTATGAGCCTATCAAGGGAACTGAGCGGTCATTTTTGTGGAGGTGAATGCGTCGGCTCGTGGTCCAGCTGTAGGTCGTTGTCATCTGGGGACGGGGTCAGTCTGAGAGGTCATAGGTCAAGACTGATGAGTGCAGTTGGCACCGTCCTGAGGGAACGCCTGTGTGAGTGCTCATTATGCTCTGTTTATGGGCTGCCAACTGGACCTCTGTCCCAACTTCCTCACCACTCTGTCATTGTCTTCCTACTCTTTTTTTTTTTTTTTTTTAACAGAGCATCTATATTAATTACAATTTCTTTTCCAAGAAAAAAAACCCCTACTATGTGCTCAAATTTTCCTCTTGTATTTCACAGCTTTACTCATGATGTAAAAAACATGCGGCTTTACTAACTTTACTTGGTCCAGAAGAATCAAGCTTAGTTTTTCTATATCATTTTCATCTTAAAGCACTTCTTTACACGTATAGCTCCAGAAATAATTATCCTACAACTGGAGATTTTCTATATAAATTCTACAGAACAGTTCTTCAAATATCCATTCTTGGAATATTAAAACTGTTCTTCTGCTTCATGTTTATAAATTATGTCTTGCTTGTTGCTGAGGAAATCTGTTGGCTTCACTTAAGCCTGATTTATGACTTTTTACATCATGCTGACTTTGTTAGAGGAGTCCAATAATTATTTCCAAAGCTGTATTCATTATTAAAGCAAAAATGGAACAATGGATATCTTTTGAAAACATCTACGAATTGTAGATCTGTAGACGCCTGGAAAATAAAGGTGTACATGTATATTTTTTTCCATTCCACAGAATATTCATTTAATTACAAGGTTTTATACTGACGTCAGGCATCGAGTTGAAAGCAGGAGACACACAGGAACTTATGAATGTACACAGTGAAAAAACAAACAAACAAAAAACCTTCACTTCCACACATACAGACCATACAGACACTAACCGTTTCAGGTTTAGATGAAACACAGATAATTAGCTCTAATAGAAACCAGACTTGCCAGTGTAGCCTCTGTGTGTGTGTGTGTGTGTGTGTCTGTGCGTGTGTATGTGTGCTTGTGTGTGTGTGTGTGTGCGTGTGTATGTGTGCTTGTGTGTGTGCGTGCTTGTGTATGTTTATGTGTGTGTCTGTCAGCCTGACTTCCTCTCCCCCCGTCTCTTTGTGAGCTTGTAACCCCATAATGGGGAACTTCAGAGAGAGAGAGAGAGATGGATGGAACTGAGGGAGATGCAAAGCTGAAAGAAATAAAAAAGGTTCAGAACACAGGTACAGATCTTTGCTGGAACATTGAATTAACCCAGCAAACTCAGACTTCGTATCATTGCAGAAAACTGTCTGAAAAAACAATTTTTGCGAAGATTTACAGCTCATGGCACTATGAAAACACACAGGGCTGCACCTTTGACATTTAGATCACTTTTAGGACCACAAGCCCAAAGAAGGGAGATAGTAAGTGTGATTAATGAGCAGGAGAGAGTGTGTGTCTGTGTCAGTCATCAAAGACACTATAAATCATAGCACACTTAAATCCAGAGAGCCAGATGCCTTCACACTGATAACAAGCGGTCATCCCATTACCTTAAACATCAAAGAGGGGCAGGAGCGCAGTTGTAGGAGCCTTCTTCCCCCTCTTTTTTCTGTCTGTGGAATGTATTTCCCTGTTTGGTAGGCGTGAGAAATATCCCTCTGTGTGTGTATAACCTATATGTGTGTATGTGCGTATGTGTTCTGAAGCCTCAGAGGTGACATTCCTCTGTGTCAGAGCAACAGCCTCAAGTTTAAGATAACACGGCCACGGTGATCTAAGGGTGGGAATCGATTCCCCCCGGTGGCTGGCGAGGGCCTTGGGTCAGAGCTGATGGCTTTACCTTCCGCACGCAATCTGTGATGCAAAAACACAGTAATATTCCCATAATCATCCCTCAGAAACCCTATGGACAGATGTGCAACGCACTGGTGAATATGTATTGACTACAGTATCTTTCATCTCTTGGCTGATTGATGGAACATTAGTGCTTCTGTCACAGCCTGTTCCTGCAGGAGCTTCATTTCAGAGTGAAATACAGGCTCTGAAATGTATTTATTGTTATAAGGGATGAACAGATTTGGCTTGTGGATGATAAGGGAAAAATACTGTAAAGTCCAAACTTCATTTATTAGATTAGAACGGATTTAAGTTTATTGTCATTATAGAACTATAACATGGAATTAGGGATCCAAGAGCAAAAATTACTGCAAAAAGAATACAAATAATGAAAGCAAACAATTCTATATTAAAACAGATCTATAAATAAATATAAAGTTCTGCACATACAAGTATATAGATATAACTAGACCTAAAAGTGAATTATTTGTTGCAGCCCAGAAAGTTATGAATATCATTGGAAGAGGTGAAGTGAATATTAATAATCTGATAAAAATTAAACAAAAACAGGCTTATTAGCTGTGTTCATGACTTTCCCTACTTTACAAAACCTCTTAGCATTAATTGAAATAGTTTGCATTTTTTAATATATTGTAGCTTTTGAGCCATAAAAGTGAACTAAGCAGTAAAAGTCGGGTAGTGTTCGATAACATGCGTGACAGGTTATAGGTTTTAATACACGGTATTTGATGTTTTTGTGGGTAACTCATTCCACTTTTGTCTGATTCAGGTATTTGTATGAAATATTCCAGGACCTATCCAACAAAGTTCATAGTGTCTATGTTCTTATAGTTTTAGTTTATTTAGTTTTCTTCTATATCCTCTGAGGAATACTGAAGTTTACCACCGAAACTGTCGGGTATGTATATTTGACATTACGTGTCTGATATAGAAGAAAAAAAAAAAAAATCCCAGGACCTAGATTGGATTATGACCCACATCCACCTAGTTATCTGTCAGAACTCTTGGGGTAACTGGTGTAGCACCTGCAGGAGACTCCCATGTTGACCTGTGGCTCAGAGGACATCTGGGAATATCGTGCATGCCTCCCACAGCTCCGCAACCACCCTGTTCAAACAGACCACCAGCTAATTATGGCTTTCCCAGATCCCTGAGCTCAAGAAATCACTACAGAATAAGCTGTGGGTATGAGATGTTTTCTTTTGCCCCCTCCACTGAGGTTTAGTTAACTGGGGATTCAGCAACAACCAGTGAAAATAAACTCTCTGCACAGACCTTGAATACGAAGACTATGGGAAATGAGTTTGTTTCAAATATTTCAGGTATTCTTAAGCATTCAGGACAGTTTATTATTTTGTCTTTCGTTGGACAGATCACAGCCTAAAACTCCATGAATGAATATCCAAACACCTCAGAGGTTTAAAATACATCCATTCTGTTTATTCAAGATATCACAATATATATTTACAACACTCAAAATGAGCAGACTCCAGATCCATTTAGCATTCCGTGATATCCCACAATAAATATCTTTTATTGGAGTGGGAAAGAATTTCAAAATTGTGTAGAAAAATAAATACAAAATACTTCATTTGCTGTGAGACACTGTCACAGGGAATGTGTGGAATGGATTGTCATGTTTCTCTCATGTTTCAAAATGTAGCAGTTCCACAGAGTCCTTTCTTGTTTTTACAACATTCATAGTCGCAGTGGTCTTTCTTCTTCTTTCTTCATATTTGTCCAGTCCTAAGTGCTCCCTTGCAAATGTTTCAGTCCATGCAATGGGAAAAATATGAAAAGCCCACTCTCCTCTGAGGCCTGACACGCAGTGGCTGACTGGGCCTGGGCCTCAACTGTGTTTGACCTGTTTCAGTCTATCAGAAGATTTGGACTGATCCACTGGTTCTTCAGTCTGGATAATCTGGGAAAGAAATATGTTTGGATTTAGGAAAAAAAAAAATCAATGACCAGAAATCAGATGCATGTCTTGTGATAAAGATAAAGTGCTATAAAGCTAGAACATTTATGCTGTGCACAATTTTCTTATCTTAAAACAGGCTCATTGTGTAATTTCAGTTGTTTGTATGGTGTGTGCAAGTAATATTTCAAAGGGGTGGTGAAACCCCTTGGCTGTTGTACAAATAACGTGCGTAACCTGAGATTTTGGTTCCCTCCACTGGGACTGTTAAAGTTTTCATAAAGAAAATAGAAGGAAGAAATACATTTAGATGGCTTTTGGGGGTGCTCTACAGTACCTCCTCCCTACTGGAGTATTACATTATTATTTTCTATTTGAGAGTTGTGCGTAAAATTGCGCGTAAAAAGGAACATTTTGGCACAACTTGTTTTCTTTACCGAAAAGTAAAATGGACTCAGCTTACCTTGCTGTTCCAACCCCATCAGCCGGGCTAGTGGGACGTTGTAGACAGAGACCACGCGCCCCCCATCCTCCAGACCGAGAATGCGTAGCTCAAACGCTCGTGCGCCACGTAGCTGCAGCTGGACCCTCGCGCGTCCAACTCATCGCTCTGCAGAACCTGGCATAGAAAATCGATGTACCGAGCCGCCAGCTTCAGCGTCTGTATTTTGCTGAGTTTGTCCGACGGGAGGGTGGGAATGATCTTACGTAACGACGTGAAAGCCTCGTTGAGGGACTGCGTCCGTTGCCTCTCGCGGATGTTGGCCATCACGCGCTGTGTCTGGAGGTCATCGAAGGAGCGCGCGGGGCTGCTGCTGGCTTCGCTGCCGCCACTCCCGGCGCTCCCACTGCCTCCACCGTCACAGATCTTCCTGCATTTCTTTTTCCCGGGGCTCGGACTCTCTACGTCCCCCTCCTCCTCCTCGTCCGCGCTCCTCCGCGTTGCCCGGCGCTTCCTTGCGCCTCTCCTCGGCAGCTGACGGTCCGTCTCCTCCTCACTGTTCCCCGCACTGTCCATTGGGGAGGAGTCCTCTTCTCGCATGGTCTTTCTTAAAAAACTTTGCTGTGGTCTTGGGGACCAGTATGATCTCGTGTAACCCCCAACTCGTACCTCCTCAACTACTGTCAACAAACACAACACGTTATCAGGCCCGTGTATGGCTGCTGGTCGCTGTTATGGTAATATTCATAAGCCACAGAGAAGGAGAGGAGTCTGCCAGACTAGGAGGGCCGGGGCTCTTATAGGGGAGCGGGCAGGAGGATTTTGGGGAGCTCTGTGATTGGGTGAGAGGGATTGTAACATAATACTGCAGGAGAAACAGGACTAGCTATAATATCAGAAATATCAGGGTGGATGTGTGCAAGGACTGTAAAACTGTCTGTACTTAAGAGGGGATGAACTGTGCCTGTCCCACCCCAAGTTCTGCCTGCCCAAAATACATTTGGAGCTTTTACACTGACAGAAAATAAGAAGACAGAAGAAAGAAGACTTCAGATCTGTCCATTTAGTGTTAGTCTGGCATAACATCCAGTTTACCTGTATTTCTGTTGAGTATTTCATACTTTGTTTTAACCTGAAAATGTTAAAATGAATCTAAGTTGAGTATAAATATCTAAATCAACAGACTGAAACTCAGATTATAAAAAAACACCTTCATAAATTTGAACATTTTCTAATTCATTTGTAAATAGACTTTATGTTTTTCAGTGAGGAAACACGAACTGATTGTATATATTTTCTGTGGCAGATAACCTAAGGCCTTGTCTCCACATGCAGGTCTAGACTCTGCCTGAGATGGAGGCAGTGTTGGCGGTGGGACTGTACCAGACCTGCTAAAACACAGGAGGCTGTCACAGCAGGAGGCCTCAGGTCGTAAGACCGAGGTGTTTATTTTCCCGTCAGCGGCCCCGCGTTGAGGTATGCGCCTAAATGGGTCTGACTCCCGCAGGGATCTCGACACCGCGGCTCAGGTTTAAAAGCCGGGCCGTCCCAGGGAGCTCATAGGGCGGATCCGCGCTCACAGCGGGGTCGCCAAGGCGGTGTAGGGCTGCAGCAGCAATACAAACAGGAGAGGTGGTAGAGATATGCAGGGGAACGAGAGAAGGACGGTTACACACACAGATCCTATACACGGTCAGGCATCCACATGACCACCCAGATCCGCTTCTGTTGGATCAAAACGTGTTCCTAAAAGTAGATGTGGCATTTTTTGGGGATGGTCTGTGGTGTCAGTTGTAGCTGGGAAACCTCACATCTGACTAAGGAGGATGACAAATGAGGAGAGCCGCAACACAGCGGGCCTTTGAGGGCTATCTTTCCGTCTTTCATCCATCAACCCCGCGTATCTGAAGGCCTGTCTGTCCAGAAATTACGCATCAACACTCTAACTCAATTTACACCTCAGTGCCAAAGATAATATAATATCACATGAAGTGATTAGCGATTTAAATCCACTCAATCTTAACCTCATTTACACTTGCCAAGGTTGACAGGCTTCTTGAGGGGCCATAAATTCTACCTCATTTGCTTCCAGTTTTCGTTTGGGGAGAAAATGCAAACTGAGGAGGTGGACCAGGTGAGGCATCTGTGCGCTCTCCAAGGTGCTGAAAATTCACACCTGCCCGACAATAAAGATCATTCATTCATTCATTCATTCATTCATTCATTCATTCATTCATTCATTCATTCATTCATATATACATCGTTGCGTTGTGTTGCATGCGCTGCAAAGAACATATAAAATGAGCAGAATCTATACATTTATTTCTTGACATTATTTATACTCTATATCGGGGAATGCAAAGCTCCACTACTACACTTTGATCACATCTAATTATGAAACCAAGTCATTTCCGCCATGAAACGTAAATGTCAGTGTGAAAGCGCAGATTGTAGTTCCCTGTATTATTTCTTAAATATATTGGCTCAGTCTATAATAGATCATTTCGCAGGTACATTTTCATTGCGGAGGTCAGCATCAACAATACAGGCCATGGATTAGTTCATATTTGACGGCTGTGTCTCAGGTATTCTCCAGCAGGTCCGTCATGAAGGAGATGTAGATGATGGCCAAACGGAGGGTCTCAATACGGGACAGTCTCTTCTCGTAGGCGAATGTGGGAACTTTCCTCCTCAGTTCATCAAACGCCTCATTCAGGCTGAACATCCTCTTCCTCTCCCGGACATTGGCCGCTTGTCTTTGGACCACAGTGATGATCCTCCTCCGTTTGGACTTGCTGCTTGGCCCGTGCGTCCCGCGGCTGCAGTACCTCGGTGCGCCCATCACCAGGTGGTCGGTGCTCACCTCCGCAGTGCGCACGCCGTTCTCCAGGTCTCCACCCCAGGCCGAGTCGCTCCGACATATCTGGTTGTTCAATCCGAAAGGGGAATCCACCTGTTGTTTGGGTACTAAGGCGTACTTTTGAGGCAGCTCCATCAGATTCATGTCATTGACCAAATGTATGGTGGAGTTCACTAGACGCTCCTGCATCTCTGCATTCATAGTCCAAATGCAGACTCGCACAGAATGAGCTCTGCTTTATTTGTCTGCTGCAATTAAACCTTCAAGAATGACTAGAATCACTCATCGCAGGACTGTTGCTGTGACGCATCCCAACAAGTGAATCCACCTCTGTCTGAATCCGGTCAGTGCGCAACAGGGTAAGATCCTCTTTGGCTGGACTCCAAGGGCCATTCCTGCTGTTTTAATAACTCTCCCATACAATCTCAATGCCCTACGTCTGTCATGCCCTCTCTGTGTCTAAATGGAATCAATTTCTGACTTTACCCGTCCGATGACTGTGTTAAATCCAAAAGTGAGGCTTAAAACGGCCGAGAGGAAACTGGAGGGCCTCGCCAATTGATGCGCTGTCCTCCTGGAGGCCCTTAATGAGCTTCTGAAGAACGGAGGCTCTTGACAGAAGGTCATACAGTCTTGTTTGCACTTTCCTCTCTGCTTCACGGGCTAAATAATGGCACTTTTATCACTTAAACAGGCCAGGAGAAGACCAAATAGAACATTCTCTAACAGTCACTATACACCACAAGCTTTTCTGTTGCAAATTGAAGCAAATAACTGTCCGTTCCCATGGTAAGACAGAGTCCACACTGCAGGGACCACAAAAATAACTGTGGGCTTTAATCCCTAGGAAAGAGTGCTTGGTCATTAGGAGGAGATCTGCAGTAATGACACCAAATGACCTTCTGTTACATTTGTTAATGTTCAGTTGCTCAGTGACATATCAAACTCCTCCACTCTTCTGTTACTGAGATTATGTGGAGGGGGACATTAATTGCACATTTCACTTGCCAAATAGAATTCCCTTTATGCTTTACCTAATAAATAATTCAATATTTTTTCAAGGCAAATGGGAGACTGTACTAGGGACTACACCAGCGCAGAACAAGAAACAAAGTTTTGGCTTCTTGAGGCTGAGTAACTTGCTAAAAGAGTCAAAATCAACTATTGTGGTTGAAGGAGGGTTTGCTATTCTGAAACTTGCTGAATTCAGCCCATACAGAGCTGGTGGTTTTAAAACCCACTCACACATGATGATAAATTGTTCCAAAGGCGTGTAAAAAATAACTTTCCCCTGTCCAGAGCTGCTCTAACTTGAAACTAATCGTATTATTCTCCCTTTGTTTCATCGTTTCTGGGACATCACAGGTCGATGCCAGAACAACAACTCTGGGTTTCAGAAGAGATTTACTTTTACTGTAAAGTGTTTGTTCTTGTTTTTACAAGCAACTAAATGTATGAACTCAGTGATCTTATATTTATACAATAAAAAGGTCAAATTAGAGACTGTTGGACTTTTTAAATACACACATATCAACATAGATATTTCATCAGGGAGTATTGAATGAGTTATTCTTCTGTTATAATCAACTTTAATCACGTCTGTCTAAATGTTAAATGGCAGAAATGGTAAGCCAACCAGTATGGGATTTACTCATCACTCAGTTTATTAGACACACCTGGAACTTTCCTGGTGTGACATAATATAATGTCCTCTGTTAAATAAACAGAACAAATAATAATTATAATCAAACAATATATGTTTTTAGCTACAATGCATTTATTCAACACTTGCTTCAACTGAAATTTGGTTTCAGAGCGGTGTTTAATATAACCTGATGATATGTGGTGCTTATTTTTTCTGTTCTTTTTTTTTTACGGGATTGTGATTTTTTCCCCCAATAGCCTCTGATATGACAATTTCATGATGCTATTTTTATTTTTAGATTTTATACTCTATGTTCTATATAAGAACATTATGTATTCTTTTTTGTATCAACTTCTTTTAACTTATGTATTTTTACTACACTAATGAAATTATCATTATTATTGTTTTTTATGATTATGATTATTATTATTATTTTATGTTGTAAAGTGCTGCTTTAGATCAGTTTAAGTCCCATCCCAGAATTAACCATCCATATTAAACATAGACAACTTGGCAGAGATGTATAAAGTACTGGAGTACAGGAGTGCAGTAGAAGTACAAGTACTATATCAAAAAACTGACTTGAGTAAAAGTTGAAGTGTTCTTCAAACATCATACTTAAGTGAAAGTACTAAAGTATTCACAATTTTATGTACTTAAGTATCACAAGTAGAAGTATGTAAAAAAATTACTACTGTACTCTTACTACACTAATTTAAAGTACTGTTATACTGAAAGAAAGCAGTCACAAGTTTCAATATCATTATATATTTAATATTTCACAATCTTTCAGGAGGCAGAGTAGGGATTT
>JAQQZY010000003.1:8792065-8803489 GCA_030068375.1 Ostorhinchus rueppellii | reverse complement strand
AATCCATTATTATTATTATTATTATTATTATTATTATTATTATTATTATTATTATTATTATTATTATTATTATTAAAATGCAAAGGGACGTCACTCTAAATACAACCTCTTTGGTTTATAGAAGCTGTTTTTTTTTATAAGATAAACTCTGTAAAACTGTTTGCTCTCTCTCTCTCTCTTGTCTCATTGGTGGTGCGTGTGTGTGTGTATAAAAAATTACATCGCATACACACTACATTAACTGTATGTGATGTCATTAAAATGCTCCGTATTCCACTGCATACTGTGTATTACATTATTTAAAACCCTGTAAGAATTTCCAGTTTCCAGCATAAAAATGTCCTCAGATAATCCTTGTCTACTTTTACTGAAGACAATGTCCTAGTTACTGTTCACCCCTGCTGCTCTTATCTGTTTATACAGACACATCTTCTTCAGTGTCTGTTTGTGTGTGACAGTCAAAACAGTTTTGAAAAATATGGATGTAGTAGTCACATGTGTGTAAGAGGGGAATCCATGCACCTGCAGCTGCATTCTTCCCAATCTCATGTTTTTGTCTGTGTTTGAGAATGTTTTAGTTCCAGTTTCCAGCTTATGTGTGTGCTTTCATGTGTCCACAGAGTGTGCCAGCACTGGGCGAGTGGTGGGATATTTCCTGAGCGTGTGTGCACTTACGGTACTGTGTGGTCTTGTGGTGGTGGCGGTGTCCAGGCTGCTGGTACAGAAGAGACGCTGGACACCAGGGGACCCTACTGAGGACACTGACTATCACTGCAATGTCAAGGTTAGAAAACAAAACTGCCCTGATGACCGTTAAGTGCTGGTTTCTTCAAGACTAAAATAAACCAATGTGGTCAGCAAGACAACAGGGTTTAATCAGGGTTGAAATAATGGCTGCTCAATTAATCGAATTTTGATCACAATTTCGATTTTGTTGTTAGACGATTTCAAAACTCATATAATCGAGTTGAAACGATTTATTTTCCGTTTTTCTTTACACAATTTCTGAGACGCGCATGTGTAATACGTTCCGTTCCACAGCAAACAGCTGTAAAGTACATATTTGTAGCCAAAATGTATTTTCAATTTGGATATTTTGCATAAAGAATCAATAACAAAGTTTTTTTTGACAGTGAGAGAAATGCTGAATAAATGCATTGTGAAACTCAAAATTAATCTGTTGAATAATCGTGATTTCAATATTGACCAAAATAATCGTGATATTGATTTTTTCTGTAATCGAGCAGCCCAAGTTGAAATGCCTCCGGTCCTATCAGAAACACTGAGGGATGCTTTTTTTTTCTTTATGTATGATTTACTTGTCCAGGGTGTACCCCGCCTTCGCCCTTAAGTAGCTGGGATAGGCTCTATGTGACCCCCGTGACCCTAGTGAGGATAAAGCGGGTATAGAAAATGAATGAATGAATGTATGATTTATTTATAGAAGTTATCATATAAAACATGATGCACAACAATCTTCACAAATAGTTGCACAACTACGGTACATATCAGACAACCAAATAGTGAAGACACACTGGACAGCAAACTCCCACCTCATCCCTTCCCAGTCCAAAAAATAAATAAATAAATAAAGTAAGTAAGGAAATAAAAACAAATGATTAAAAATAAATAAATTCCTGCATGCTGCTAATATATCAAATGTCAATACAGGCTGATATGAAACTGGGCATTGGTGCATTGGAGAGTGAGGGATACTTTTAACACTTTTATCCACCTTTTACAAATGCGCTCTGCCTGCTAGAACCAGGAGGTGGACATTACAGTCTGCTGTTCGAGGTGCAGTACATCTGTATTTCATATTTCCTCTCAACTCCCAGCTCGCCATCTGAAGCGTCCAGATTTTAACTCTGTAGTGATGTACAGCACCACTGAGAAGGAAAAGATGCCGATTTCAACACTGAGGGGCCTTTTCAAGAGATATATTTACAAAAAAACATTAGTGTTTGACAACATCGCTGCAGAATCCTCATCTGGATTACACTGCAGAAGATAAAGTGCATGAATTGATCACACATTTTAATCACTTGATGGAGAGTAATTCCCTTGTGATGCTGCAGATGTAACATATACGCTGCTTTAAATGGTTTGTATTATCTGTGCATTCTTCGTCTACTTTTACATAATTCAACAAATGGTCACTCTGCCGCTGAAGTTTAATATTTATGAAATCCAGGCATCCGTTGGAAACCTTGACAGATATGAATGATTAAAGGGCAAAAGCCTCAGCTATAGTTACACTCTAGGTCTTTTAGCTTCATGGGTGTGTTAAAGTAAACTGCTGGAATGCATTACAGCTCGATCAGATCTGTATGTTTTCTTTTTTTTTTTCTTTTTTCCTTTATTGAGGATCATTACAAGAAAAACTTAGTCGCCATATACTACATTCTTTTACAGTCTGATCCATATTTTCTTTTTTAACTCACTTCTTTTACACCATATCAATATACAACATATGGGAACATTGATTAGAACAGAACGTAAGGTGTTGTATAAAATTACAAAAAATAAAACAAGCAAAATGTTTAATAGGCTTTTTTCTTTTTTTTTCTTTTTTCTTTAAACAAAAGTCAGGCATTTCAAAGAAATATACATTTTCCATTTCTTCCACATTTTTTTCAAATTTACAGTTCTGGAGCCTCAAAGAGGAAGTAATTCTTTCCATGACGTAGATTTCATTTATAATATCGTACGACTCCTGAATAGATGGGGGATCTGGTTTAAAACATTTCTTTGAGACTGCTTTTCTAGCTGCTGCACTCAATATTCCAAACAGTTTCTTAGTTGTAATGTTTGTGGTTGTTGAAGATAGGAGTCCAAAAAAAAGTTCATCCCAGTTGAAAGTTATTTTCATCTCAAATATGGTTTCTAATGACCTCCGCCAAGGAAGTTATGTTTTCATCGGCGTTGGTTTGTCTGTTTGTCTGTTAGCAAGATAACTCAAAAAGTTATGGACAGATTTGGTGACATTTTCAGGATATGTCCGCTCTGGGTCAAGGGAGAGATGATTACATTTTGGAGGCGATCTGGATCAGCATCTGGATCCAGGAATTTTTTAAAGGGATTCTTTATCATTGCGAGATAGGGCATGGTGGACCAGAGTTGATTATTAGGTCATTCATCACCATCTAGTGGAGGAAAGTACAAACACTACCTTAAAAAAATAAATACAAACACTATCTTGGCAGAGGTCTGCGCTCTCTGAGTGCTTTTCTAGTTCAGAATGAATTTTACACCAGAAAGAGTGTACCCATGGACAGTCCCAAAACACATGGTAGTAATTAGCATCCTGAGAACCACAGCTCCTCCAGATCTGTATGTGTTCATGAAACCATGCAGGAGTGTTTGTCCTTTCACTTAAAGTATGTTTCTGTCGCCTCATAGGACCTTTCATACATCCCTACAACCAATGAGAAGACAGTTACCTACAGGAGGGACAGACCACTTGATCACCCTGTGGAAATGCACATCCAGCTTCCCAAGATGCCCCTTGGTGACCCCTGGCGCTGCTAGGCATCGGTGAAGGTCAAAAGGAACCATATAGAGATACCCTGAAGAAAAGCTGGATGAAGGGGTTTTCTTTACGCCTCGTCAACCAGCTCAATGTGGAGATGAACTAAACTATGAAACCTCTGGGGAGTCCCTGAACTGAAGGTGGACCAAACTCTCATAAACTGTGTGACTAATATGGTCAGTATCCTAAAAACTGAAACAAACAGCACAAGTACCCCCACCTCTCCTCCTTCTGTAGCAGCAGGTCGTCTCTACTACAGAGTAGCAGGTGATCATTCCTTGCTTTTTAGCCATTCAGCAATTACTGCTCTAATTTATGATTGTGTGGGTGTGGGTGTGTTGAGGGTGTATTCTATGCTCTATTAGGGCATTCTATTTATAATTTCATCGTGAAGACACTACATGTTTTGGGTTTATGTTTTGATGGGAGGCTTCCATATTAAAATGTCTCAGTCTTAGTCTGCCCCCCTGTGGTCAGCCTGAGGTATGACGTTTTATCCCCTAATAATACTGTCGACATTACTGACCTCAAATGTACTTCTTTGGGATTTTAACCCATAAAGACCCAGTGTTATTTTGTGGCAGTTCCAAAATATTTTTTTTCTCTTTATTGAAATTTTATTAAGTGATTTATCACCATTTATTATAATAATATCCTCTGTATTTTGCATTTTTCCAGTGAAAATCAGCCATTTTCCTATATTGAATTTGCTAATTATGTAGACCAAGGGTGTCAAACATATGGCCCGGGGGCCAAAACTAGCCCGCCAAAGGTTCCAACCTGGCCCGCAGGATGAATTTACAAAATTGCACGGAAGACATTAGATATTGTAATTTGTCAAGGGTGTCAAATTGCATTATGAAAATATTTACATTTAGAAACTATTACCACAATAAAATGTGAATATCCCGAACAATTATGAACAACTTCAACAATTTAAGTAAAAAAAAGTCAAATTTAACAAAATAATCGATTAATAGTGATCTGTACATTGTCCTGATGTTATTGTTGTTGAAACTTTTCTTATTTTTCTAGAGAAATGTAAAATTGTACATGGTAGTTCAGGTAATTCATATTTTCACATTAAAACAAAGTGAAAAATTTGGATTATTATGTAAAGGTTAATATGTCTAGTATTTTACTGGTCTCTCCGTGATCCTAGTGAAGATAAAACAAGTTCACAAAATGGATGAATGAATGAATTTTACTTGACATCACATTGGGCTTGAATGCGGCCCCTGAGCTGAAATGAGTTTTACACCCCTCTGATGTACATGTTCATAAAAGCTCAGATTACAGTTGATGATTATTATATCAGAAACAGAGAAGACTGAAGAATTGATTTCTTTTCCCCATAAAATATCATTAACTGAAAAGAAATCAAGCCTGTCCATTCACTGTCATTTATAAAACTCCACTGTTGAATTGATGTTGTAGAAGATGACAGGGTTTCTATGGTAACTACAGAGCTTCTGAACATCCAAATGGGTCATATTTGGTGACCATGAAAAGATGACAAACTGCATTTTACACCAATTATGTCAATGTATTGATAGGTTTAGTGGTTCAGAAGTTATTAAACATTTTAGAAGAGTAGATGCTTTTGGTCGCCAGTGGATGTTTGGGTCTTTATGGGTTAATAATGGTGACATATATATTGGCATTCCTCATACTATCACACTGATCATAGCTTCTAGTGAATTGTGGGGAACTTAGTGTATTTGATTTTGATTTTTTTTTTTTATTGTACTGTGTTACTGTTAACCAATCGATTCAGTGATATTTTTGGATGCTTTTCTGTCATTGTTTTAATGATAATATGATTTTGCAATGTTTATAATCTCTTTAGATTTGCACTTGAACAATTGTTTTTGCATTATACTACTGAAAACTGTGGGGGTCTTGTTATGACAGGGCAGGAGAGTTGTTCAAGTGGGTTTGGGAAACTTGTTTGCATTATTTTGGGCATTAGGAGCCATCCATGCATTATGTTTTCGAAGCTTCTGAAGCTCATGTAAACAAATCCACGACACTGGAATGACAATGGACTGAAAAATAATATTTGAAATGCCTACATACTGACAGTTTATGGCAGCCAAGTCATCAACAGCCAAACATCTCTATATTACAGGCAGAACTTCTGTTTGTACGCATCATCACTGGATG
The DNA here is from genome assembly GCA_030068375.1 of Ostorhinchus rueppellii. NCBI lineage: Eukaryota > Metazoa > Chordata > Actinopteri > Kurtiformes > Apogonidae > Ostorhinchus > Ostorhinchus rueppellii. Next base: position 8,797,791 of record JAQQZY010000003.1, on the reverse strand, counting down.
TAGAGGTTTAGACTCATAGACCAACTCCTGGGCAAAAAGGTTCGAATCAGCTCTAAAGGTACTGGGATCAGAGGTGGAGAACAGTCCCCTCATGCACTAGATCCTCTAGATCCAGAATGCCAGTTCCATGGCATCTTGTGAGATTTGTGCTTGCCCAGTTTGATATCTTCTTCATTTCTTATTTAACTTAATGTTGTTTACAGCAATAGCTGCTTTATTTTATTGAGTCAGGAACACTAATTATTATTTATTGTGATTTTTCTTTTTATTTTATACCTACGGTTATCAAGAAAAATGATCAGACTTTTGGCTACTTGAGTTGCAGGTAGTAAGTACTGTTACTGTTTCTGACAGTTTGCATTTCTAACCATGATAATAATTCAGCAATAAGGTAATAATCATCTCATTTGATTGGGCACTGTGCTCGGAATAACAACAGCACTTTTCTGTGTAGTTTTACTCTCAACTAATGTGACTCATTGTGTAGCAAAAATGTTTCCATCACAATAAAAACATGCAAGATTTTTTTTGTAATTTCTCGAGTTCTGCAGTTTTTCTGTTGTAAACCTGCCTTTATTTGTATTCCAGTGTAAAATGATAAAGTATCTTAGTGTAGTGAAACATTCCACTCAGTTTCTTAACTTTAAGAACCAAATGATGAGATCTGCCGAAGGTTGACTTTCTAAAGTGAACACTAGGTGGAGATACACACCTACAGACCTCCACCGTCACTGAGGCCCTTTGCATGCACACTTACAGTCTGATTTCTACAGTCATCAGAATACTCAAGTTATCGTGTAAACAGCATAATCACATGTGCTTTATCAAATAATAGAATTAGGACAAATCACACTTGGGTTTCTCCCCAATATCCCAGTGTCGTATACCTGTTAATCTGATTTATTTCATTTTCAAAAGAAAAGAAAAGGAAAGAAAAGAAAAGAAATAAGTCATTGAAAAGTTTACTCCTAGTAATCATATTTTTGTGCTCATATAAACGGACAGCCTTGCAGGATTTACTTCTGCACAAACCAAAGAATGACATCTAACATCACATCCAAACCTTTAACCAACATCCAAACATCTTATACTGAACATCAGTTCATCTCAGTCAAAAACTGAGGCTGGAGTAAAAGTTTTTGTAAAAGTCACCATTGATATATCCTCTGAACCAAACATATCAAGAAGAAATTCCCTGAATGAACAAATTCAGAAACTGGCACTGAACTGTATGAGGCTTAACCTGAATCTGATGTAAGACCTTCCTCAGATGTTACACAGGCTACCATACTGTTGAAGTATTTAGTTCCTTAACATAAATGATTCTGATGCCAATGATACACCTGAGACAAAGGTAAAATTAACGAATAATCTCAGTATAATATACATGAATAATAAGAAATAAATTGACAGAAAAACTAATTAATCACGAACACAGAATTGACGACATTTAGGAAATGTCAAGAAATAACCCAGCTATAAAAGTGTGCAGTTTAGTCCTCAGTCAACTTTAGTCAAATTGAGCATATTTACAAAGTCTTCAGATTACACAAGTTTGTTCATAAAGTGAAAATTTATTTATAAAGAAGGGGGTAACAGATGAGGTAAGGACACAGTGTTTCATCATAAAGTGCTATTTGAGTTTCATGTGTCCGTGAAAACAGTCCACGGGCTGCTACCGTGTCATCAAATGCCCTACAATTTTCTGAGTCCGTGTTTAACTTTATTACTATTCCACCGCACCCTTGTCCCCGGTGGTCTGTCCAGCCTCGCGCCCGCTCGGCCCGGGGGACTGTCTGGGGCTACCGGGGACACTGTTGTCCGTGTCACTGCCGCCTTTACCCAGCCCCTGTTCACCGCCGTCCTCTGCGCTGTGCGTCCTCACGTGTTTACTCAGATGGTCGGAGCGCATGAACCGTTTGTGGCAAACCGAGCATTCAAAGCGCTTCTCCCCGGTGTGCGTGCGCAGATGCCGCTGCAGTTCGTCGGAGCGCGTGAAGCGCTTCCCACAGAACAGCCAGTTGCAGACAAACGGCCTCTCCCCGGTATGCCACCGCAGGTGGGCCTTCAGGTGAGAGGTCTTACCATAAACTTTACCACATCCCGGGATGTGGCAGCTATGCAAGCCCCTCCGCCGAGGGCTCGTGCCCCCTTGGCCCAAACTCTCCGCCTCCTGGCAGTTTGGACAGTCGCACGTGGCTCTGCCGGTGTAGCGCCTCGAGGAGGAGCGCACGGACGCGGGCAGAGAAACGATGGGAGTGGTCGTCAGCGAAGGTGAACCGGGCGAGCTGGATTCTGTGAAGGGCGCGGGGGCAGGTGACCTGAAGCCGTCGAACAGGTGCTGTGTGGGAGGGAGCAGGTGCTGCGAGGGTCCCGCGCTGAAGGCGGTGTGGCCGTGGGGCAGCGAGCTGTAGTCGGTGGTGTAGCCTCCCAGAGCAGGTGGAAGGCCGGCTGGGTTCTGTGTGTCCACCCAGCTGGAGCCCATGTCCCACCAAGCAGAAGACCCGTTACTGACCTCTCCCACAGGCTTGAACCATGGCTCATAGGGATGCGCGTGCATCCTTTGGTAAATGCCTCCTATACCGTCCACCGAGGAGGGGAATTTGGTAAGAAAGACGGACCGCTGTGCGTGCGCGCTGTCGGGAACAGTATTATCTGTCGGTAAAGTGGTCTGGTACATTGAAAAGTCATTTCCAAAAGCTGTGTTTGTGGTGGTCACCGAAAATGCGCTCGAGGTCTCCACCAGTCCTGCCCCGTTACCCCTGGGTGTTCCAGAGGTTACCCCGAGAGAGGCCAGGCTGGTCCCCAGGCCCCCAGCGCACGGGCCGCTCAGCTTCCATGGCTGAAATCCTTTGATGAGTCCGGGGGCTCCGTCGGAAAGTGCAGGGGAGCATGAGGGGCTGGGCTCACCGATTCTGCTGCAAGTGGCGGCCAGCATGGCCAGAGGGGTGCTGCCGAGCCGGGGCTCCTCCTGTGGGAACACAGACATGAGGGTTCTCACTCCAAGTCCAGATCATGGATAGACACGGTGCGCGTAAATACGCACACGTTATGGGTAGGCTAGATAAAAAAAAGTCCAGCTTATCCAATCCACAGGCCCTGTCTAAATTTTAGGTTTTAGGTTATATGTCAGGTGTGGCACAAATTAAATGGTTTTACAACCGATCCAAGGTAGAAAGCTTACGATTAATGAAAGATTATATGAAAAACCTGAAAATCACTGGGCGTTCGGATTAAATGATCTCCATAAACAGTGAAAACATACCACAAGTATTAATAGTCATGTTTCAAAAGTGAACTTACCCCGAGCAGTGTTGCAGCCATTATCTGCGCTGCGGTGTTTTCCGCTGAGCCGTGTGCGTGGGTCTGTTCCGTGGCTGCGTGTGTGTTCGCAGTTCCGTGGGTCTGGTGCTGAGTGTTCTTGTTCGGCCGCTTTTAGTCGGAGTTTGTGAGTGGCTTTGAAGTGCCGCGGAGGGCCCGACGACCAATCAGAGAGAAGCTCGAGCTGTCTCCACACAGCAGCGCTCGAGGTGGTCGTAAATTATCAGGTGACGTCCCAGGGGCCGCGCGCCCCGCAACTGCAACAGGTAGGACAGTAAATCCACACGAGCCGAATCATCACAACAGCTGATGAATCAGAGGAAGGACCAGACTGGATCTGCTGGTCACCAGCCCTGGAGCTGATGTGAATCACAATCATCTCAAACATCTCCACTGCCTTTTCACCCACTTTAACTATGTCATCACATCAGCTGCAGCTTTATTGACTGTTATCACATTTAGTGTTTTATTTATAACGCTGCAAAAGTTAAATGGATTTCATTATAGGGCCATTCCTATAGTAAACATCTTTTTTTTCATGTTCCAAGAATTAGCATCAAACTTACACAAAACTTAAGAGAATTCCTCTTATTATTATACTGTTGTTATTTGTTCTTCTTAATGTGGAATAAATAGTATGTTAATTGAACAATTTTCAGTTTGGTAATGTTTATTTTCTACCTAAAGCAGTACAGAAATGTATGTCCTCTTGTGCAGAGATTAAGTCTTGTCTTTTAAACATTAATGTCGAACTATTAAAGTACAACAGGGTTATGGAATATATGAGTGGCAGTGGAACAAAGTGTAACAGATGTTATGATGTTTATCATGAATGTGCTTCCCCTATAGCCACTGTTTTCACTGTCAAAACAAAAATGTCTTATGTCATTTAACTTCCTTTGACATGTTTCCTGGAGATCTATGAAGAGAAACACATGATCTCCACTGCCTTTTTTCAACTCTGAGAAATGTCTCATTTATTTCATTAATGGTGTTTCCTTTGTTTTCCTTTATTCTCGGGGAACTGATGAAAAATAGAAAACAAATTACATAATTCAGTATGTAGCTATTTCAAGCCTGAAAAAAAAAGTGGTTTAATTAAGAGTAATGGCCAAATGCAGTATATGTAAAACTATCACTGCTGTGTGTAATTAGTAAGCTGTCCTGTGTGGTCCAAAGTGTTAGATAATAATGTTGTCTAATTTTTTGGTTAGAAAATGAGATACATTTTAAGATGTTTTTCCAGCCCATAAGTGGATATTTCTGTGAAATGGTGCATAAACCATGAAAAGTAGCTCCAGGGGTTCCAGAGAAGAAATTACTTTGTAGTCATTTAAAAATATGCATAAATATGCGCAATTTCCGTGATGTTTGAAAAATTCCAACCTAAAGGCAGCGTGACATTTGTTTCAGTTAAATGAGCTCCAGAGTAAAAGGGAAACACTTTAGGATCTTGAACATTTAATGAAATGCGTTTGGAAGTGGCTGTTTTGGTGTCACTTCCAGACTGATGTTGTTTTTACTGATGTTGTGAAGGGCTGAGGCAGATGAATGAGAGGCTGGCCCCGTCCATCCCATCTCGTCCCTGGGGCGTATCCAGTCAGCCCTGGGGGAGGGAGAGGAGCACAAACGCCGCTGCCTCTGCAATTTCATCTCATTTAACACAAAACAAATGTTGGCTTTCATGAAACCACCCCTTCCTCTGCTTTTCCCTCAACTTTACAACCCCTGAAAACAGATCAGGGGAGTGTATACAGTACGAGCGACAACTTTTATAAGCTGATAGCCTTCTGTTCAGTCTATCGTGAGGACACACACCCTAAAAATAGCTCAGAACAATCCTCATCCTCTTAATATATGAGCATCTGCAGCACAGGGGGAGCATTTCATTTGAAATTCAGATTTAATAAAACAGCAGGATGTAATCCATTTCCCTCATTTGTTTGGTATTAACTGCTTCCCTGCCCCTTTCCTCATCCCTCCTGCTCTATGACCAGTCAGCTGGACACACATACAGGAAAGAAGTTAATCAAGTTCTTCATTTGCTCAAACCACCAGACACATAAACCCATGGTGATTGAAAGCACTTAATATGAATATTGATAGCACTATGCACACAGTGTTCTTCATCAGACTCCACGCTGCATATATTTTAAAACTTTTTTAGTGATATGGTCCTATTTTTACGGGGAACAGAACGGTATTTTCAGCTGCTGAAACATTATGAGTGGGGCTAATATCTGGAATTAAGATAAAGTAAGTATTTTATATGTTGGGGACCAGTATTTCCATAATATAAACCATGTTTTTAAGGATCAATCAATCAACCAATCAATCAAAACTTTATTTATAAAGCACTTTTCCTACAATAAATGCAACACAAAGTGCTGGACAGAAAAATAAAA
>JAQQZY010000003.1:8743685-8761036 GCA_030068375.1 Ostorhinchus rueppellii | reverse complement strand
TATGTATGTATGTATGTATGTATGTATGTATGTATGTATGTATGTATGTATGTATGTATGTGTGTGTGTATGTGTGTGTGTATGTGTGTGTGTGCGTGTGTGTAGCCTATCTAGCTACTCACCCAATGTTATTTCTTTATTTTGAAGGAAGTGAATTCTAAAATTTCTACGCCTAAAGCCAATACATAATTGAATAGTTATTGGCCCAAATGCAACAGGAACTGATGACTTTAAAATATTTAAGACTATGTGAATACAAATGTCCAGCTAACGGGGACATTGTGCAGTTATATTCTGGTTAAAGACAGCCTCCTTAACAAACAATCACACACTGTGCTTCGGCCTCTGATTATTTTTTTTCTCTCTTCTTTTTTTCTACTGTGATCCTTTGACACCACAGAGATGTCGGAAACAAACACACACTCTCACACAAACACACACACGCCTCCCTTTCCCGTTTGCCCAACCCCCCACAACACTGAAGTCACCGCCCTTCCCTCCTCGCTCTCACAGCAACATGACTACTAAACACAGCCGCTTCAATCCGACCGAGGCACCAAGGCATCATGGGAGTCGTAGTCCCGGCCGCCCAATCCGCTCCGAGAAGGCGAGGCCTCACCAAAATACAACTCCCATCTCGACCCTCGCACGCCGAGCCCCATCGTCCAATCTGAATATGTGGGAGGAGCGCGTCCGCCCACAAAAGCCACAGCTATCTACCCGTATCTCCCCCCTTTAAAAAACCAATTGTGCACGAAAAAAGGGAATACGCGTGAAATAAAAACACTAGTTACGGTTTGTTTTCGGTGCTTGACGGACGGCGACGAGGCGTCCCCCGCGTCGTGCGGCGGGAGAAACGGCGGCGACAGGCAGGAGCAGAGAAGAGGGTGTTGTCCTGATGCTTAAATGGAAGTGGGTGGGCCTCCGCGGTCACACACTGCCAACTTCACTGTGGATATCGCTCTGACAAGCGCCAATTTGCTCGTTTATGGACTGTCTATCCGGTAAAAGAGACGTACGACGGGGCTGCGAGTGGGCCGACGGGCCGGGGACGGTCACTGTGTTCTCTGTTATTTCCGTTATCTGCTTGCTGCTTGATTGTGCCTGCGCTTGGCACCGCCCTTCCTGGCCGGTGGGTGGTTTCGTCAAACGGGCAGAATCCGCCACGGCCCAGCGCTGAACATATAGGCCGTCCTCCGCCTCTGTACCCGGCCGGCCTTCTACCGTGAACTACACCCTCTCCCTCTCGGTATATTAATGCGTTATGAGTGGTAGGTACCCTCCCCCCTCTCCGTCTCCACCCCTCTCTCTCCCTCTTTCTGTCTGACAGATAGGAGGCTCCAAGCCCCTTTGATATTGATGATGAGGTTTCTGGTGTCTCTTCTGCTTTCATTGATCACCTTTGTTGTGCTGCTGCATTATGATCAGATGTCATTTACACCACTCATTATCTACGTGATCCGGCCCTTGTCCTGGGACTTTGCACCTTTCAGAAACATCCATGTGACTGCATTATTACTTGTCTGGCTGTAACATTTGTACTCTCTTCTCATAGACTCGAAGAAAGAATCATCTGGAACTGAAGGAGGGAAAGCATCTAAAAAGGGGAAAAGTTCTGGATCACAGGTATGACAAGAAATAGTTCATTATAGTTCATTACTTTTGCCTGCCTGTAGGCCGAAAATGTACTCTCCCTCCCTCCCAGCCAACCAGCCAGACACCTCTGGGGGCGTTTCTCTGGTGAATTCCACTTCCTGCTTCTGTGTAGCCCTGCTGAGAGCCAGCCCAGAGCCTCATGAATAGGCTTATACGGCTGTCACACTGTCAGCCACTGCAATTTTGAATTGTCTGTTTGAATTAGGGTCACAGTAATTTAATTCTGCATATGGATTTACTTTAAAGACCTGCAACATTGGTATGTGTCTCAACACTGATGAAACTTCTATCTTAAGCTGTGTTTTTAGGTTGTATACATCTTAGAGATTATTTTCAGCCAGGAATTTGTTCGTAAGTGCATCTTTTGTTGATAAATGTGTATGACAGGCATTACTGCTGTGTTATTTCCCACGTTAGAGTGTTTGATATAAAACCTCGGCTGCTTCTTTGCAATGTTGAGAGGTGTATAGCATTAAAAATTTGCCTGCGACCTAGTTCCTTTGAAAGGGAGGAGGAGAGAGAGAAGGCGGCATTTTTCTTCCAGTGTTCTGAGAAAAGAGAAATGTGGTTCTCACACGCCCACCCACTCGCTTCCTGTAATACCGCCCACTTCCACTGACAGCTCTCTCTCTTTCTCTCTGCTTTTTGTGTTCGTTTTTCTGAACCATGTTTTCCCCCACCCATTTTTCCTTTTCTCTTCTTTATTTCAAATTGTGTGAGTATATGCATGAGCACAATGATACCTGCCCATCCTTCCCTTTTGGCTGTTTTGTTTGCGTGTTGTTTATGTGTATGGGCTCTCTGTGTGTTTATGTCTGCCTCTAAACCTTGTCTTGCTTCTCCTCCCCTCTTCTCCTTGTCACTCCTTTTAAACCATCTCCTTCCCTGCCCCTCCCTCTAATCCGTCCTCTTCCCTCCTTCTCCTTCTGTCTCTACTAGGATTCCTCTCAGCCCTCTCCATTGGCTCTGCTAGCAGCCACCTGCAGTAAGATTGGAGGGCAGGGGGGAACAGAGGTGGCCCAGACCCAGGCAGGGGCCCAGCAAATCCAGGTCCAGACTGGTCAGATCCAGCTGCAGGCAGGTCAACTCCAGGGTCAAATAGTGGTGGACGCAGCTGGGGGTCAGGCCCTGGTGCCCCAGCAGCTAGAACTGGTCCCTGCTCAGTTCACAGGGAACGGCTGGCAGATCATCGCAGCAGCACCGAATATGGCCAAGGAGAACACCAATCAGCCTGTAGCTGTGACGGTGGCCACCACATTAGCCAATGACAGCTCACCTGGTGGACGCAAGGTGAAGTGGGAGGAGCGCTGCATTTCAGTTGGTGCTCTGTTGTGGTGTGTCTGAGTTTGGACTTTAACTCTGTTTTTGTTCTTTTGCTGTCCAGGTAAAGGCAGTTGGCGGGACCAACAGTGTTGTAGCCAGTCAACAGCAGCAGCAGCAACAACAGCAGCAACAGTTCCAGATCATTCAGGTTCAGAACCTGCCCAATACAGGTGGCGGGGTCCAGTATCAGGTCATCCCACACTTGCAGACTGCAGATGGACAGCAGATCCACATAAGCCCAGCCCAAACAACCTCCATTGGGGCTTTACCGGAACAAGTTCAACTCATCCAGACCCCAAGTCCAGGCCAGACCCCAACCATCCTCCAGCCAGCTAATCAGCAGACCATCTTGACAAGTACGGCCAATCAAACAGTCCCGCTGCAGATTCGCCCTGCCCAGTCTTTCCCACTTCAGCTGCAGACTCTGCAGGGCTCCCAGACTCCTGTTATGACTACAGTACCCATCAACCTTGGTGGCATGACCCTAGCTTTACCTGTGATTAATAATGTTGGAGGGGGTGGAGCTGTGCAGTTAATCCAATCAGCAGATGGCACATTTTCCGTTGCCAATGGTAACCAGCTGGTGACAACAGCAGTGTCTGGAACAGCTCCTACCACAACTGGTTCGACAGTGGCGGTGCCCGAAGGTGAAAGCGTGTCTGAGGGGGCACAAGTGGTTTCTGCTGGATCAGAGGGTGGAGCAGTTGACACCCAAGTACAGAGCACTGAGGCAGACTCTCAAAGCCAGAACCAAGCTAATGGGCTACAGAACCAGACAGAAACAGCAGGAACCATCCAGCAGGTGATCGTGGGCCAGGTCGGGCACCAGCTGGTGCAGCAGATCCAGCTGCAGCCCCAAGCACAGGGTCAGAGTCAGGCCCAGGGTCAGCAACAACCTCAGCACATTCAGACCCTCCAACTGGCCCCAGGACAAACCTTGCAGCCCATCCAGGCATTCCAGAATCCAGCCCAGGTCCTTATTCGTACCCCAACTCTGTCGCCTTCTGGACAGATCACCTGGCAGACCTTGCAGCTGCCCGGTGGGGTGTCCCTGCAGGGCGGTCTAGGGTCTGCCGTGCCACAGCAGCTGACACTGGCTCCAGTAGCCAGTGGGACAACAGTGGGGAGTGGAGGGCTGGTGTCCCTCAGTGGTGCTCCACTTACACTGAGTGCTGCCCAGATTAACCCAGGGTCTGGGGTGCAGACGGTCAGCATCGCAGGACTGGGCACTGCTGGGGTTCAGGTGCAGGGTGTGCCCCTCACTATTACTGGTCTACAGGGTAAGACTGCACTGAGACACTGAAATGACTGTGTAATAGCAACAATTCATATCTGATCTATTCTTCATTTTTTCTGAAATGTGGTTTGAGTTATTATAGTTGAAAAGTGTAGGAATTAGAAAACACAAAGCCTAACCCTAACCCTTGTATTACAGCTCTGTTGTGTGTCAGTCTATTCACACATACAATTACAGTTCAGTTTTACTGTATTTAATATGACTGAATATCTCACTAGCTCAGGGAGGTAGTTTAAATATTTAGAGTAAAACATTGAGGGGGAATTAGAAGAATCAACTGCAGAAATGGAATACAATTCATACTTATGTTTTCATTAGTGTATAATCAAGTAAACATAGGAACTGTTTGATGTGCTGTTGCCTTAAAATGAGTTGGTTATATCAATTGAGGGAGGGGGTTACAGTGCAGAGTCTTCTGTGTTGTGCTGGTATGTACACACAGTAGGTCTGAACAGATTTCATTGTGTTTATAGAAGGTGACGTCCAGTGCTCGAGTGTAGTATCATTATGAACTATGAGTGTTGAATAACTTAAAAGCGCAAAACAGACAAAACATTTCAAATACCTGCCATTTCACCACTAGATAACCAAAACTAGCTGTCCAGTGATAATGTGCCCAAGATATTTCTTTGTGGTTTTGTTTAATTTTTAATTACTTTACAGGTCAACCACAGGGTCAGGATGGGGTCAAAGTTCAGTCGTCTCCTGTGACAGTTACCGTGGGCAACGTGGCATCAGGCTCATCAATGAGTCCAGACCAGCTGGGCTCCGTTCAGAGCTCTTCAGACCAGGAGGGACCCCCAAGCAAGCGGCTCCGTCGGGTTGCCTGCTCTTGTCCGAACTGCAGGGATGGAGAAGGAAGGTAGAGGATTAAACACTTCTGTACCGGAGAGACTGGTTCTTGATTGATTTGTTTAAAAAAAAAAAAAAGGATGATAACAAATCAGACTAATAATCTGTTATTTACACAATTATATTTCCAAACAGGTGATCTATCAGACAAATTGAAAGTATGACCTGATCCCTTTAAAAAAAAAAAATCTTTATATTTTCTTGTAAAAATACTTAATCAGAAATGTGACTGGTGGATGTAAAAAGTAGAGATTTTACTCCTCTACTCTTCCTCCAATTCTCACTAAGCTCCACAGCTACTTTACCACAACACGGGATAAAGAAAAAAACAGTTCTGCTTGTCTTTTGGAAATCTACAGCTATATTTTTAGTGCTATGGTGTATGCACATTTATATAATCAATCCCCAATTATTCAAAAATATCTTGTCATTGTGAGACAACTGGTTTGACAGATGGACAGAACACAGTGCAGCTTGTGTCCCAAAGTGAGACATCCAACCTCTCACCACCCAACACATCATACTGAAATGAGGAACTGACTCCCCAAATATATACACCGAGATAGTCTCAGTATATTATCTGTCAAATATATTCAGACATCATAGAATAATTGTCAAAGTTTAACTCATTACAACTGATTTCAAACAACTTGTTCAGAGAAGATTAGTTAAAAGATAGCTTTGAAATGACTGATCAATAAAATGATTTTCAGGTGGTAGTTTTTAGTGACATAGTATTAAAAAACAATACGGCACTGATGTGTTTAGATCCTGAGCCCAGTTAAATCCTTCACTAAACAAACATTCATAACTCAGGGCTCCCTTGGGGTCTTAAACAGTCTTAAAAGTCTTGAATTTCCAAATCTACATTTAACACCTACAACACAACAGTCTTTAAAAGGTTTCAAATTTGATATGGTAGGTCTGAAGTTATGTTGCTATAAATGTGTTCGCTGAGTTGTGTTTCAAGCTGTGTATGACTTTCGCCACCAATTTTTCATCAAATCTGTAAAACCCAAGTCATTGCCAAAGTATCACAAATCCGTAGGTCTTTCAGTGTTTACACACCTGAATATTTTCCCTCATGGTGAACCATTTCTAAGTGTCCTCCATCGTAAACACTCCATGTGTTTACAAACAGAGCCAGTAGGGCACTTAGGCTGAATCCTAATTCCCCCCTTGGCCCTACCCCTCTGTTTTGTGCGTTCATGTGAAGGGGTAGTGTTATCCCGATTCTCAATTAGACGGAGGTGAAGGGCTAAGACGAAGGGCTGCATACCCCTCAAAACAGAGATTTTCCAGGACCACACTATGAATGAAGGGGTAGGAGGAGTTTCACATAATTCTGTTCAAATCATTGGCAAGACGGAAGTAAACGCAGCTAAAACATGCAGCAGTGATGAAAGAAACACACAAGTGTAAGTACTTTCTTTGTAAAGGACTTGATCATTTGATCGACCATTTAATGTTGTTTCATTGTATTATAGATCGCATTTCTGCGGTTTAGAGTTGATAGCCGTAAAAAGATGACCAAAGCCCATGGAACAGAGATGGTTCCAGCTGCTGACGGCATGGGGAATATTTACAGAAACAACATTTTTGTATCTGTTTATAGCAGCGTAGATGGCTGCTGGTGACATTAACAGGTCCGAAGGGTTGTCCCATTTCATAGGGGAATGTTTCAACCCCTACCCCTTACAGGTCCGTTTCAAGGGGTAGTGGCAAGGAGCAAGGGGGAGGGGTAAGGGGTGAATTGGGATTGGGCCTTAGTAGGCATTTTCAGAAATCTGTCACAATGTGCATTGTGGGAAGCGGGGTTCCATGGAGCTTCAGTAGCAAAAGGAAATGAAGCCGTTTCTGTGTTTGTTGCCGCTTCGGCCATGATGAGGTTCCTTTTCCCACAATGCACGTCGCAACAAATTTTCAAAAATGCCCGAGTGACCTACCAGCTCTGTTGAAGGAAGAGATTCAGATGTCACCCTGTCTACCTGTCCCACACCCGTCTCACCTGTCTGAAGGTTGCCGGCTTGTCCACACTGTGACACTGCAAGCGGAACCAGATCATGGTGTTGACGACTTAGAATCCCTTTTATGGACATGATGGCGCAAAACCCACATGCTGCTGATTTCCTATTTGTGGGCGCATTACATCCCAAATATGGGCACATATGTGGGGCCAGTATCGGTCTGATCCCGGACAGAATGGGGGGTAGGGGTGGGGGTGGGGGGCACAGCATCTCCCTGCTCCTTGAGATCCATCCCCCATGTGAACCTTTCTTCTGAACTGCCTCTCTTCAGATCTACTTATTTTATTAAATTTCTCTGCAGAATTTGTTTAGTTCTGCTCCATAAATATCATTGTCTGGACTGTGTCCCTAATGGTATAATGAATCAATCATTAAGGAATATGACATACTTTTTTCATGAAGTATATAAACAATATTTAGCTTTTATTCTTATTGAAAGACAAAGGTTCACAGAAAAATCAATGCTTATGAGTTGATTGTTAATCAATTGACAAGGTCAGCCAACAAATGATTAATGAATTATCAATAATTTGCATCACTAGTACCATTGTACTTAACAAAACAGGTCCACTCACTGTTCATGCAGAGGTGGACCTTTTATAGACCCTGTAGACCACATTGGATCTGAGATGGTTGCCTCTCTGTCCTCATTGGAACTGTTGCTGTCACTGTCTTCTAATATACAGTATGTGGAAATTATCAACAAATAGTCACTTGCCTGATAAAGGGTTAATGTGTCTGTTAAATGTCCAAACTGCAAAGAAAGGAATGTTAGTTTACTCAGTTCCACATGTTCCATCCCGACAATTTATGCTGAAATTAAGAACCAATTATCGCAGTTATTGCAGCCCCCAGCGAGAAATGACTTAGAACGGTGGGAATGAAGGTGTTGGAGTAAATCAGTATATTTTCCTAAATTCTAGCAGTTACTTATTTTTGCTAGTTTGGCTGTGAAATGAGAATTAAATTGTGTTAAAGTCTTACATTTAACTTATAGAAACATATAGGAACCCTGTAACTACTATGTATGTGTGTTTGTATTCGTAGAAACAGTGGAGATCCCACGAAGAAGAAGCAGCACATCTGCCACATGGAGGGCTGTGGGAAAGTGTACGGCAAAACGTCTCACCTGAGGGCCCACCTGCGCTGGCACACGGGTGAGAGGCCCTTTGTCTGTAACTGGATCTTCTGTGGCAAGAGGTTTACCAGGAGCGACGAGCTGCAGAGACACAGACGAACACACACAGGTAAAACACAAGTACACACTCACACAGAAGCATGTTGACCAGCCCTGTTAACCTAATTTAAATCAAATATACATTCAGATCTCTTTTTAATGCTGTATAAACATAGATTTCCACTGCAAGGCCTTTTAATTACAACCTCAGTTTTATGAAAGTTGGAACAAGGCCTCGTTTACTCCTGTGTAGCATCCTGTCCTCTTAATGACAGTCCATAATCGTCAGGGAACTGAAATCACCAGTTGCTGGAGTTTTAGGAGAGACATATTGTCCCATTGTTGTCTGATCTACGACTGTAAATGCTGGGTATTCTTTGGTGTATTTTTTTTTGTTGTTTGTTTGTTTCATATTGCACCAGATGTATTAAGTCAGTGAAAGGTTTGCAGACAGGCCAGTTCAGTACCAGGACTCTTCTAATGCAAAGCCGTCTTACTTTAATAGATGCAGTATGCCCTTTAGAATTGTCTCATTGAAATATACGTGGTCTTCCCTTATATGGATGAGAACATGTTGCTCTAAAACCTGTACGTACTTTTTAGCATTGATGGTGCCTTTGTGATGTTGAGCCCATTCCATAGGCATTAATGCACCTCCATACCATACCGTACCGTACTGTACCATACCACACCGTACCATACCATGCCATACCATACCATACTGTACCATACATACATACCGTACCATACCGTACCGTACTGTACCATACCGTACCATACATACCATACCATACTTTACTATACCATCCCATACCATACCATACGATACCATACCATACTTTACTATGCCATACCATACCATGCCATACCATACGATACTGTACCATGCCATACCATACTGTACCGTACCGTACCATACATACTATACCATACTTTACTATGCCATACCATGCCATACCATACGATACCATACCAGACTTTACTATGCCATACCATACCATACTTTACCATGCCATACCATACTGTACCATACCATGCCATACCATACCGTACTGTACCATACCGTACCATACATACCATACCATACTTTACTATGCCTTACCATACCATGCCATACCATACCATACGATACTGTACCATGCCATACCATACTATACTGTACCATACCATACTTTACTATGCCATACCATACCATACCATACTTTACTATGCCATACCATACCATACCATACCATACCATACCATACCATACTTTACTATGCCCTACCATACTGTACCATACCATACCATACTGTACCGTACCATACCATACCATACTGTACCATACGATACCATACTGTACCAATACATAGAAATGCTGCTCTAAGCACTGATAACGGTGGTGTTTCTAGATCATGTTCACATATGGCTTCTTCTTTGCATGACGGTACTTGAACCTGTGTTTCTTATGGTACAGTGAAGAGTCCTTGAGCTCATGCGGTGGTTTATATCACATTTAAGTCAGTGTCACATGACAGCATGAAGATTACAGGCATCCGATGTTGATTTGTTACTTCAACACAAAGATCTCTCCAGATTCTTGTCATCTTTTCATTATATTATGTTGTGTATATAATTATATATTCACAGCCTCAAGTTCATGTTGATCCTTATTCTGAATTTGTCGGTGCAGATTTTCACAGGTTGGTGAACCTCTGCACAGTTTACCTAATTAACAGCAACATTTGAAATATTATCATTTGTACAACATTAGGTACTCCAGTTTGACTGAAACATTTAGGAGGATCCAGGAGCATCTAATCTCAGAAATGGAATGCAAAATTCACAGTATGTTTTTATCAGTCAATAGCTGTATGAAATGACATGTGCTGCCCTACCGTTAGCTGTTTATATCTGTGGAGGAAGCAGGTCACAGTGTCTGCCATGTTGTAACACTAGTGGCTCTGAATGTACTTCCTCCTAATTTTCTGTTTTTGTAGTGGGCGTTATCTAGTGTTACATCACTGTCACCCGCCATGTTGGAACATCACGAAAACATGCATGATGTCAAAAAGGCAGACACTGGATTCTAAACAATGTGGTGTCGCATTTGCTTTAACACCTGATATTTTTATGTGACCTCTTTCCTCTGAAGTATTTCCTGCTTATGAATCATTTAACGTGATGGCGAATCATGATATAGTGTCAGCCACAAAGTCTTGTTCTGACAAAATCCCACTTTAACATTAGCATCACTCACCTTTTATTGTTTGAAGTCAAATCACTACGTCGTCCATTTGTTTTAAAATGTATGGAGCCGTTTCTGTAAGAATTTTCCATCAATAGATCTTTCATCACATAAAGCTACATGTTTTATGAATCTTTTCTCTTTCTCATTTCTTTTGATCATGTTTGCAAACCTGTGATGCATTTAATCAGTGTTATTCAGAGGTCAGAGGAGAATAAGATGGATATGAGCCACAGATGTAGGAAGAAAACTGTGTATTTGTAATTATACATCTATGGTTTGAAAATCCTGGACGATTTAATTTATACTGACCGAAAAGCCTTACACATCACGTGGAGCAAAATTACCACAAGGTGACGTCAGACAGATCACACCAAAATCAGATCACAAGGCATTTACAGGTTTAACAATAACATGCCTCTTTCCTGATCTGGATAACAGAGCTGCATGCACATTTCACAGGGTTTCTGCAGGTCATTGAATAGATTTTGTGAAAATCAAGGCTTTAAATTGCATTAAAAAGCGTTAAATTCAATGTCCAGAGGCATTAAAAAATTAAATACACTTGATGGGAAAAAAAGAATTGTTATTCACAACTTATTTTGATTATATAAACATTTAAGCATTTTGATCATAAGTATTGATGATGATTGACAGACAGAACCCTTCAACCCTTTCATGCATGATTTAGAAAAAAAAAAAACTTTAGTCAAGATTTTTTTTCCCTGAGTGTTTTTGTTGCTTTCTAGGCATTTAAAAAAAAAGACGTTTTCAATCAAAGAAAAAAGTGTGCGAAGAGGAAAAAAAAGATTCAAAAAACAGTACATTAAATTACATTTCAACACATTTTTTCTTTGACTTAAAACATTTTTAAAGTGAATTTATGTACTTTTTTTTGATTGAAACATTTATATATATATATATATATATATATATATATATTTATTTTTTTTTTTCAAATTTTTTTTTTGTTATTGCAATAAACAAGCAAATCTATCTTCATAATTTTTTGTGGAGTTCCAAAAACATCCACCCTTCTGGACACTGTGTTTAATTTTTGAAGCAAAAAATGCTACATCAGAAAATGATAAACTATATGAAAACTATAAAATAAAAACATTTTAATGCAGCTAATCTAATGTCTCACATTTTATCATATACCCAATTCTTATTAGTAATTGCTTTACACTCAAACATGTTTCTGAAGATCAGGTTTATCAAGAACAGTAAAGTTATAGAAATCGTACGATGGTCAGTGTATTATGGGATGGTGCATGAGTGTCCACGGTGTTGGCTAATGTGGAACTAAAACAACAAAAGCCATGAATATATAAGAACAGCTGTGGAATAACTGGCCACTGTAGTGAGCAGTATGCATGAAAGGGTTAACTGACTATTGTTTCTGGCTGATACACAAAGGCACAACACCGCTCATGCTGGGGTGAAAGAGTGGAGGGAATATTTGCAAACATCAGAAAAATGGGAAAATGTAAGTTTCAGCAGAAGTGATTGGAGGAGGAACTATTCAGAACCTGGTTAAAGCCTGTCAACAGTAAAGCGTCATAAAACTATATATAAAACTGTAAGTGCAGTTGGACATGGGCTTTAAATTTGTTTAAAGTGACAATAAAAAGCATGAAAGTTGATTTGCTGATATCTGCAGAAACCCTGTTTCAGTACCAGCTGTAAATGGCGTCCAAACGACAGGCTGCAGGTGTTTTCTGTTCCTTAGCTGCATTTCTTTGTTTCAGCCACAGCCTTGGCTTTGATCAGAAACCACAGCTTTTAATCATCTCCATGGTAGGGATACGGTAGTCAGAGGTGGACAATCCCAGCTCCATAAAGTAAAAGTCCTGCCATATATTTGTTCCAACCATTCACTGAACCAGCCCATTTGGATGAACATAACTCCTCATCCAGTTAGTTGAAGGGATAATCAGTGGGATCACCTGTGTTCAGTGAACAGGTAGAACCAGTGCATGGCAGGACTTTGACTTTATGGAGCTGGGATTGTCCACCTCTGGTCGTCGTATCTCACATGGCTGATAATGACAGTGTTTTAGTCATCACAGTTATCTTCTACTTCCATCTCTGTTCTTCCAGGTGAGAAGCGTTTCGAATGTCCTGAATGCTCCAAGCGCTTCATGCGCAGCGACCACCTCTCCAAGCACATCAAGACCCACCAGAACAAGAAGGGCGGAGCCGCCGTGGCAATTATCACCACTGACGACATGGAGGAAGATGCCACTGAAGGCCTGGGCGCATCTCCTCAGATAGTCGCTGTGGGGACCCTCTCTCGTGACTCTGACCCGGCTACGCCCACAACTTCTAATCACCTGGAGGAAGAGGAGGAGGAAGAGGAGGAGTTTGAATAGGCAACACAATTCCCAGGCTGGCTTCCTGTTTTTTTGGAAGTCTTTGCAGGGCCTGAAAGGGGTGGCTGCTTTGGTTTTAGTTTTTGTTTTTTTTTTGTGGGTATTTTCCATCATTTAAAAAACGTCTCTCATGAAAAGGGACTCAAAAGAGACAAGATCAAGTGATGAAGAGAAAGCGAATAATATAAACAACACAATCTAAAAAAGCTAACATATAATAACAGAAACATTGCCTATGTGTAAGGAAGATGAGTTTGGCATTTATAAACTGAATCTATAAGAATTCCATGCGCGGTGGGGAAAGTATGTAAGACTTTGGGCCAGATTTACTAAGGCAGTGTAAATTAGCAAACTGCGAAAACGCCATGAAGGGAGTGGCCTATTTTAGCGTGTGATCTACTAACAACGCACCAGTTCATTTCAGTAATAACCTGTAGTGGTTTACCAAGATGAGCGCAAATGAGCGCAGAGCCAGACTGTGCATAAACCACCTCATGAGGGAAAAGAGAATCAGCAGGAAGGAGGAGTTTTGTATGGTAGAGATACTGGAGTTAGTGGATAAATGTAACATAGACTAAAATAGTGACTAAAATACTTCAAACTGTTCGTAAAGTTGTATCATTGTGAGTAGAGAGGAGTGTTCCACAGGTCACGCACAGAACAGCAGTCTGTCACTCCCAGAATTCACTAACACACTGGTCAAAGCTGGGCGCAGTAACACAGAGGAACTCTTCGACGCTGTTTGCATCAGTTACAGAAGCAGGTAGAACACCGTAACTGTCACTGAGAGATGGAAGAGGTCATGTGTTTCTTATACTGTAACTGTTTTGTCACAAAGCCTCAAAACTTGATGTGAAAGTAAAACCTCTGCTTGACTTCCTGTTGAGCCTCCTGGTGATTCTGTGACGTTATGACGTCATTCACCACAGGACCAGGAAAAGGGTGAAAATGTGGACAGCTGTGATAAAGCCTTCCGCTGTCGTTGAAACACATTTGTAAAAGTGAAGAAAATTCTCTGTCTCCTAAAACCTGCTGTTTGTTCCCAGCAGCGCCATAACTATCACAGCCACGACAGACACAAATGTGCTGTAACGTGTTTTTTTAAATCTAATTTTATAACAGTGCAAACAGCAGTAAAGCGACAACCACAAACGTTCATGATCCACTCGTTTCAGTATTCTCCTCCCTGGAAGGTAAACTTCTACAAACACACGTCCACTTCAGCCTGACGCTAACCAGTGTCCAGGCCTTTACAGGGTTACCTTTGAGTTGCACCTCAAGTCGATCATGACAGTAGTTTTTTTTTGTTTTTGTTTTTTTTAACCCAAATACAGGTTTGTGCTAGCGTTAGTAAATCTGGCCCTGGATTAGCACAAGACAGGGGGACCTCCTGAAAGTAAAAGCATTCAACATTAAAGAGACATTTTCCTAATCACAACAGAATCTATCTCTATGCACAAAGTTGTGTTCCTGTTTCATACACTTCAGACAGCGCTGAGGGTCAATCATGGTACAGGTGTGTTGCAAGAGCAGGGGCAGTCTTGGGATTCGTGTGTGTGTGTGTGTGTGTGTGTGTGTGTGAACTGTATGATTGTATATTCCCATGCTGCCGTGGAAAGGATCTACCTAATTTGAGTTTTATTTATGGTTCAGGTTTCGAATCAGATTCAGGTGTCGATTTCTTTGTGACCAGTCAACGGATAAACTGTTAATGAAGAAGAGAGGGGATAATTCTAAAAAAAAAAAAAAACTAAAAAAAAAAGTAGAAAAAAAGCACATATAAAAAGATTTATAAATAATGCATTCCTATCGGCGCAGTGGCCATTAGAAATAAAAGGTTTCTATAGAGAAAAACAATCTAGCTTTCTACAACTTTGTTTGTGTAGTGAAAGCAATACTATAATGACAATCCTAGTGAAACCATGTTTACATTGTCAGGGGAAGTTTTTCTGTTCATAAAATAAGCCCTAAGTTCGCTCTGTGTTTAAGGGAAACGTTGAATAGCAGTGCTGTTGTCGCAATAAACCTTTGCAAATCCCACCTTAATATCGGTGCTGCAGTCATTTGGTAGACATCTGCAACCGTGTCAGATGTGACTTCTGGGTTTTCCCCCCTTGTTCTAAGACGTAAGTGCACCTCCAGTAAGACGACAAAACAGAAAACTGATGAATTAAATATTTGGGTTTGTTTTTTTTTTCATCATCTGTATCGTTTGCATTATTAGACGTGTGTGTTTGCTTCATCCATGAGCAGATTTGTTTGCAATTATTTGAGTTTTGTTTTTATTTTTTCAAAGACGGTGATAATATATGTTGGAATTCCTGCAAAAATACATAGAGTTTTAGTTGAATACAAGTAAAAAAATGAATAAAAAAAAACCCATCGAAGCATCCAAGGCTCCACAAACCTGAGGGGAAGCCCTGGGGGGTTCTGTGCGACGGTTTACCATCCGATGGTTTTTGCACATTTCAAAACGGTTTAGTCTGACAACGGCACTGTCCCTGGTGTTACTTTTTGCTTCCTGTGCTCCAGTGACCCCCCCACCCACACACACACACACACACACAAATACACACTCCCATTCTCTAACCCTCTAACCCTGCTAATGTGACCGATGTACCACAATTGCCTTAACACAAGCTGTTGTACAGAGGGAACATCAGAGCGAGGTGGATGGAGACACGAGGGTGGGGTGGGGGGGCTGTGTGTTATGTGTGTGTCAGTGCGGGTCACACACACTCCAACATGCCCTGATGACACCCCACACACACACACACACACACACACTTTCGGGTGGGATGGGGGGGCATACACAGGGAGCAGACCAACTGTGGCAGAGCTGGGGTCCAGTGGGTGGAAGAGAGAGTGATGCGAGCGGTGGGTGGGAGTGGGTGGGGGTATTTAGCTATGTGGATATTTTGAGCTGTTTTCTGGTGGTGTTGCTCTGTATTAGTTCAGTGCGTACATTCTTTTGAAATTTAAAGATACTTTTATTTTATAGAGTTTATCAGTTGTTTTAAAAGAAAAAAAAAAGTCCCCTCGCGTTACGTTAACACACAGGACCCCACTGTGTATGGCTAACTTATTATTTATCCTGGATTTGTAATATTTGCCTTTTGCTGGACTTGTATTTGTGTGAGTTGATTCTGAAGTTGTGTACAGCATGTTTCAGTTTTTTGCCGTAGTGCTGCTTCTCTCTTCTTTACTGTTTGTGCTTCTACTTTCTTTTCTACGTCTGATCATTGCTGTTCATTTCTTCTTCTTCTTCTTCTTCTTCTTCTTCTCTTCGCGCCATAATGTGTTTTTTGACAAATGAAACAACAAAAAAGAGGAAGAAAGCAAAAAAGTAACTATCGTTTCAAGTTGAAAAAGGTTGATACCAAACAAATTTAGATGTTTTTGGTAATATTTTGTGTGACAACCAACTTTTTTTCTTTGATATTTTGTAGTGACATCTCATTTGTAAATCTTTTTCTAAAGATGTTTGTTCGTCTCCATGACATTTGATAATGGTTTTTTGCCAGGTTAGCCTCAAAGGCTCCAGTTTATTGATATTTTTAAAACTGGTTTGTACAAAGGTGTTATGTCAATTTAAAAGAAAAGAGGAAAAAAGGACAACTTCAAGGAGAAAAAATGCTTTGCCTGCATAACACTTACAATAAAGTGATTAAAATGGTCTTAACATCGCTGTAGTATTTGTGTATTTTCAGTCCATCTACATAACGTGGCCTTTCAGGTTAACCCTCAAAGATCCAAACAGCCTCCAAGGATTGAAACTATCTACTGATCTAAACTGTTTAATAACTTCTGAACCACTAAACTTACTGATACTTTGAAGTCAGGTAAAAATAGAACCAGAATCAGCTTTATTGGCCAAGTATGTGAACACGTACCAGGAATTTGGCTTCGGTTTTTATGTTGCTCATAGATAGTTGCCTAGACGTGATATAGACCAGGGGTGTCAAACTCATTTTCACTGAGGGCCACATCAGCATAATGGTTGTCCTCAAAAGGCCAGATGTAACTTTAAAGCAATAGAAATGCAGCTAAATGTAAATAAATGTAACGTAAAATCAATGCAGTTACTCCTTAATGTTAAATAACACTGAATTCTTTACTTATTCAACCTACAAACATTCCATATATATTTACATAAATATAAAATATCTGTTTGCTTGTTGCTCTGTTATTATAACAAATCCTTAATTTATCAGGTTATAACTCACATTATTTAAGCAATCAACGGTCAAACTATCCAAGTGAAGAAGGAAAAAAAAAGAAGTTATGACATTAACTTTGTTCAGAGTCACTGCAGTGTATTTGCAGGATGCCATCACTTCACAGGTAACATAATTGGCATGCAGTATGGGAAATGTAGTTTATAGTCAATGCACCTTTTAACTTATTTATTCTAAAA
>JAQQZY010000003.1:8688662-8717744 GCA_030068375.1 Ostorhinchus rueppellii | reverse complement strand
ACTAAAACTTTTCATTTTTGTGTCAGAGCATTTAATTATTTTTTTTGCAATCGGGGTATGAAGGGGATTTTTAGCAAAATAGTAAAAAATGCTCCAGAAAAACATCTCAGACCCCACCTTTAAATATAGATATTATTAACACCACACATCCACAATATATGAATCGAAAAGTAAGAGAAATCTAAAGGTGAACTAACCAGTTTCTCAAAGTTGACCAAGTTGTCATGGAAGGTCTTGTTTCCTTCATGGATAAAGGTGATATCTATAAGCAGAAAACAGGTTCAGAACGGTTTAATGCATCACATCGGCCACTTCTGTGTTTCACTTGAGGGGTTTAAGGGGTACCTTTTAGAAGAAGAGGCATGAAGGGGATCTTGGGCGGCTTCATCCTCTTGAAGGCTTCTCTGTAGGCTTTGTGGTTCAGAGAGGGATCCTGAGGAAAGACAGATCAGAAAGGATTGATTATTGAAGAGAAAAAGAGGGAAATGTATCAAGTCCAGACAAATGTTCTCCACGTGCAAAACTTTACCAATGATAAATAATGGATGAAAGGAAAACAGTAACATAACAACAAGCTCTCACCGTGATGAGCTCCAACTCTGAGAAAAGCTTCTTGAATTTCCCCGGACATTTCTGAAAGGAATGTGTAACCGTGTTTAGATTTACAACACAAACCATGTACCATGTGTATATGATAAAACTGATGAACCACACACTGACCTCCCAGGTCTGGTTGAGTCGGCTCACAGCAGCTGTGTTCAGACCCATAATGATGGCAAACGCAGAGTTCAGATTTCTTTGGGCTTTACAGCTACAAATACACAACCAGTGTTACTAATGTACACACACACACACACACACACACATACACACACACAGGAATCTGTCTGCATTTTTAAGTGAATGCATATCTCTGAATATGTGTTCTTACTGAGCAGCAATTTTGATGAACTTCTTGAGCAGCTGGACTCTCTTGTTGAGTGATACACACATGAGTACCTCGGACATGACCCACTGCTGGACTTCATTACATCGCTGAAGCAGGACCGACAGCGCCACAGTGTGTCCTGAACCAGGGGCTCGGCTGAGGGTGTAGTACACCAGCTCCTGCTGCATTATGTGGAAGGAACAATGAGTGTTAGTGCACAAGCACAAGAAAAAAGGAAAAATGATGGAACTGATTAGAATGTCACTGATCCGCCAGATGCATCCACTGTTGTTGCATCATCAGCTGAAATTAGTCTGACCTACAGTAAAAGTGATTTTGTCCATTTGACAACAAAACCCAATTACTTCATCCATGAGTCCAAGTAAACTTTTGTGCCAACTTTGAAACAAAATTCTCTTAACATGTTTTGGAAATTTTGCATTTTTTAAGTAACAAGTGAAAAGTGAGCAGAGTTTACTAACACCCCTGCCCAGTCACAGCACTTTGCCCTCCTGCTCACTGACACCCTGCCTACCCAGGGATTTATTTGGAGTCTTATCTTTCAATGTTTTCAAAAAATGATCAAAATTTGTTAAAAATCCAAAAATTGAAGTTCAGCCCTTAAACTGTGCACCAGAGGACAAAGAACCTGTCAAATTTGAAAAGCATTGGGTGAACAGTGTCCAAAAAATGGGATGCACAAAAATCTCAGATGGAATTGCTGGTATAATCTGTATACCTCTGCCCTCTGAACGGGCAGGGGTATATAGATATACCAGACAGACAGGGAGGGTGGACATGTGGACAGATGAAGCGAACAAAAAAAAAAACAAAAAAGAAGCACAGATTTATTGAAAATGCTTATTTTGTGAAAGAAACAGTGCAAATCAAACAATAAAAAAATGTATTTACAATAACATTTAAAAATCAGCAAAGGAAAATTGCTGATTGACAAGTAAATTTAATCATATTCTAAAAAAGAAAATAAAACACAGTCAACATTGCACATGCCTTCCTCGGCTTTGCCATCTTCATATGAAGGACTCATCCTGACAGCTACTCAGCTGCAAAAACACTTTCCCTCCTCATGATCCAGCAAATCTTGTGAGCATTTGCATCTTTAATGCCAATGTTCCCGCAATCTCCTTCGTGAATATGAATTTATTATAAACTATGTGCACACACCAAGACTGTATATTTGTGTGTAAGTGTTATGTGGTACCTCATGGATGGACTTGAAAAGGCTCCAGTCCAGGTGTGTGAGAGCAGCTGCCACGTCCCAGGTGTTGATACCCAAGAGTCGCACTGGCCTCCTGCTTAGTTCAGCACTGTCTGTTAAAGGAGGCTACACACACACACAGAAAAGTTAACTACAGAAAGGCAATGCATGCACAAAAATACTGAATATAATGTACTGAACATGCGGACTGTCTGCCTAGAATTATAAGGTTATCACTACTGCAACACAATATGACCTTCTTAAGAGACTAAAGAACTAGAAGGCCCGTGGGGGATTCAAGTACAACACGACATTCCAAACACTCAAAAGAAACAATATAGAACAAGAGGAAGTGTCTCCGGTCACATACAAAGAAACTGCACTGAAAGCTGAGAGGGGAGTGGTGAATTTTAAACCACAATTGTTCTGTCATCTTCCAGTTGCAGGTGGAAATATACAATTACAATTTTTTAGACAGTCGAGATCAACAACAGCAGATGCATTGCAGTTCCTCAAATCACAGCAATATCTCCCAGCCTATAGTCGTAATCAGTCGACTGAAGATTCTGCTGCATGGGCGTCAAACTCGTATTCAACACAGACCAGTACTGGGATGTCTGAGTGTGTGTGTGTGTGTGTGTGAGATGTCTTTAACTACCCAGTTTGGTACCTACAAATGAGGAATAGTCCCATCTCCACATTAAATAACTCGGCAAGTTGATAGGACCAATATTTTGAGAAATATTGGTAATTTTAGAATACAGTGGCCTTATAATCAAGTTGCACTGCCCATGACGATTAACCGGAAGCACAGAACCACGCTGCATGATTTATTTTTTAAATTTCATTTAACCTTTATTTACCCAGGCAAGCAATTAAGAACAGATTCTTATTTGCAAATGGATCCTGATGGGAAATGAAGTTAAAGACAGGAATGAGACATTTACTCCCTTCAGTCCATAGATATCAGTATGAATAGGACCTGTGGTTCACCTCAGGTCAACACGCTACTACTATTAGAGTAACTTATAAATAATAACCCAGCCTGTAGCCTATAAGTGAAAAAATTATCTTTGTTTTAGAGTTCTTTTATGAAAAAAATATATTTTTCAAGAAAAGTGAGTGCAATTTTAAAAATATTATGTCTCAGCTTGTCATTTCTATATCGTCACCCTCTTTAAAAAAATTGCCCAAGTCATTTTGCCATGTTCAAAAATTTGCTTAAGTCATGTAAATTTCTCATGTTCCATGTTTGACCGACCATGTTGTTTGTATGTCAGTAGGCATCTGTTATTATAACTGTTTTGATTAAAATTTCTATCAGTATCATATTTAACAAATGGTTCAGTTTTTTTGTGGAAAAAAATCTGAAAAAAATGACCCGGGCAATTATTTTTACAAGGCATCGATTTGTAGATAATGGATCAGATCTACAAAGGCCCAAAACATTTACTAACAGGTAGAATGACAAATTGCACTTCATTTTCTTTAGACATTGCAGTTTCTTCATATTTGTTCAGGTTATTCACATTTTACTATTAAAGGATAGTTTGTAAATGTAAATATTTTCTTAATTTAATGTAATTTTTTTCCCACATTAAACGAAGAAGAAAATTTGGAGTCTTATTTATGAGTTATTATGCTATTATCTTACTTGAGATCATATTGGTCTGTATGTGGAACCTGAAATAAAACTAGTTGAACACCCATGACTGTTCATATCTTCAGTGTAATTTTGGCACTTTACAAATAATCCCACCGGATGGGCTGGATTGAAATTTGTGGCAGGCCGGTTTCTACCCCTGCTCTACTGTTTTGCTGTCGACATGCTTCCATACATACACACAATGCAAGAAAACAAATGCTTCAAACTCACTTCGCAAAATACAAAATACTGCAAAATTAACCTCCTGTCAACAGCCCACAGCTGGGCGACAATTAGTTAAGTGCACACCTTTTTGCTTCTTTTGACTCATAATTAATAATAATTACCCATCCTGAGTCTGTTTCACTGGCTCATCATGCATTATTCATTGAACCATCCCAATATGTCAGTTGGGAAATATTCATTTTCACACCTGGAAATGAATAAATGACTACAAAGTGCCAAAATAACCTCTAATGAGTTGAGATTTGCTCAAAACAAGCAAACCTAAGCCTCTATAAGCTTATGAAACTTATGGAAAACATGATGAACATGTTAAGGAAAGACCAATTGCAGAACTACAACATTCACGCACCAAGATCTCAGTGAGATTCCTGCGACAGGCCACAAGCTTTCCCTGTGGGGTCAGAGACTCAGAGTAGACACAGTCACTGGGCTGCAACACCCTCCGCTCTGCAGAGAAGGTACACAGGAAAGAGACAATGAAAGTTAACTAGAAGTGAAGGAAGATTTCCACAGGAAGGACTCTTTGCTTCATGTATTTATCTGTGTACCTCCAGTGTGCGATACTACTGCCAGCACCATGTCGTCCTCTGCTCGGTCCATCTTTAGACCCACAATCCTTAGCAGCTCATGAGCCTCTAGCAAGGGGTGTGTGTGGACACTAAGGTAGGAATCGGAGCTCACATGCACACAACAGATAACTGAAAGATATACAGAGAATATCCAGAAAGCACAGAAAAGATGCTGTGAAGCTGTTTATGGAAAACACAGACACCCGATGTTCAGGATTTTACTGTACGATGAAACGGGTGCAGATAAATCTACGTATGGGGTTCATTTTTGTCAAGCAGCAAAGCAAAATGACCAAACGATGTATTTAAGAGATTTGCATGTGCATATTGCAATTACAACTCACACTGTCATTATACATAATTGCTTGCGATACTGGGCTCATAATGGGTGTCAGAGTGCACATTACTCACCCTCTCTAGTCTCAGTCTGTGGACTTCGGGGCTGCAAACAGTTTTCTTTCAAACTCAACTGTTGATACATTTGTTTACTCTGACCAAGAGAAAACAGAAAAAACATTCAGAACAATGACCTGTCGCACCTGCACACTACATTTTCAATAACACAAATTCAGCTCTACCATCTGATCACTGAAATTTGATTATGTGTAGTAGAGATAAACTAATAAATTTGGCCAATTAATGACCACTAATAACACTTATCTTATATTTGAAGTTGACACTAACAGCTTCTGAAATAAGTTACTGGGGAAAAATTAAATCTCTACAGTTAAAATCACTTTCATTTAAGAGTTCGAGTAATTATTTTTAAAAAAGGTAAAACTGTGGTGAAGTCTTTTGGATGAAGGGTTCAAATGTTACTGGTTGATTCCTTGGATGTGAATTAAAAGTTCACCACATCAGAATTTGTTATTTAAAGAAAAAAGAAAAAAGGCATTTACATTTCCTCTACGTGTATTCCTCTTTGGCCAAAAATGGCAAGTGAACAAAAAAAAAACAAAACACTGAAATTTGGGTTGTTGTTTTTTTTCTTGTTTTCTTTTTTTTTTTTAATTCTATCATTTTTATAAACATTTTCCAATTTGTAATGTCAGAATTAAAGCTGCTGATGGAAACAGGTCAGAGGATATTTTTTCTTGTGTATCTTCCAGATTTTTTTCTGCTCTAAATGATCACTTTTCTATTAAAAGGGGGAAAAAAATTGAACATCAAACTCCTCTAGCAATTTTTGTGATAATTTTATTGTTTTCATAGGATAGTATGATGCTTCTCGGCACCATCTTTACTGTGGAATGGATGTAAATACTTTACTTGTTGAACCGCAGGTCAAATGCATCTTACCTTTTGGTTTGGAGGACAGTCGTCCACTGTGCTGAAATGAAGAAAACACAGACAGCAGTGAAAAGGATGGATGACAGGATGAAAAATTCACAGTGACAGGAATGACAAATGCATTTAGACATCTTCCAGTGGCAGTAATGTTTAATAAAGCCCACTTCAGACCAATGATTCACAACGAGCTGAAGTTGTGTTCGGATGTTGTTGGCAGACGGTTTTGTCTTTGTTGTTTTTCTCAGTATTTAAGGTCTGTAGCTCAACTAACACCAAGAAGTGAAGCAGCATCGTGGTGAAATCCTGTCTTGGTCATTTGTATTTTCTTGGATTACTACAGGTGACACAAACTCATTTGAAGTTTGCAACTGCACATAGTTCAGACACCACAAAATAAACTGCAAAGAGGCCAAAAAGACAGAAGCTAGAACCGTGGGTGCCATGTAGGTGCCTGTTCAGTGACTGTTGTGTGAAGGTTTCAGTGTTACAGGCCGACTAGTTTCAAGTAGATGTAAGTTTTCAGCTTATTTCATGGTTAATCTTTGATCTGTGCAGGGTTTAAGATGAACACAAGCAATAATCACTGATAGAACTTGCTATAAACCGTCTATGAACTTCACTCCTATAACAGCTGATGGGTAATGTATTAGGTATTATCTAATTTCGCATCAAATGGCATCTAATTTGATGTTGCAGGGCTACATTTTTGATTCATTATTTTAATCCAGATGCATTTTACTGTTCTACGTATGTGTTTTTAATTCTTAAATCAGCAGTTATCTAGTTTCTACAGATGAAAACAAAGCACATTTCCAACAGTGTTAGAACACTGGGTGTCAAACTCATTTTAGTTCAGGGGCCACATTCAATCAAATTTGATCTTAAGTGGGCCAGACTACTAACATAATAATATAATAATATATAACTAATGTCAATTATGAACTTTTCTCTATGTTTTAGAGTGAAAAAAGTAAAATTATGTTATGAAAATGTTTACATCTACAAACTATGCTTTAAAACAATGCGAATAATAAGGACAAACTGAAAAAACAAGTGTAATTTTAACAATATTCTGCTTCAGTTTATCATTTACACAGGTACATTATAACTTCTAGATCACAGTAGATATCCAAATATACAAAACATTCAATAACAGATAATAATAATATTGTTAAAATCTCTTAAGACATTTCAGGTTGTTTATATTTCCTCAGATTATTCACGTTTTACTTTGTTTTGGTGTAAATACATGAAATTTTTTACAGAGTTCTGAGTATTTATTGGATATTATGACAGTATTTTACCGATTTGACCCACTTGAAATTAAATTGGTCTGTATATGGTCCCTGAACTAAAATGATTGTCAATATCTTAGTTTAATTTTTGTATTGCATTAAGTCATCACAAGGGCCGGGCCGCATGTTTGACACCCCTGATGTATATTATTTAATTAGCCCTTAAAAATCCACTATTGGTTGACCTCTAATAATCAATATTAGACTTACTGTCGACGGCGCAGAAGCTTCTGGAACTCTTTCAAGTCTTTCTCTAGTGTGGGAAACTCGTATAAATCTTCTAAAACACACCTGTACAAAGTCTGCCATAGAGAAAGAGAGAGAGAAATTATAAAAGGATAAGTGACATTGCAGCCACAGTCACATGGTAACACTGTCTGACGGATGGTAAAATATTTAGAAATAGCTGAATGCTTTGGTCCTTCATCATTGACGATTGCCAGACTCTTTCTGGTTCCTTTTCTTTACAGCTGTTTGTGTGACTATCAGAGCATTAGTGCGTAGTATAAACTCAGACGAGACAGGAACACCGCTTACTAAAGGACACATGTGCACATAAACACACAGCTACACTCACCCGCTTATCGCTTGTCATTGACCCGCCATAGCCTCTTTTCCAATTCCCCACTCATTCCTCTGTTACTAGGCAACTATCACCTGGGTTACGCACTCCGTATGAGACTATACCCATGCCAACCCTTGCATTTGGTTACCATGGAAACTCAGCAGCGAGCGATGGAGCTGTCAGGTTACAGAGGGACAAGTGATTGCTGTGCGCTTGTTGCCAGTGAGCGTGTGGATCTGTACACGTGTGATCCTGTTATGCATGTGTGTTTGTCTTTTGGTTTCACGGTTGTCACAGGCACATTATAATCTAATTAAGCTGCCTGTGTGAAAATATAGAAGGAACACACAGCGGACACCAGCAGCACATGTCAAAATGAGAAATGTGACACCAAGGAGCTCGCTAAGAATCCCCATGTTGTCATATGTGGATATTCTGTACAGTAAGGATTATTTTATATGGTTATTTAATTTTAAAAAAAAGGTAGATGTTATTCCCTCTAGGTGTTTTGTATTGGCCCGTGTATGCGTTGACTGAACTGTATTTTTGCTTTTGTGTCTTCGTGAAAAAGAAATAGAAACACCCACAAGGTCAATTCCCCAGTAGGTGAAAGCTGAAACTTGGCTCAGGTGGGATTTAACGGGAAAAAAATCTCAATACAACACACACACACACACACACACTTTGCAGTTCATTGCCTTTCTCCCACTAAAAAAAGAAAAACAATCTGACGTGCAGCACTTGATAAGGACGAAACAAGCCAGAGAGACAAATGAAGATAAATGAGACTTGTGATGTTGTTCACTGACATGTGAAAACACACTCAAGGTTCAAACGCTGAAACGTGGGGACGGGGGAATAGGAATAAAATAAAAGCACCAAGTGACAAATGGAGGCACGGGGATGTCATACCTTCATGAAGCTCCTGACGTGCTCCTCGTCTTTGAGGAAATCCTTGTACAACCTGCTCCAGTGGGAGACCAGCTGCAGCACCTTGCGCTTCCTGAAGAGGGCGTCCTTGCCCTCTTCCTGGCCCCTGCAGCGGGCACTGCTATAGGTGGGAGCGGTCAAGGACAAAATGAGGGAGGAACTGTTCTGATTGAAACGATGTGTATGTGGTGGTTTGTTTTGGTTTTTATCTGTGTGTGTGTTTTGGCCAAAAGGATATTGTCCCAGCAGGGCCTGACAGAGGTCATGGGTGGTCATAAACACCAGGTAGGTCAAGAGGAAGTCATCCAGCAGCATTTCTGAAAGACAGGAAACACATTATGAAGCATTCAGTGGGTATCTCCCTGCAAAGTAAGCTGAGTGAAGGTTTAGTCTTTTGCTTCAATGTGGCAAATCGTATGTTTGAGCTTCTTTAGTTCTTCATTGTGTAAATGAACAGTTCCCTCTTTCTAGGAGCCACATCTCTGTTTTTTCTTCATTGTTTTTACTGTAATTTTTTGTTTTCTATACAACAAAATAGTGTCCTCTAAAGACTAAACACAAAACAAAACATACACAACAGCTCTTCCAAATGGAATTAAACAGAAACCTATCTTGACACAGAAGGTGGTAGATCAGACTTACAATGTACAGAAGTCACACTTATAAATATCATTTAAGTGCACAACAGTCCTTTTAATAAGGTAGAAGAAAGGTCCGGTCCAATATAGTCCAAAAATGGGGGCCACTCTGTAGAACTGAGCTGCAGTGTTATATATAATATTAGTCAGATATTCTAAGGCAGTGTTTCCTAACCAGTGTGCTGTGGCACATTATCCAATTTCACCTGATTGGTACTGTAAGAAAACCACGTGATACAGGCACATACGACTGCACCAATAATCCACTCAATAGTTTCCCGTTTCCCTTTGCAAAATAAAAGTGAACCGGTGTGTTCTGTTGATAAAGCCCCCCTCAGTAGTGATGCATGGATTAGTGAGTTACCCACAAACCCTGGGTACTGGGCTGGGGCAGGGGGGGCATGCCTCCCATACTATTATAGACCTCAATCTGGGGTCCGTCCAAGGGGTCACTGAATCACCCCTCTCAGCTTTCTTGTTCCAAACGGCCCATGCACCCCCAATGTGCCCCCCCCCCCAAAAAAAAGAGAGGGACTCCGAGTCTTTCTTCAATTCCTACAAGAATATCAGCTATATGTTCAACTAAACAGGCCCAGGATTTACATTGGATAAGTAAATCAAAGCTAGATTGGCATTATATTTCCATAAATATACTTTTTTCGACAATTTTGTTTGGTGTGTCTTGTGATTTTTCTAATGTAGAATATGTGGCATGGCTCAAAAAAGGTTGAGAAACACCGTTCTAAGGGGATGAGAGCAAAAATTATTTTACGCCAACTACAGATTGAAGGAAACCCATCACTAACCCACTATAAGAGAATATTTATCCTTGCAGCAAATGTTAGAATATTATAGTCTTTTTTCCAGCAGCTATTTTCACATATTTACTGGAAAGACCCAGGATCAGGGACATGGGGTCCATTTCTATATCAGTATGAAAAATGTTCTCCATTTCACATAAAATTTCAGCCTAATATTTTTGCAGTTCACGACAAGGCCAGAAACTATGAGTTGAGGTTCCCACATCAGTTTTACATTTTGAGACACAAAATGGAAAGCGAGTGATTGAAGAGATGCCTGCGGTGAGGAGATATACGTAGCCTGTGTAAAATTTGAAGATCTATGGCTCTTGTCCGAGTGCAAATTGAAATCTTTTTTGCCAAAGACCAAATGGTATCCCATGTTTCTTCGTCTATGGTCACAGATAGCTCCTTCTCCCACACACCTCCGACTCCCTGTGTATTAGTAATAAATAAACCAGTAAGTGCACAGTAAAATGAGCTCAGGGACACTTTTGAATGTCTTTGAAACAGCATTTTACCACAACTTTGTAAAAAAAAAAAAAAAAAAAAGCATTGTTAAATTACACAATGACATTTCAAGTTCAACTTTCTTTTAATCTCTCTCTGACATCCTTTTCAGTTCCTTTAAGAAAAAACATCTCACTATAACCAGGGCTCTTATAATAATGTTTAGACTTTTTGTGTCCTTTCTCCCACAAGTACAGTATAAGACTCATAGTAGTTTATTTAAACACAACACGGCAACAAAGAGGAAGAACCATGTTAAGCCCTGGAACACAAATGAAAACACACATTTGTGTTTGTTGTTTAGGCTCTGGAAACAAATATATCAGAGCAAAGTAACAAATAAAATATAAACAGCTTAATACTGAAATACACAAAGAAAAACTGACAGAGACAGGTACCAATAAAAATGAAGTGCCATGAGATAAGACAGGCAGCAAGATGTCCTCATTAAAAAAGCAAATGTCAAACATCAAGCAGTGGAAAACAATATAAAGAGTGTACAAAATATGATTGTTCAGTTTCTGTTCTGTTTCATCCTCTTGTTTTTATACAAATGAATGGAATCAATAATCTCAAGTAAGGGAAATAAATGTAGTTCGCTCAAATAATAGCAAAAAACATGCTTATATAATTAATGAGACAGACCTCAATATAACAGAATGAACCATACACTTGCAGTATTCTGCATCTGAAATCAAATCTTTATAAAAACAACACTCCGTTTATGTACGTGTACAATTGGATCATTTATGCATTTCCCTATTATTATTTTTTTCTCTGTGATGCACATGTGGAAGGTTTAGCTGCAGGGCATGAGTTCAGTTTAACCACTGTCACTGTGATTGAACAGGTCAAAACAAACCAAACAACATCCACCTCACTCAAACATATCTGGTTATTTCATACACTTGTATTTTTAACTTTTTCATACAAACTAAAGAAATGCATCAGTGTACAGTGTGGAAGTGAGACAGCACAACTGTGTGAGACTCAGCAGGTGTTCAATGGGTAAGAACCGAGGATAAACAGCCCTTGTGGCAGATGGGTAATGAGCCATTGTTGGGGATGTGAAGGGAACTGTGGTGTGTGTGTGCGTGCGTGTGTGTGTGTGTGTTGTCCAAGTCGTTCCCTGGGAAAATGTGTGACCCAAATATGGTTCTGTCGGGCAGAGAGCAAAGAAATCAATTATAGAAGACTAAGCAGAGGCCGCGGCATTAATATTTAATCAACTGTCTTCGCTTTAGAAATAAAAACACAACTTTTCTCCAGAAATATTTTTAGTCAGGTCTGACTGAACTTATCACTTTTTTAAAACCCTATTGACATAGTTCTGTGTCATTTTCCACGTTTTCATCTTCGGGCTGTTTCATCCTGTCTGTGGATCTGGTGTTCCTTCTATCAGTCTTTTTACTTTTTGGTGTTTTGCCCTCTACTTCCATCTCTCACTCTCTCCATCCCAAACTATCCTTGTCCGCCCCCCTTCTACACACCCCCATTATTCATTTTCTCTTTCTCGGCGGTTACATTTCCCCCCACAACTATTCTCCTCCTGCGCTCACCCTCTCTCAGCTCTCTGTGATGATAAATATCCATTTTCATCTTCAACATATGCCCTCTGCGTTTGCCCGCTGGCACGCACAATGTCAAACACATACACACACATACACACAGTACCCTGATGAATAACTCATTCAGTTCTGACCTTGGGGACTTTATCTCTTGTGAGAGAAAGGAGGGAAAAAGAGAACATGTGTGTGTGCTGAACTAATCGCAGTAATCTGGTGCTGTGTTTTATGTTGTGTGTGTGTTTTTATGTGTTCGTGGGGAGGGGTGGTTGGGGTAATCACTCTCACTCCTGGAGCGTGTTCGAGCCTGTTCAACATGCTGCAGAGCTAAGCCCACTAAAACGCCAACACGGATGCTCAGCACCACCCAGAGCGCCTTCATACAATCAAACACACATTCAGTGATTCGTGCACACGCAGACTAAATGAGACACAAATACAGAGACACCCAAACATCAACACACACCCTTGATCTGCATCTTTGATCGTGCTTCTCGCTAAGCTCCATCTAACAAAAATCAAACACCTTTAACGGGTGATTTTCTCCTTTAAGTGAATAAATAAGAGCGAGTCTTTCTCCACAAAGACCATCTCAGTTCTCTCTCTCTCTCTCTCTCCCTTCATTCATCTCTTCCTCCTTCTTCGTTTGCTTCCTGCAATTCAGTGAGATGGCTCCCTGTGGACTGCTGGGAACTGGTGGTACTGAGGAGTCGCTGCATAAAGGCTCCTTGTCTGAAAACGCTACAAACAGGCAAGAGCAGAGGTCCAATAAACTAAAAAGAGCCTGGGACCCAAAAGTCCCTTTGTAATTAAATTATGTAGCTAATCCATGTGCATTTGTAATTATTTCATTTTCATTTTGTTAATCAACAGAAGAAGAAAGGCTACACTGTCTATAATGAGATATTAATTGGTGGACTTATTTACATTTGATTTTCTTTTTACCTGTTCTGGTTCTACTCATCAATTTGTAACAATCTGACTGAAAAGAGAAGCTTGAACTGCAGCCAGTCGACTTTAAAATGAAATAGTCAAGTCACATTCACAAACAGTTTTACCCAATATAGAAACAAACAGTAGACTATGAATGTTGATGATCAGTGAAGCCATTTATTGCTTTTCTCACCACATTTACTTTGGGACTTGGAAAGCAGCACTACTTTTAATGCAGTCTATGTATTCACCGTGGCAGCTCTGAAATAAATGATGAATTGATAAATGATACATTAACACTATGGTTCATAAACAGGTTGTTAGTGGTGTTAAAGTATGGCTGACCTAACCACTGTAGAGGTAACAGAGAGTCTTAACAGCCCCCTCAAATTGTTTGCAGCAGAAATGTCGACAGCACCCTGAGGGAATCATTTCACAAGCTCATTAGAGCATTTAACCTCTTGAATGTTGCTCATTTTTACAGGCAGCGACATGGTTGAATGAATGCGCACACATAAATCTGGATGTGAGCGCTGACACACACTCTTACACACACAGACGACATAATCGAAGAGAAAAGCATTCCTGCTGGGCTTGAACCTACTTTACAAAAAATGAAAAGAGACATCAAGGTCCTGCTTGTGCCATGCTACAACTTGTTGTGTAACACTGAAGTTGAGATTCTTTTTTGAGGCGTGGGAGGAATGGTGCTTTGCTTGGTCAAGATGGAAAAAAAAAAAAAAAAAAAGACTCCACCATTTATATTTTAAGTGTTCTTTCTGTACTTTGGTTGGTTTTAATTTCTCTGTGCTGATAAATCCACATCTATGGATGCCTCCACACAGATATGTCTGCATGCATGTCTTTATTCAAACTTACCGCTTTCCCGGTTCTCTGGCGCCCCTCTCTGGTCATCAAGCCGAAGGTCACTAAGCAGGTGCTCCAGGATCTTGAGCGGTGTTCCCGACACCACCACATACCTGTGGGACGAAGAGGCACAACAGTCTTCCTCACTGGAGCACAAGCACCAAGAATGGTCACTTCTATCCCTCCATTTATCCTCCCACAATCCCTTCCGCTCTTCTTCCTTATCGTCGTCTACATCGTCATCATCAATGTAGCGAAAATGAGGAACATCAAAAGTATGGATTTCTGAACTGCTGCCATCTTCATCATGATCGTTGTCATCATCATCATCCTCATCATCTATGTCCTCCTCTGCTTCTGCAAGTGTGGCCAGCTCCGTGGTCATCTTCATATCTAAAGACCGATGTAGGAGCCTTCATCTAATAATTGCCTACACACACAGGCTGCTGTCCTGTGGGGTGACCAGCCATACCGTCTGCCCCTGTCACTGACGAGCTCCGAGGACTAAAACCTAGTTCCGGACAGCTCCTACAGTAGCACTGAGAGGGAACTGATGGCTACAAAAGATGCCGAACACTGTACACACATACACACACCCACTTAACCTGCCTGTCACTGACACTCCCTACATTGTGCCTTAGGTCTTCGGCATACACTGACTTCAACACACACATGCGCACAGTGACTAAAGGCTTCAACTTTCAGGAAATTAGCTTGTTTATGCACACATGGTTACAGACATTAATCTAAATGCATACAATGTTTTGTTGGAGGAAGTACACTAGTCTTGGTGTCAACGTTTCCCTTTCAGCTGAAAACAAAAAAGCTATTCTCCTCTTCTTTGGCGCTCTGTTGTACAAGCTAAGGCATACATTATCTTAGACGCACACAAACACAACAGTCGACAGCTCAACTGATAATTTGCATGTATGTGCAACAGTGAGCCGTTGCAACTTGAGAGTGCAGCTTAGAGAAAAGACAGGATACACTGAAAAGAGGGAGGAGTAAAATGATTATATTTTTGTTGTTCCTGTTGGTTTTGCGGGCTCTCATTATGCACAAGGTGGAACTAACCTCTTGTTGCAATCCTCCTCTCTGGACCCGCCTCCCGATGAAGTTGGTGAGGGCCGGTCAGAAGGAGACGTCACTGATGATGTTACTCGCTGCAAAACCAACACGTCCCGTCCTCTCTCCTTCAGACAAACCCTTCCAAGTTCCTCCTGAGAAAAGAGAGGGGACAAGTCAGGCAAGGACAAAACTGCTGGATAGGGAATAAAGTGAACAAAGGTACTCTGTTTTTCAAAACCAAACAATGTATGCCACAACTTGTTATAAAATGAATGTGACCCATCCCATGTGACTATTTTTATATTTTTACCATGAAGAACAGAACAGCAAAATGTCTGTGTGCAAAATTTTAGGTTTATTACAGATACACATCATCTGAAAAAAAAGGACTATCTTGGTTATGATTCTTTAGTAAAAAGGCTGAAGGAATAGTTATGCAGAAAAAAACAGTTAACTGTTGATATTGTTATTGGACTGAAAACTACAGAATAATATGGCTGAGCCTGGTCTCTGGTTTCCAGGAAGGCTTCTTCTTAGAAGTGTTTCTTCAACACATACACAAAAAATTCACACATGCAGAGACATATTCTTTTGGCGCTGTTACAGGGAAGTATTTCATTTCCTTCCTGTAAAGGAAAAGTCATTGTGTAATAAATAATGGGAGCAAATAGGAATGTAGGTTGACACTTGAAATGACCTTCTGTTTCAGAGATGAACAGCAACTTGATCTGTGATTTCAGCGCGCGCGCACACACACACACACACACACACACACACACCTGACATGGGCAGAGCTCCAGATGGACAAAGGAGCACAATAAGGAACCGCCTGAAGAGAGCAGGGAGGAGGTGAGGGGAGAGGGAGATCAAAGGAGGAGAACAGGAGCAGGAGGAGTGATGGAGGAGTGATGAAGGCGCAACGTCTGCTCTCCAGCTGCTGCTGCAGTCTTTGTCACAGCCAGAGGGACCGAGCAGCAATCATAAGTGACACACAGAGCTCTCTATGCAAGCCCGTCTTTCTGCTGCAATTTTTCATGCTTTAATACAAATGCATAGATCAGCACAGGGTTGCTATAAATGCATGTGTGTAATCATTTAGAAAAATTTTACATTTCACAATGGTATAATATTACAGATAATCCTGTTTATTACATTTAACATATCAGCTGAAGTGAGGAAATCCATAGGTTTTAGAAGAGTAACAAAAGTTCAGTGATCAATAGCCAATCACAATGACTAGAGTCAGGATTTTTGCTTAGAGGTTGACAGGATTTCTGAAAAGCTGAAAAAGAACAGAGTGGTGACGGAAAATGCTGTTAATTAATCAACCAATATCACCACTTTGGCTTTCTTAGAAATTAAACATTTATGTCTGCTTTACAAACTGGTTAACTGTTTTACTGGACGTTGAAGTCAGAGTAATTCATTCATTCATTTATTTTCTGAACCGCTTTATCCTCACTAGGGTCACGGGGGTCGCTGGAGCCTATCCCAGCTACTTATGGGTGAGGCCGGGGTACACCCTGGACATCTCATCAGTTAAGTCAGACTAATATTCACCTAAATAAAATAAATAAATAACTCTGGATCACTGAACGCCAACCTTAAAGTAATCCATGGACAACACCAAAGTGATTTTTATTTTTTTGAGCTACTATTTCCAACAGTATTAAAAACAGTTGAGAAGTCAGTAATGCAGGGGTATTCAAATCCATTCCTCAAGGGCCGGTACTCTGCATGTTTTAGATATTTCCCTCTTCTAGCACACCTGGTTCAATTAATGATCAGCTCATCATCAAGCTCTGCACAAGCGGATAAGGATGGAATAGTTTTTAGGTGTGTTGGAAGAAGGTAATATCTATAACAGCCATACTGGCCCTTGAGGACTGGATTTGAATACCCCTGCAATAATGGTAGTCTGTTTTAAAATGTCCTCTGACCACTGATTTATGAACCAAACCAAACAATATACCACTAACTTTTACCTGTGATTTTACACAGCTTGAAAACAAAGCACTCTTAAAGCAGTCAGCCACTCTGTAACACAGTCAACAGACATACACACAAAAACAAACACATACGCATATGGTGTCTGTGATCATTAGATGAAAGGATCCGTCTGATCCTTAGAGACAGCAGGTAGGATCTGACTTGGGTCAGACAAAACAATATGCCTGAAGTCCTCTGTCTCTGCGCGTGTACAAGCCCTGGTGACTCATGTTCAGCTGCAGTGGGATACAGATGTTCAACGCACAGACATGGCCACCTCTGTATCCTCAGGTACGCTAGTGTGTCACATTTACAGCGGCCATTTTTTTCAGTGTGGTTAATAGGGTGATGATTGTTACTAAGCCTTGTTATTTCATTTCAGTATTTCATCTTATGGATAAGAAATGGTTTTGATTTAAGTCTAAACTTCAGTTCCTTGTTCAAACCCACAGATCCAGTGTATTGTGGTTGCATTATAGAAATAATGATGGAACACTGAAACTGCGACATGCTTTGTCTATTATTTCCGTCACCTTACCAATGATTCATAGCAGGGGCGTTCAGGTAGTTCAGAGGCTATGAATAAAAAGCACTCGCCCACCTCTGCAGACACTCTGCTTTGATTCCTGGCA
This sequence comes from Ostorhinchus rueppellii, assembly GCA_030068375.1. Taxonomy (NCBI): domain Eukaryota; kingdom Metazoa; phylum Chordata; class Actinopteri; order Kurtiformes; family Apogonidae; genus Ostorhinchus; species Ostorhinchus rueppellii. Next base: position 8,700,055 of record JAQQZY010000003.1, on the reverse strand, counting down.
GCAGAGCGTATACATCGACTTAGCACTCGAATAAATAAAACTGGTGGTATTCACACATCAAAGCAACACAATGTTGGGTCTACAGTTATTTTAAATGATTGAATAACTGCAGCTCAGTGGCATAAACGGCCATTTTGTATTTTCTTCATAATCAAATGCACACTTGCACTTTTTATCCACCATTTAGTTAGGACAACAATACATGTATTCAGCAGTAACATTACTTCAGTGTAAAATAAAGAATGGGGCCATGTTAGGTCATGTCTCACTGTCAGTGGCATGACTTCATGATACAGGTAGAGTTGCACAATAAATGTAATTGCTATCACAACAAGGCATGTGCAATTATGCAACCGCAAATGCATTTCAATTAACTTAAAGAAAACTGTGCATGTGTAAACATGACAACCTATATTCTGTGTGCAATGTACTCATCTGTAATAAAGAAATAACCGAGTTAGTCTCGCTTCAGGGAGTGATGGTTGAGCTGCAAATGTGAACTTAACCCGAGTTGTATGGTGATGGATCTGCTCAGTGTCACTGTGGTATTGTATAAAAAAAATGCAAAATGAAAGTTGATTGAAGCTTGGATTTTATATGTTGGTTTGCATGTATGACGTTACTTAACAAAAGCAAAATAATTGGCAAATTGTGCATTTTAGCTAATAAACTAAACAGACTACTGATAACCATTTATTTATTGCAACTTGTAATATTGCCACTATTTCATTAAAGACTTCTTTATTTTCATTGCACATATTTCAGAGCAACGAAATGTCCTTCCAATTACAACTGACCAAGATTACATTAGACAACAAGACATAAATGGGAATACAGATACAGTTGTACTGATGAATTGCAAGTGGCATGCGCTCCATTTTTTTTCAGAATCAAAAACTAAAAGTGGAAACATCAGGATTTGGGGCGAGAAAAAAAAAAAAAAACATGATGTGGTGAGATTAGTGAAAGAAAAAAAAAAAAAAAACACACCTCAGCATGAAGCATCAAAAGACGACAATTAAACACGGGACCAAAAGCACATGTGGGTAATGTGGTATGGGCAGGGGTGTGACATGTCGATGGATGAGAGGTAGGTGTGCTACAGTCAATCAACGGTGCAGCGCTTCCAAACCCCCCTCGTCCACAATGTGTCAATAATCCCAATTTGACATTTTTACCAATCCATGCAGCCCTAATCTCAGGTCAGTTAAGGTCAACTCAAAATGGATGTAACAATTACTGATTAATTGCTTGATATCACCATGAAAACTATATAGACCTGGATTTGCATAACTTTTTCTTCATTACAGACTAGACAAATAAAATTACCTACCTGAATAAACTACGAGTAAATAAATAAATCTGAATCTGTACAGTCACCTAACAATTCTTTTATTTTTAGGTATTATTTTCCCTCAAAAACAGTAATGCCAGTTCTAAAGGCAACAGTGAGCCACTGGCCACTATCAGCACTAAATTCAGCCAATACTGAGCCAGCCAAGACAACCCTATCAGTGCCAATTAATCAGCCAAACAAATTCTGTTTAAATCAATCGTCAGTGACTTACAACACAAAATGCACAAAACACTGCAGATAAATAAAGACTGTTGATGTAAAGAGGTCAGACAACGTGTCATTAATTATAATTTAGGCTGCAACTCAGACCACACCCACCAGCCCCGCTGTGATGTAAAGATACCATGTTCAGTGGCTAAGTGGTCTGAAGGCACCACCCATTAGTCCACATCGTCCACAGTTCACATACTTACCAGGACATTTTATCACAAGTTTCCCTCCTTTATCTCTGCTGACCCTTCCTGTTTCTCTGTGCTACCAACTATCTAATAAAAGGAAAAAATCCACAGGAATATGGCTTTTCAAAAGTAGAGATTATGTAACCCATTAGAACAAACAAGGGGGATGGAAATGTTGTGTTGTGTTCCTGATACAGAAGCAAACTGTTGATCTTTCTGATAACACACTCAGAGTCTTTATACAAATGCCAAGAAAAATAGCACTGGGCCAAGTTTGGAAGAGGCAGTGCTCTAACACACACACACACACACACACACACACACAAACATCAAAAGGCTGTTGGATAATGCACAAAACAAAAGTAAAACTCTTACTGTGTATTTGTGACTATGTGTGTATGCACATGCATCGACACACTGAGCTTTTCTAAAGAACCGTGTGCAAACAGCAGCTCCTAAGAAAAATGGTAATCTAGCTTGAGAAAGAATGTAAGGCACTGAAAAGAAAAATATACAAAGAAAGAAGTTGTAGCTGTGGAGAGGAAGGGTCAGATAGTTATGCAACAGAAAGAGGGAGCGAGAAAAGAAAGCAAGATGGAAGATAGGGGGGATGGAGAGCTTTAGAGGCACGAATACACAGAAGAGAGTATGAAAACAAGTGAGATGGAGACGTGTTGGAGGGAAAGGAATATGAGGAGCAGCGACCGTGAAATAGAGACAGAAGGAAGTCATTTATATCCTACCTTTAAATGTGCTTTGTCCAAACTTTTATCCCAATGTAATAATGTTCATTTCAGGTGATTTGAAGCAAAACGCATTCTAAAGGTCACCTCATATTTTCAATGCACAGAGCCCATATGTTAGTCTCTGATGTAAAAACAAATGCATAAGCCCACAATTACATAAGACGTCCTCCATTCTCAGCACATGGTCACATAATTATCCACAGCAGATAATAGCAGGTATCACATTTCTGGCTGTTATGGTGAAAACAACTTAAAATTCCAGTAAGTTGCACCACATAAGGTATAAGAATGCTGTTCAATGCATTACAACAGAGGTCTCAAACATGCAGCTCGGGGGCCAAATGTGGCCTGCCAAAGGTCCCGATCTGGCCCGTGGGATGGATGGTCAAAGTTATCAAACTCGTTTCAGTTCAGGTTCCACATACAGACCAATATGATCTAGAGAAAAATAACAGCATAAAAACCTAATAAATTATAATGATAATAATTTCTCTGTTTGATTTAAAAAAAAAAATTAATTAAATGACTCTATGCCTATAAATAACGACAATGTCAAACTATCGTCTGTTTTTGTCCAAAAACTAACATTACATTATGAAATTTATTTACATTTACAAACTATCCTGTAACAATAAAATGTGAATTACCGGAACAAATATGAACAACCTGAAATGTCTGAAGAAAATTATGCACAATTTTCTGCCTGTTATTAAGCGTTTATTGTCTTTGTAGATCCGATCCATATTGCACATGTAGATATAAGTTGAGGCATAACATTGTTAAAATTGCACTAGTTTTTCTTCAGAAATTTCTGTTTTTTTTCCAGGTTATTTACATCTTTTTTTTTGCTTGGATAGTTTAAAAAAAATAAGTATTTTTATAATTTAATGGGGGTGCTTTTGCACTAAAACAAAGCCCAAAATTAGGAGTTGTCATTATTTATAGTTTATTTAGTTTATTATTACTTTATTATTTGACTGATGTAGCCCATTTGAGATCATATCAGGCTGAATGTGGCCCCTGACAGAAAATGAGTTTGAGATCCCTGCATTACAAAGTCTTCTTTTCTTTATTTTCTAGTAGAACTTCTTAGTGCACTTGTACTCAGGTGTGTCAACTCATTTCCTTCCATTCCTGCCCATCCCTTCCTTTAATTCCATCATCTATGTAACACCAGCTGTCCTCCACCCTTCCCTGCTCACCATCTCCCTTTTCAACCTCTGAAACATCTTTTTTTCTCCCTTCACCTCACTCGCCCCATAACTGTGTTCAAATGGGTGGATGCTGTTCTCAAAAGGGTGGATGAGGTCAAAGACTTGGTACGAGTCCATGCACTTGCTGTGCTCCTCACAAGGTCATAAGATACAGTCGTATATCTTTCTCCCGCTCTTCTACTCGTACTTTCACACACATAATAATGACGCAGTGTACAGAGGAAAGGTGGGCCTCATGGAAAGCCTAAAGGAAGCACTCTCTGTTCCCTTCCTGTTCCAACCAGCATGTGTGTGACTGTTTTTGGTGTCTGTGCTGATAGTGACAAAGCCATATCTCTGTTGTGATAGCTCCAGGCCCGATTCCTGGAAATAATGAATAAGAAAAAAAAAGCTTTTAGGTCAACAACCCACATACACACGTCATACGCAGACTCTCAGACTCGGTCCAATTGTTGAATAACCCATTTCACAGCTGTTAGGAAGTGACACAAGCTGCCCAAACAGCATCGTCTCTGACCTTGGTGTTATACCTTGAGTAGGTTGACCTCTGGTACCATCTGCAGCAGAAACTCTGATGGCTGAATCAAGCAGGAGAGTGGAAATGCAAGTATAAAGTGACTCGAAGGCTAAAAGGCACAAACCCGATGCACTGATGAAACATATCACTATGGAAACAGCCCACACCAGTTTGCCAGAGCTCGTCTGCCGTGGAAAAAAAGAAACTCACAAATCACCATGACAACTCAGAATAAGGAGACTGGTCTTTGTGGTGAACAGAGCTGGTTTGTGGTTCTGAGTGCAGTCTGAGCTGGACAATGAGCAGACTAAGATGATCATCAGCTTCTGACATTTTACATTTGCTGTGTGTTTCTTAAAAAAAGCAAAACGTTAGGGTCTCTATAACACCTGTCAAATGATTATGCTGCACTAACACATGAGGGTCTTATTAATTGCAAATGTCTATCTGGAAATAAGACGACAGTCATCAATGGCAGCAGCTTATGCCGATCTGTTGAACTGACTTTATTGTTTGTTCAAAGATAGTGCCAAACATAGTTTAGTTTCTATAATTAACATTTTATGAGGACATAATAAACAGAACAAACCTGTTGGCATTAGTATTAGCCAAAGAATTACTTGGCATCAGCCCAGAATTTTGCAAATGGTGTATGACTATATCCTTTGTACTTTTGGATTTTTCTTTTTTGATATTGTTACTGTTGCTATTTAAGGGACAATTACATTTCGGAGTGTCTATTTGCTCCCGGGTGCAAATAGGATATATTCACAGAATTCTTCTATTTACACCCATCTGGGCGAAAGGTTAATGTTTGCGTAATTTCCTGTCTATTGGTGGCATTTCCTGTGAAAAGAGCGCAAATCGTTTTCTACACACAGGCTATGTGAACTCTAGGAGTTGTATTCTATGGAAGGTCAAAGTGGTCACTTCTACGGGTAGATATGTTTGTTTTTTAAAGAAAATGAAACTAAATTAAACATTGCCCACGTTAACCTTGAAATCCTTCCCGAATAAACTTGTTTTGACTGGACTTAGTGTTAAAAAGGCCACAGCTGTTGTGTCTCTATGTTGGACTAGTGGTCATGTGCACTGACTACAGTGCAAATGAGCTTTTTAACTGCCGGTTCGAATCTCATGTGAGGCAATGATTACCCACATTCCTGTCCAACAATTTTGTTTCCTTTTCTTTTTCAGAAAAACAAAAAACAAAAATCTGGAGTGAACGAGGATCTGTATTCTTGCTACAAAGGTAAAATGTTGCTGTATGTCTAATATATGCTTGCAATGACAGTCAGATACTTACTATTTGTATCTCGTATATCAAACTGTTTATTTTTTGTATTAGTCGTGGTTATGCTAGTCAATCTGGGTGTAAATAGAAGCATTGTGTGAATATATCCTATTTACACATGGGTGTAAAATACAATGTTCACTATTTACACCTGGGTGCAAATAGCATCTGCCATCACATTTTCCAGCTCCTTCTGCAAAGTTGTTCAAAAATACAGAACATTTGCATGTCAAGCAGTAGCATTAGCATTAGTTTCCAGTCACAATCACTCCAGGTGATATTTTCGGATCATTGTGGAGTAGTTTGACGTCTGTTTAAACTGCCTGTTGCTACCAAAATGACTTGGTTGTTTTGTCGTGCTTTGGTAACGTTATACTTCAGACATGTTTGACTCATTTCAGTTTAAAAAAGTGTGTGTAACATCCGTAGAATGTATATAATTACTGGATTTGGGAATCGTGACGTCAGCCTTTGTTTTGTGAATTGCCATAAAATTGCCGATATTTGGACAAAAGGGGCAGAACTATGGAACTCTGAGGGGAGCTAATACTAAATGTAAGGTGTAAGTAAACTGCAAGTACAGTGGGGCTGTCTGTCAGGGACAAAAAAAAAAAAAAAAAAAGAGTTTTATTAAATAAACAGAATCTCGGACCTGGCTCTGCAAGCATGTGGGCTGTCGTACAGACCTGTTAATCAAACCCCAACACAGCATACCATCAAGGCCTTCTATTCCACCTATAATCTGATTAATGGAGGAAGAATGTAATGATGGGCCAGATTGCTTACTAGAGACTCCAAATAAAATAGATGAAATGAGTAAGTCCTGGAAAACAGTGACAGACTTGGTATTTTTACAGACAAGTTCAATGCAAGTCTATGGAAGCCTGGGTTTTCTGGAGTGGTATTACAACTTCAAAATACTTCTGTACTGGTGTCATTTTAGAGTAACTGACACTCACTGATACAAACTACTTCACACTGTATATTGCATGAATTTACATGATATCAATGTTATACCTGTCACAGAATATGTAGATTATTTTGCCAATTATAATGTTCAGTGTCAGTTACGTGGATAGTACAAGCCCGGTTGGAAAAATCACCGTTTCTCTGCTTTCGTGCATTAACACTGCATTTTCATCCTTGGTTTAACTCTGAACTAAACATGTCCTCAAATACAGTACTCACTTTTGTGTGTAACATGTGAAACTGCATGTACCATGGAAAATCCCTACATTTGTGCTTCACTGAAACTCAAAGTTATGCGATAGACTTCACAAACACATGCATCACGAGGTAGAGTGAAAGCAGACTACACTCGCTTGGTTTCCTGCCCTCAGGTGTACTGTAGGGCAGGATTATACAGCACAACGCTTCACTAACACCCTGCTCATTATGCGTACACACTGACTCAGCCTGCCACAGCGCCAGCAGTGCATGAACACACAGACACAAGCTCCCACACATGATTAGCCCCAGCCAGAAAACTTAATAGCAAGTGAACACATAAGCACAGACACACGTATAAAGCATGTCTGCCACTTGACAGACCATAAAAGTGTATGAGCTCATATTGCACTAAGCCATTATTAACACCCACATTAGACTAGTAGAGAACTGGTGGTTGTTTAATCTAAAGGAATCTAATTGAAGCTTTGTGTGTGCATCTGAACTGTTAACTACTACTGCGTATACTTCAGCCTGACAGCGCAGATGTGTCCTCATACTTAGATGATGTGCAACACTGTCTCAGCAAGTGCATGTCTGTCCTTTAGGCTGACAGAAACACAAATGATGGCACTCCTGATGAGGTTATACACACATGATCCTTGACCCAAATCTGTGACTAACGCAGACCTTAAGTGTGATTATGTGTGTGTGTGTGTGTGTGTGTGTGTGTGTGTGTGTGTGTGTGTGTGTGTGTGTGTGTGTGTGCACTGAAAAGTAATTACAACTTTTACCACTTGATGACGTCCATTGCTCTCTACTCATACTGACCACATAGCCACAACTCACTATGTAGATTACATGGGTATAGACCATCAAATTCACTGGACATCATAATCACTACATCATAATTAAGGCTGGGTGAAATAATTCAATTAATTTAGTGTTTGCTCTCTGAAAATCAGGAAAAATTACTAAATTAAAAAAAAAAAAAAACAGACGAATGCTTCTTTGGGAACGCTTTGTTACTGAACCTGCTTCTTTAGAATATGGTGAATATGTTGCAACAGACATACAAGTGCTTCATTTATTGATTTTTTTTTTAACAAATCATGAACATTGACATCATTGCAAGTGCTGCCTTTTCTTACTGTGGTTAGTTTTTTGGTATTCCACAGTTACAGAATAGAGTTTAAGTAAATAAAACTAGTTTGTAATCAGGTTTTGTCCTGTGTTCATGTAGATTCCTGATGATTTGATATTGAAAATATTAACTCCAATATCACTCTTTCTACTCACCGCTGGGTTCCTTTCAGGCAGTTTATAGTTGTGGTTCTGCAGCAGCCGGCAGCCATCCTTGGCCAACCTCTGAACTGCCTCCAGGCCCAGCCGGCTGGTCAACTCCTCTCGGCCACACACAGTCCCCATCCCGCCACCGCTGCCGCTGCCACAGCCGTCTCGCAATGCACACACACTGCCCAGCTGCAACACGGGAGGCATGAACACATATCTTAGCCCACAGTCCCACGACATGGTGGAAAAGTTACAAGGTTTGTGTGGTATAGAGGTAAAGAAAGTTCAAAGTTTCTCTTCCACAGAAAATGAAAGGGATTTTGGTAATAATCCAGAAACATGTAATCACAATCCAATTTCCCTTTTGAGTCCATGTGATGAGAATGAGCAGAAATGCTAATCCGGGGTCTTTCAGTCTCTCTTATCTCCACAATTCCTCACTGTCATGTACAAAGTCTCTTATTCTGTGTATCCATTACAGTGTGTAATTCCCTTTATCTGTTCCACCTCTCCTGTCTCTTTGTCTGACTGCTCTGTGTCAGAGGATCTGCTGGAGGACTGAGTGAGTGTGTGATTTGTACTATAAGTGGGCGGGAGTGTATGTCTGTGTGGGAAGAGTGTGTAAAAGGGGTGTGTATATGTGGTACCCATGTGTCTCCACCCCTCCAGAGTTTGGCCTAAAAGTATCTAATACTGATATTTAACAAAACTGAAATATAAAGAAAAACAGACATATGCACTGAAAAAGATAGAGAAGAATAAAGAAAGAAAGGAAGAAACAAATGTATTTCATTAAAAGTGCAGCAGGATACTGGGATAAAAAAAAAATAGTTTTATCCTTGGATAGCCCTGACGACATAAAACATCCCTGTGAGTGTTTGAGTTCACCCTAGGGTGCTGCTAGTATGATGTTTATCACCAGTAGCGGGTAGCCTGGTCGGTTTGTTTTCCTTGGAAGGGAAAGAAAGGGGAGTTTCACCAGGCTGTCAATTGGGTAAGTTGGGCAACCCTTCCTGTGAGCTCAACGATATCCTACATTACCATGCTCCAGTAGAGGGTAACACACACACACACACACACACACACGGTGGCAGACTCCCACGCTCCATTTTGTTTACTAGGAAAACAGCCCCCAGTGACAACTCTTATCTGGAAAAAAAATAACCACAGAGTCACACATACAGACATTAGATCAGAGACACAGCCTCCTGTCCCTGGCCGTTTCCTGAAAATCTGTTGTCAACTTCCTGTTCTACTGGTAGAACACCCCAAGATAAACCTGCCTGTGGTCAGTTTGTGTGATTTCCGTGTGTACAGGGATAGACCCATTATTGTCCAGGACTGGATGCGATATTCACATGTAGCATCACTTAATCTGATATGATAAATAAATTACAGCTGGCTCTCTCATATCTTTCAACACTTGACTCGTTACACACAGCGACTCCTGGCCTATCAACTGTGATTATTATTATTATAATATATTATTTATGACCCTTACAGTCTGATGTGAAAACTGACAATGATTATTGTCGTAATATTATTGAATTAAACTGTCTTCATTTGCTTTGACAGTCGTGAGTCTCTAAAAAACAATCCCCAGTGTACGTTCTTTGCCAGACATAGAAGATCCGTTTTGAATAGAACTGTACTGCGGTTCAATTACCACAATTTTGTAAAATCATCAAAACTGTAACACAAAGTGCACAAGGCAAATAAGTAATTTAATAAGACTTCAATAGATCATTTTTGACATTTAGTAATTTAATTTGATGTCCTCTGTCTAGTCTTGTTAAATAAAGTTAAGCAAATTGATACTGCTATAGTACTATCATGATGGTATAACAATGCCGCACTTCAGTAGTATCCAAGTCATTATAACAATCACCTAGAATAAATCATGGTGCCTGCGCTACTTCCTGGCAGGTGTTTATTATTCACTGAGATGAAACGATGCATAAGTGCATAGTAACACAATTCCAAGTAACACAATATATTCCTGGATGAACGGTCCTCCCACATTAGACATAACTTTTCTTTATTCTTCTTCCTACTTTACTTTTACTGCTTGACAGTATTGAAATAAAATAATCTGACAACAAAGCTTGCCCGTGGGTCGACCACCTTTCCCGATATATGTATGCAAATGTTTTGTATTAAGTGGTCATAAGAAAAAAAAAATGGAAATCACTGATCTGCAGCGTTGTACTGTATGTGTAACCAAGTTTAAAAGATGCATTTTTTTCTCTCCTCCTCTCTCTTCATCTCTCTGGTGTAAACAGAGAATAAATAATTGATGGAGAAGAAGACTTTTCCAGTGTACAGAGATGGGACCAGAAAGCAAACAGGCCTCCCACTGCAGTGCGTCCTGACCCTGGTTTCTACATTTAGTCGCTTCAGTGAGAACCACAAACACGCACAGATGGTTGCACTGGATGAGCCAACGTAGATAGAACCCGCCAGTATTATCTGTCATTATGAATGTCCCAAGGCTGTGTCTGTTGGAGTCGATCAGGTAATATTTCAATTTGCTGGTGTTGGTCACGTTCAACCAAGTCAGTTTCACTTCTTGTGTTTAAATCATTCACGGTTTGACAGCTGTCAGGAAGATTTACTGAAACTACAGAGCCCCCATGAACAACCAGAGAGCAGAGAGATTCATCAGTTACTAATATTGAGGACCCTGAAACAACCACCAAGTCTGGCTAAACTGATTTCTGTTTTATTGCACCCTTGGCAAGGAATGAGCTGCAAAATACCACTGCCCTAGAAACTCTCCTGTCTTTGAATACCTTTATAGGTATTTTTCAACCTGCCATGAAGGAAACATGTGGCTGCTTTACATAATCCTTAACCTGAGGGGGTATGTGTTATGGATGTTGCCAGTATGGCCTCTTTTTTTACTGTCTCTTACCATTTCCCTCGTGTTTATGCTTTTTTGCACATTCCCAGTTAGAACACTTCAACTTGTTTCACACCTTATTCATTTCACCATTTCAGCAGATTACAGTTATTTTTCAGCACATTACAGTTACTATCCAGATTCTACCCAGATCTGTTTATATTTCTAATTTATAGTGTACAGTGTATTGTGTTATATTTCTTTTTACTCATCTTTGCTGTAGTATTATATATTGTCACTGAATGCTCATCATGCTGCTGCTACACTCCCAATTTGGGATAACACTGGTCTACAAGTAAAATGCTTCCAGAATAAAAGTAGTTCAAATTTACCAAATTTGAGTCATAAGTAAAGAAAAATTCAGTCAAAAGTCCTAGTTGGTTGTAGTTTCTAAGATACAGTCTTAGGCCAAAATGTGAAATTCTAATAATTAATGAGAGAATGGGTTTGATTTAAAAGGACAGTTTGTGTCAGAGTCACCAGATCTACCTCTAAACAGTGTCTC
>JAQQZY010000003.1:8657835-8674258 GCA_030068375.1 Ostorhinchus rueppellii | reverse complement strand
TTAAGACCCTCAGAGAGTGTGTGAATGATTCTGATAAATTGAGACATTTTTACCTGGCCAATTTGGTAGCAATGGTTGAGGAATAATCCCATCTCCACATCAAATATCTTGGAGTTGATAGGATCAATATTTTCAGAGATATTAGTAATTTTGGAATACAATAGCCTTACAACAGCCCTCACTTTGCTCGATTAACCAGAAGTGCAATACCACATTGCATGATGGGAAATGAAGTTAAAAACAGGAATGCTGTATTTACTCCCACAGTCACGATATATTGGGATTAACATTGGCGCCTGCAGCCTGGGCCGCCATTATGAACTATTTACCCCCCACCCTTATCTATGGGTTTCCTCACACTTTCATTCTGCAGGCGCGCCTGGGTATTAATACTTTATATTGATTGTCATTTACATTTTAAATAAGTATTTACGAAACAATGTTTATGTCACTACTTCTAAAATATAGACTCAAATCTTCTCTCAAAAGTCTGCTCTCTCCAGCATAAAATTTACCGCATCTACAACCCGTGGTTCCCCACGGGTCACATACTAGCTACTATTATCACACTAAAAGCAACCAGATTCTGTGAGCTACTACAGTAATTTTATTCAACTGAACCACTGCTTAATCAGTTAGTTTGGCATAAAACATTAAAATCCAACAGCTGCAGAATCACATAAATTTACCAAGTGAGGTAGCTATTCTGTGATATAATACAGCAAGCACATGTCTTTAGGTAGTTTTTTTTTTCTTATTACTCCTGTTCATTGAACCATAAAATCCCAAACTAACCACCTGAGACCCTCATATAAACCAATATAGTGCACTTCTCAGTGTTCTCTGCACTGAGGACGTCCCTCTCTCAAACATTACCATCAAAGTGTCACCTCTCAGTTCTTTGCCTGCTTTTCAACGCTTATCAAAAATCATACAAACAGGAGTTAGGATCAGAGATGGGGTAATATTAAACTTAAATAGACACTTACGGGCTGTTGGTCCCGCCTCCAGACCGGAATTGGACATATGGGGCAAGTTGTAGGAGGAGCCTAACTGCCTCTGGCCACTCCCCCTCATTGGAGCGAAACTCGCAGGAGGGGGAGTCACACTCCTCAAAGCTGAACTGGTAGTAAGTGTTGGAGTCTGAAAACACCACCCGCTGGTCCACTGCAGAAAACAAACACAAAGACAAAGGGGGATAAACATGGAGACAGAGCCAGAAGTTAGACCTGACAAAACCCAGTACAGGCTTTTAACTCAACTATGGCACATGGCGTTCTACTGGTTCTTTGCAAGTTTAGTTCAGTGTGCAAAAACAACCAGTGAGCGGTGAATCAATTAATACACTCTGAATGCAAACATGACGATCTGATTGGTTCTGTTAAGTGTGTTACATGACATATGCTTTAGTGATATTTACCTCCGCCAAGGAGGTTATGTTTTTGCCAGGGTTTGTTAGCAACATAACTCAAAAAGTTATAGATGGATTTTGATGAAATTTTCAGGATATGTGTGCTCTGGGTCAAGGAAGAGATGATTCAATTTTGGAGGTGATCCGGATCACCGTCTGCACCCAGGAATTTTTTTAAACGAAAAAAATTGCGAGATAGGGCATGGCGGAACAGTTCTGCATATGATGTCATTCAGCGCCATCTCGTGGAGGAAAGTACAAACACTGCTTTTAAAAAAAAATAAAAAAGTACAAACACTGCCTTGGTGGAGGTCTGTGTTCTCCGAGTGCCTTTCTAGTTAATATATGTATTTCCATTATGTTGTTCAACACTGGTATCAGAACTGGACAGCTTTTAAAACAGGCTCATACTTATAATTTCAAGGGAAAATGAGCAAAATCCTTGAATTTTTGTGCTAAAACACAGCTACATGAAACTTCAACAATCTGTGGCAAATACTTCTTTGTTAAAGAGAAAAAGAAAAATTATTGCAATAAAATGTAGATAAACTTCAATCTGTTCAAAGGTCTGAAATCCTAAAGCCTCAAGAGGATCAAGTTGCTCATTCTTTAGGAAAACATTAACTGCCTTTAAATATTAAACTTTTTCTTCCAAGGATGTGTCATATGTAGCACATTGACTGTCGCGTCAACACAGGAGAGTACAGAGACTATGAATAATACCATTAACATTGAACAGCATTTGTTTCCTTATGTCTGTTCTATTAAATGGTACGTGCCACATCAGATTAGAAGTTTCTCATAGTAAAAATATAAAGTGTGATTACTAGTAAATAATAAAGTAAACTGGATACACATCACACTGTCTATTGTCAGAGTAGAAACTTAATCTCGGACTGTTTCCACTTCACATGCTCAAAATTGAAACCATGTTGAGAGCTGGTAACAAAAGCACTGACTGAATCATCTCTCTGTTTGAGGCAAATTACTCGATGAAACTGCTCATGGCTTGTTCTTAGAGATGAGTAGATTGAAGGTGACTATAAATTGTGAGGCAGAGTCTGAACCCCCGGGGATGTTAATGTGTGTCTGCGTGGTTATATTTTTACCAGACAGCAGGACTCCCAGCTCCAGCAGCACCTGCCAGACACGTGCAGCAGTAGTCCGACAGCGCACATACACACACTGCTCACATAGCCACTGCACCAGCTCCACGCCCACATAGCTTCGCCTGTTAAAAAAAACAAAAAGACACACGCTTACACCATACAATGTTATGGTGCATATACGCACATTTCTTGGCAGAAAGCTTGTCTTTTTTATTTAATCAATGTCCATTGATTATTCATTAGTTCCCAGTACAGCTTTTCCTCGGAAACATCGAATACTTTCCGTCTGTTTTCCCTTGGGATCAACTCTTAGTGCTTCTCTCTGTGTGTGACTATATGTGAAGATGGTTAAGGGTACCTATTTATGTACATGTCCAGATGTTCGCATTGTATGTGCATGCATCTGTAGGTTCTGTATATGTAGGATATTGCATAAGAGTACTCTCATCTGGTCCGCTGCTTTCCCTTTCTCGTCTTATTGCGTAAACATCTTGACAAGCCAATCGGACAGCGGCTCAACAGTGACTGGTGGGCGAGTCAGTGTGTTTGCTTCACTGGACACATCGATTTTGGCTCAGAACACACACACACACACACACACACAGTTACAGAGGCAAGTGTACCGTATGATTCTCGCCAGGTGTATCTTGTCCTTAGCTGGGTACGGTCCATGAGAGAGGAATGCATTCCTTACAGCCCGTCCCGCACATGGAAAACTCTGGGAGCAAGACTGACACAAAAACAAACATATAGCAGAAACATTTTAAATTATGATTTCTACTGTTATTTTCAAATGGAAATGCAAAAATATCTTATCTGATCCATGTTTCTGGCATAAATGATGGACTGCAGAGAGGTAGTATTGCTACATGCAGTTGTCATTGACTTGCTCACAAGGACAGCTCAATTTCTTTCCCCCAGAGGAATCAAACATTGACTTTGCTTCCACACCCTGTAATAATCCAGCTATTGACACATTTATAAATAAGACAGTATTTCAATTAAGCTCTTAACATGAGTTGCTTGTTCTGTTCCATTCATATTCCTCTTTACACGCCACAGAGCAGCTGTACCTCTTAATGACTGATGAGCTTCTATTCACTTACACAGTGTATTCAACCTCAACTTTACACCCGTCTTTTCCTGTGTTGTGTACAGGAAAACAAATTCTGTAGCTTTTCTATCACTGGAACCAGGTGGAATGTGTTACATGTGTGTTAGGTGTCCTCTTTACTACTACCCTGAAAGGTAACTTTTGATCAGTGACCAATGTTTGTCTCTATGTGCACAAATACTTCAACACCACAAGTCATATTGTAGCAGTTACACTTATTTATGCCAAAATCAACAGAGTACATTGTGTAGTATCGTGTCCTATGGTGTGGTAATGTACAGCAAATCAGATGAAAGAAACTTGCATGAAAGACAGACAGAAGTGCATTCACAGTAAATGATACAGACAAAACTTAAAGATTCACACTGGGAATGTTCTGTAGTAAAAGAAGTGCAGGTGGAATTACTGTTTGTTTAATAGTATATCTTACATAACATGAAAGTAGCAAATATTGTTTTAATTAAAAAGTAGTCTCCATTAAATACTGTCATTTGATTCCCACCTTAAAGCTGTGTTTCCCAAGTGTACATTTTCTGTTTTCTACCTTTCCTGAACTTAATTTTTGTATTTGCTGTCAACAAAGAAATATCCACATGGTGGGATGAATAAAGTCCATCTTATCTTCCAGGGTAAGCACCAACCAAATAAAATGATAGTGACAAACGTCTCATGCAAATCAGTGCGTGATAATCACCATGGATGCATCAAGCTTTTTCACATTCAGTCAGGGAATACTTTCCAGATTATCGTCTTGCAGCAAACACTGATTTTGGGATATTTACACGGGCTTTGTGTAAATAGTCAACAGTTTACATTTTATGTAAACATCTTGAAATGTAAGTCAGTAACCGGATTGGGCTTCAAGGTTGTTCAGACCCAGGACAACAGGGTTAACCGGCTGTTCGCAGAGAAGCTGAGAAGAACAACTGATTGAGCTCCTGGGATTCTTTGAGTCCCCAGGGGCGCAAGTAGCAAATTGCACTCAGGATGAGGCAGGTAACCCCAGGGGTGGTGGTTTCCATCTTTTCTGTACTTTCCTTTTGTTTAATGTTTTATTCTTCTACTGTGCTATGTAATTTTAAGTGTTTTTAAGCCTTTGTAAAGCACTTTGAATTGCCTTGCGTTTGAATGGTGTTCTACAAATACATTTGCCTCGCCTAATGCTTTCATTTACAGGTTTGCCTAGCAACATGAAGAAACTGCTGAAGAGATAACCAAGAGCTGAGGAGCAAAAACTGCTTTGATGCTTGTCATTTCACTTAAAGTATGACGTATGTTTCATTTGTACTTCTTTAAAATACTGATTATTTGATTTGTGCAACAATTCTATTAAGGTCATATTAAATAAATATTATTTTTACTTTTGAAAGAAAATATTCATATCTGAGATTCAATAGCAATTGGTAACTAACATATTTGCCAAACTATTCGATCCTTATGCATGAAAAATTAAGACTGTTTGTGTGTATGTGTATTTTTATTTTTTCTTGATGACCTTGGGGTAATTCCAATGCCATCTACGCACTGATGTCACCTGTGTTGGGGCTAAACAAACACACTTTTGCTGTGCAGCAGAAAGGATGACATCACATGTGTGTTTTCCTACCTTGTGTACTGTGGGTCCGGTGCTCGGTCCAGGGATGGTGTCAGGTGATTGCTGTTAAGACAAAATACACAGAAGCTGTCAGACTCCTGCACATATAAAACATACACAGAGAAAAATTATACACAGAACAAACAAGATCCTGATATGACAAAGACCGACGGTGGTAAATTACTGCTTGCTGCAACACCTGCTATACAGTCAAAAACTGTGATGCCTAAGGCACATTATCTGACCTGGATTATTCATCAGTAACCTTTGATACATACTCACTACTGAACCAGTTTGACAGTAAACAAAAACAAGCATTTATCAGTTTCATTTTTCAGCCACATAATACAATAATCCACACGAGGAAATAATAATGATACAATGATAAGACTTTTCACAGTTACTACTCCCATCAGGCCATGCTGCAGCCTTTACTCTGCAGTTTTTCTCCACCTCTACTTCACTGATGAGGAAAAACACTCTTAATCTTTATGGATTATGATGGGGTCAGAGGAGGTAGATGGCGAAATGTTGACACTATGGTCTCACACTGGTCATAAAACAAATCAAAAATGAAAGTAAGTGTTTGATCAAAGAACGGAGCGGAAAGAACACCAACCGCTTTTATTCACTGCAGTGTGTAATACAGTGATGTCATTTAACAACACAATTTCATTGCTGCAAAAGTTGACCATTATAAATAAACTTTATTCAGGATTCCTTCATTTACATTTTTTAATGAGTGGTGTTATTGAAGTATTATACTCCACAAAGATATGCAAAGGAGTCATTACATGGAGTTTACTATACTGTACATGTAAAGGATAGTAGTTATGTAAAATGTAGAGCTGTGGCCATATACTATCAGTATGACAATGTTACCTCATTTAAAATCCTATGTTGTCTTTTACTCCCAACATAAGTCACTGGTCAACAGTCTCTGACATTAATTTGGTGGGAACCTTTTGAGTCAGGTATCTTATCTATGAATCTTTGAACAGAAACCGCCAATAAAAAAGTAAACCCTATGAGACACAATGTTTATTGTTTTACAGCAATGAGTCAGTCATTTATAAGGGCCTTTTTGACACCGGTCAAAGGAAAAAGGCTGATGTCAAAGCAGAAAACACCTTCAAAATATCGTTAAGTACAAATACAAAGCAAACAATGACTCTATCAATATGTCCTTGTATTCACTTCACAGCCAATGCTTTTCGAAGTTGTGTAATGAGCTCTCTGGAAATTTCCTGTGTGAAAATAAGGTGTGAAGACTGATTTTAGATTGAATATGCATAGATTTTTCTGCCAAGTATTTTTATGAATGCAAATGAAAGTGAAGTGAGCCAATAATTTAAGGGTTTTATGAGCATTGTAACTTTTCAGATTTTTCTACTAAGATCAGTACAGCTCCATTATTTGATGATAGCACTGCATGATATTGGAAAAAACTGACATTATGTTTTTTTCACCCCTACGATATATTATTATGGTATGAAAAAATACTCGGGAGGATATAATAGCTGTATGGTGCCGACGTAAATAGTCAAACAAATGAGTTGTGTTACTTGTCGTTGTGTTGACACAGAACACATGTTTCAGTAGCATCCTTCTTGTAGCCGAAATAATTCCAGATAACTGGCATTGCTTTTCTTTTTGGCACGAAGTCTTAGTTTTTGGTTGTTTACTCACTCCATGTGCAGGCGCGTGGTCTGCTTCAGCAAACTGATTAGCAAGGATTTTAATTGGTGGATGGCTGTGCGCAGTGCGTGCCAGGTACCCAGGTTGAACTTAGATGAGAACATGTTGAGTTCATTTGCCTCCTACATTACATACCTGTGAAGGGACAATTGAGGACGTTTACATTGCAATGGTGATGCTCAAATGATATATTGTGCAGCACTATTTGGTGATCTGAATGATTCAGTAACACCCAGAAGTGTGGGCTCTGACACTAAAGTGCCGCCTCTAATCATACTCCAAACTGTAGAATCATATTATGATGAGGATCACGTTGTTAGCCTTCATTAAAACCCAACAGATGAGAGCTGCATTCAAACATCCTGCAATAGCAGTGCAACTGCTCTAGCAGCAGAGTCAGGGAAGCAGGATCACTGGCAGAGTTGTGGGTTTGATTCCCACTGGAGACCTTTAGATATAACTGAGCCTTAGCTAGAAATTTCGCCTCACACTGCCTCACAATGGCTGACAATAACAAAAAACCAGCAGATGATGATGAATAGCAAGATACAGAGAGATAAAATGATGGAACAAATGAAAAGTAAGTAAGCAACTGTGGAAGATAAATGAAGATGAAGAAATATAAATGAGTTAGCATGCAAGAGGAGAAAGAAGAAAAGGGAAGTCTATGAATATATGACGGGGGATGTGAGCATGACAGATGGAGGAGGAGAGAGATGAAGCGATGAGACAGGGAGAGATCATTGTAATTGTAACGGCGAAGGAGAAAAAGATCGAGCAAGACAAAGACGGAGAGGCAGAAAAATGCATGTCTGTGGTTTTGACTTGAAAATGAAATGGAGAAATAATTAGAGAGATGTAGAGCAGTGTGTGTGATCCTCATTAGAGCAATGATACTGTCTGCAACGTCTCAAACACATAGACAAACACGAGCAAGTCAGCATACTCACACATCAAATTCAAAGAAAAAATCTGCACTATGTTTACACCGGTGAATTCACATCTGAAAGACTGCCACGTAGTCCAGGTCAGTCTCATTATTACCTTATTTTGCAGTGACTAAGTGCCTCAACAATAGGAATAACCAACAGGACTTAGCAACTCTTTTAGTTGAGCTAATGCAACATCTGACGAGCAAAATGTTCCATTGTTCATCGTTTCAGATTTATAAATTCTTTTTATGTGAAATAAAACCTAAGTGTAGAGTAGACACTCACCCAGATATCAGTAAGGAGTCATATTTTCTGTTTTTGTGTGAAGACATGCAGTGTTTGGTCTACAGGGGGGTTAAGTAGAGCACACTAGCCAGGCAAGCACACAGACTAAATAAATTGTTTCTGACTCTTGCTATATCTCTGTCCCGCTTTCCCCCCCTCTCTTCTGTCCTAGTCCTGCTATCTTATCTCTCCATCTCTTTGTCTCTCTGTCTGGTGAACACAGATCTCTCGAGAGGTCTTTGTTTCTCTGCCATCATCTATTCTCACCAACACACTCGCACACAACAGAAGCAGCAGCAGCAGCACTACAGGTGTTATATTCATACTGTATCACAGGATGAGAGAAAAGTCTGCTGGCCATGTTCCTCTGAAGGTCTTTGTCTGGGCTTCATTTTCTTCTTCACACACAAACACGCGCCCTCCTGTCGAAGGCAGTACAGCTCATTGATGTCATTGCACCAGAGGCCACAAGAAAAGTGACAGAAGAAGAAAATGAAGAAGAGAAGAGAAGAGAAGAGAAGAGAAGAGAAGAGAAGAGAAGAGAAGAGAAGAGAAGAGAAGAGAAGAGAAGAGAAGGAATGACTGCTATAAAGAGAGACCACATGCTGACACGCTTATCTGTGTGATGACTTCAAAGTGTGTATACAGAGAGAGAGAGAGCAGGAGTGAGCGAGGTCATTATCTGCAAGAAATGGATTACTCTCAGATTAGATTGCTGAGCACAGTGAAGAGCTGTAGCACAGTATGCTTGGCAAGCCCCCTCACACACACAAACACACACACATATTCACGCTAAGCTCCTGTCGACTCCTCGACAGATCTGTCATACAAGGAAGTCAAAATGGAGACATGAAAGCGAATGTGACTCAATGGACACACATTCACACACAGAACTGTTAAGAAAACCCACCCGTCAGCTTAAGGCTACCTGCCTGAACACATGACCTTTAGTTTACTGACTCACATCAAGAGGAATATTGTAAGGATTATGACAGTTAAATCTGATTTTTAATTCTCTTATTTAGAAACAAATGTATTTAAATAGTGAAGTCTTCCACATTGATTCATTCATCTTCTCTGTGGTCATTTATGCTTCTCACAGTGGATTAGAGATTGTTCCAGCTAATACTGGGGCGGCCATGGCTCAGGTTGGCGGTTCGAGTCCCACTCTGTCCTACCCAGTCCGTTGTGTCCTTGAGCAAGACACTTCACCCTCCTTGCCTCCAGTGCCACTCGCACTGGTGTATGAATGCAAATGAATTTCTGGTGGTGGTCAGAGAGGCTGTAGATGCAAATTGGCAGCCACGCTTCTGTCAGTTTGCCCCAGGTGTGGCTACAAACATAGTTTGCCGCCACCAGAGGGGGAAGGTGAGAGTGAATGAATAATGGATCAATAATTTAAAGCACTTTGGGTGTCTAGAAAAGTACTATAAAAAGCTAATCAATAATAATAATAATAATAATAATAATAATAATAATAATAATAAAGGGATGATGCAAAGGCAGTGGTCAGAGTTAGGTTAGCTGGTATGTCAGATGTTAGATGATATCAACCATCTGGCAAATAAAAATGCAGATGGCCAAAAGGTCTGTGGGATACGGGCAAATTGCATATACAGTAGGCTGTATAAGGGATGAAGTTACTAAGTATAGACTTCAACAGAGCTGCACCATTAATTAAATTGCATTCACAGCCTCTGCAATCACATAATGGAAATGTTTTTCAGAACAGTATGACCACCACAATTCTCCTTTGGGTTTCTTCAAAATATGCTCCTAAAACAAATACAGGCATGGTGACCTCAGTCTGAAAAGTCACCTTGGCATTCATGCAAATTTTAAGGCCAATCTAGACCAACATCTGTCATAATTGAGCCATGGCACGAGTCACTCTGTGAAAAACATTTGGATCTCTTTGACTACACATTAAGTTACAAATGGGCCCGTCAACACTGACATCAGGGGCCTCCGTGTTTACTTTAGTATGACAGCACATGGCATGTGATGTCTGATTTATGGCACTTATATGAATGCAGGTCAGTTCAGGACCATGATTGGTTTAGAGTGGAATCTGATATTGGCCACATTTGATATAAAAAAATATTAACATGGAGAGTCCAACAAAATAAATTATATCAGAGAAATAAATCCCAATCAGTCACATACTGAGCCATCAGAGACGATCAAAGAGCCCAGAGGAAAACCAGGTCAAGCACGGACAGAACATGCAAACTACACGCTCTCAGACAGTCCTTCCTTTTGCATTGAGGTGGCAATGCCAATACACCTTCCTGCTGCCCATGGTTGCACTAGTCTCATTTAATCATTTTAGTTATTATCATAGGCCTGTGTACATTATATGGATGTTTACCCAGTTTGTGAATTTCTGTCATACATTGCTGAAAAAAATGAAATCTACTGCATCTGTGTTGGTATATTCCATTGATGTACATGTCTTTTGCATATTTTTTCTCCATGTCTGTGGGTTAAATTAGACGCCGTTCATTCAGCATACAGAATACTGCATGCTTACTTTACTAAGTACTGAGTTCCAAATGTAAACTGAGTATTTAGGTTGTTACTGGGATATTTCTCCCCCAGTTAATCTTTTAAGTGCGAGTATTAGTTAGTGAGTGTATGTGTGAGTCTTATGTGCATTTCTCTCTCCACCCTTCACTCGCGCTTTCATCTTTCCTATCTCAATATATAATGCTGTTATGGATGAGAAATATTGCTGGCAGACATAAAAACGCATCACAAGCCACAAATTTGCTGCATTCATAATGCAGAAATTAGATCATCTCTTTGGGAATATCATATTCTCAAAGATAGTAGTTGTGAGAGTGTGGTAGATTTCATAATAACATTTCAAGTGAATGAATGAATGAATGAATGAATGAATGAATGAATGAATGAATGATATTTTGAGTAGCACACATTAATATGCACTATTTATGGCTTGAAGTTATATCTGGTATGTCTGGATCTGTGTTCGAGTTTTAACCCATGAGAAAGTGTGTGCACATGTTTCTAATGTGATTCTTTTTGGCTGATCAGCACGAGGCTCTCAAATATGGAATCAAAATGAGCTGTGGTTGTTTCTTTGGAGAAAGGAATAAAAACTAGCCATGTTTTCACTTTGGTCATTTCAGCATAAAGAACTTGGCTATTCTACAGACCACGTATGTGAGTAAAAGTTAAAACCTAAAAGTAAAGTAAACAATTCTCCTGGCTTCTGTCAAATCACAAGCAATAAAGTACCAATAATTGAATACCAGAGCAAGTCACAACAAACAATAATCTAAAACAGGATTCTCCAAGGTGAAGCAGCTCCAGGCTGGAACCAAACACAACAGATGGCCCGGTGCAATTCAACTGTTTCAGTTCAACTCATAAGCTGTCAGCAAACATCAAAGAAGCATTTGACGTCATGTGAAAAACTGCTTATGTTGATATGTTGTGCACTGTTACATGGCACAAAAATTTGTGAGAAAAATGGCACACGAAATGCATAGTCATCAACAAAAAGAGGTTTCAAATGTGTCCAATGCCGTCTCTGGAAAGGAAACCAAGTCATGATTTGTATTTGAGCATCAATCACTTTAAATGTAGCTATACTGCAACACAAATACAACTTAACTTTTTTTTTTTTTAACCAAATTACAAATGCACATAATTGCGTCTTTGAATGCCAGGAGAAGCACAGCCAGCTGCCAGTATCTGTAAAGAACCAGTCTGCACAGAACAGTCATACCTTTACACTACTTACCCACGCCTCATCACACTCACCCACACTTGTGCAAAAAAAAAACAAAAACATGAGACTAAAAAGGAAGAATTTCCATATTTTCCCTAATCTGTTTGCTCTACTCTTTTTCCCCCATGACGTCTGCTCAAAAACAGACAAAACAATATGTATGGTACAGTTAGAAAGTGACACACACTGTGCTATTTTAGGTGTGATCTAGCTTGTATTCATAAAAACATGTTTGTGTTACTCAATAATAGGTCAATCATCTATTAATCTATTTCTTATGATCATGACATAATTGATCTATGGACTTGTTGTCTTATAACCTTCTAAAATTCACTTCAGGGCTGCATCTTATCAATTTCTTTCCAAGCTGAATGTTTTTTTCCTCCGTGTTTTGATGATTTAACCATTGATAACAGTAACAGCACATAACACAAAACAAACTATTGTCCTCCTTGATCCGAAGTGGAATTATACTACAAACAGTGCATATTTTAGCACATTTGAACCAGAGTGGGACTGGAATCGTGGCACTCCGTCTCTCATCCCACAGAGGAAATCAAGGACATGTTTTTTTTTTCTCCTGGCTTTCCCTGACAATGAAGATGAGCAAAGTTGACACTGTGAGCAGCTATCAGGTGTGTTCGTTCCACACCACAGCACACAGTCTCACACATTTACTATTCAAGTGACCAATCATCATGACAAAGAACCAGAGAACCCAGGAGATGTTTGTCACACGATTGATTTACAAATGTGGCCCATTAGGATAGGGGTTGAGTTGAGGTTATGTACAAATAGCTGACTATTAGTTGAATAGCCAGTAAAATACTTTCATTTATGATATAATTTAATAAACAAATAATATTGAAATGTTGTGCAAACATTTCAACAGGGTATTTAGGAGTTGGACTTACTGATGTAGCAAACCGAGATTTTATAAACTAAACTATCAATACATAATATCATGGATTAATAAATACAAGCTATACACACCTGCAGAGATGTGTGGGTTTTTTTCGTGTATCGGAAAGTGTATGCGTATAAACTGTGAGTAATGGGGGGGGGGGGGGGGGGGGGTAGTGTTGCCTTGGCTACCGTAATGTGAAGGTATGGTGTCCAACAGCAATTCTGGTTATCATGGATGTATCACACACGCACACACATACAGTGCCTCTGCGACAGTAATGCCTGTAACAAAATGAAAACACCTGAGTCGTGACGGGGTTATGAAACAGCCTCAACACCAAAGCGCTGTCGGGGGAAAAAAAAAAACAAACTAATGGCAGAAAAGATTAAACGGTCAGCCGTGGCTAATGCTCATCAAACACGGAAGGACGGACAGTCACGCAGCGGTCGGTTTCAGATACTCACGCTCTTCTTCCGCAGGTGCAGTCCGTGCTTGAGTAGCCCCGGCAGATCCCGGATTTTATGCTTGAGCTGAGCCTGGTCCCGTGCGCTCCTGTTCCACCGCAAGCCCGCGAGCAAGCCGTCCTCTGCGGGCTCCGAGTCCTCCATGGTTGTCGTCTCCTTGCTCCTGCTGTCTGTCCTCAAGTTGCCTACTCCGCCGTCCTCCGAGTCCCTCCGCTCCGGTGTCTACTGTATCCTCACAAGGCGCACCGCCACCCGCCCCCGTTCGCCATTACCCCCCGCCTCGCGCTCACACTCAGCGACCTGCATCTGCAACCAAACCGCGCGCACTGTTAACGACCTACTGAAATGTATTCCGCAGCACGCGACGCTGCTGCTCCACCCAATGGCTCGCGCGTCCCACTCTGTACTATATCAGGTTGATGTGTGGATATGCGTGCGGGTCACAGGTGCATAGAAACGTTGCATCACTTCCACCTCTCGTTCCCCATCCCGTATGACAAAGGAAAACACGCGACGTACATTTAAGAACACTACATTTTTTTTAATCATATGTAACTTTGACACAGTATCATTTCACATAATATTATCAGCAGAATAAAGTAGATGACGGTAGGATACAAAATATATGTCGTGTTCGGAGTGAGGGAGAAAACGAGCAAGAAAAAAGGCTACGTCACCACATTACCTGGCTCAAATTTCCATAGGTAAACAAAGAGCAGTCACAAAGTGGGTGAGTGGGAGTTAGTGGGTGGGTGCCGAGGTCTCCCAGACCTTGAAGTGTAGACTATTATGTCCTGTCTAACCTGAGGCAACAGACAGGTGAGTTGCATAATAAGAAGGTCTTAACCCCCCTTTTGTCCCCATAAAATGCCTCGATGATGATAAGAACTTTTTAAAACCTCTTGCTTTGTAAGACATGTTTGCATAAGCACACTGGTAGGCTACAGTTCTGATGATGATGACAGTGGTGCAACTAGAAAATGTACATGGGGTGAAAAAGAGTGGGCAAGAAGTCTTAACATGGTAGTATGGAACTCCTATATGTTAAAGTATCAGTCAGATGTTTAATAATTCCTTCTCATTCAGTGTTTTTTTTTGTATTATTATTTATGCTCTGCCCACACTAACATGGCTATTTTTGTAAATGCATGTTTACAAAGCATTCATCTTACAAATTATCTGTACACATTACAACACAAAAACAATTACACAATAGTACAACTCAGACAAAGCATTGATCCTGTTCGACTTATTGGATGTGACACAAACACACACATGATTTAATCTGTCATGAAGGTGAACAACGACTATTTCAGTTCTAAACTTAAGTTACCTTAAGTGTTGGTTATTGTTGTGGAAGTGTATTATGTACATCTGTGGTTCTCTTTTTACATTGGAGTACCCACTGAAATATAATTTTTTAGCCAAGTAACCCCAACTTTCGTCAGCATTTTTGATTGAAAAAAAAATTGGGAAAAAATTTTTGGGAAAAAAACCAAAACATATATTTAACTGTATACACATTTTTTTAAAGTAAAATTTGTGTGCAAAATATAAAGTGAAAAGTGCCCTCTTTCATTGATAAGAAAAATAAATAAATTGGTCATTAATTAGTAAATTAACCTTTCATCAACTTTGCCACTCAAATAAACTCATTTTGAATCATATAAAATAGAAATGTTCTTGAAATGTTACCTAATCTTAAACAAGATAAACATGATTGACAATAAAACTATTTAAATTAATGTATTTATTGTGATTTATATTTCAGCATTAACAGTCATTATTTATTTTCTATTTAGTACATGATGACTTGTTTAATGTATTAAAAAAAAATAATTCAAGTACCCCCTGGGCTTTTAACAAGTACCCCTGGGGGTACACATACCCCACTTTGGGAACATGTGCTGTATATGAAGTGGATTTGGTCCATAACACTGCTTTGCTCCGGCCTGAAGGTACCTGTGCTGACCTCAATCTACTGCAGGTCATACACTGATTCATACACCTGGATTTAAATTTTTCAGGTGCTGCTTCACGACACAAAACAACAATAAACATGAACAAAATGGAAATAGATGGCATTGTTTTCTACTGTCTGTTTTACCTCTCCACATGGATACTCAGAGCTTTTTTTTTTTTTTTTTAAATGCAGCTTTTAAAAATCTATGTTTTTGCAACCTTAAATATTATTTATGTGCAAGATGAACACATGTAGAGAAAAATGTGCGGACATGGTGTAAACCTGAAGACATCACAATCATGGTAAAAAATTAGAATTAACACCAAAAAGTTGCAAAATTGCAACAAAGAAAACTGTAAGTGAAAATACAATGCAAAGTTGTCTATTTGAAAAGATTTTTGTGGTAATTAAATCTAATATAGCTGTAGTTTTTACAGGAAGAGCATGTTAACAAAACCAGATTTGTTTGTAGAAATTAAGTATTTCTATCGTTTTAAGAAAATAAAACTAAATAGAAAAACAATGTGGTGCTGTTTAAATTGCAAGAACATACTGTTGAAACAACAGCCTATTATACTTTTTTTTAAAAATGAAAAAGTAATTTTGAAAAAAGTTCATTTAAAATTTTAAACATGTAAATATCATCAAAATCAAATGTTAAACCTATGTGTTTAAAATGTTAAATTACTTGTTACTCTGCAAATATGATTATGGTTTGATGTGGGGTTTTTTACAGTATTGTTCTGGTAACCACAGTTGCCAGGTTTTTTTCTGTAAAAACAACATAATATTTTTTAGTGTATGAAAGGACAGGTTTGATATATGTAGTAAACAAACAAACAAAAAAATTCACTCATTCATTAATTTTATGTATCTGCTGCTCTAAAGGGTCATGACGAAGCTGGAGCCTATCACAGTTTACATCAGATGAAGGTTGGGTACACTCTGTACACGGGCGGACGGTGAGGGGGGGCTGAGAGGGCAATAGCCCCTGGGCCCGGGCCCGTGGGCAGACCCTGGCCCGAAGGCAAATGCGATGGATGAAAGTCAAAGCTCTTATACCCATGCCACGGTGTATACCCGTGCGAAAATCCAGCACGCTGATTTCAGCCATTTGCAAAGATTATGAAGAGTAGTCGCTCAGGTCTTATCTTACGGTTACTTGAGGAGTCCCACCCTGGGTGTGTCA
>JAQQZY010000003.1:8629006-8641091 GCA_030068375.1 Ostorhinchus rueppellii | reverse complement strand
TGGTCAGACGAAGAGGTTGAGCTATTGCTCCAGGTAACTTTGAACTATAAAACATCTAAGGCTCAGCAAGGCGTTGATTGGGAGTCCTGTCAATCAAAATATACCGAATAGATATATAGCCTGTAGGTCTGAGGTGTGGATGTAATCCGACATGTTTGTTTACTGCGTGAGGTAACGCCCACTCGACGTGAGCAGAGCAGCAGATTTGAGCCAGTTTTGCGTCTTGGTCAGTTTAGGCGGAGACGCTATGCCGGAGCGTATTCAAGTTTTCCACTTTCAAGGGTGGTATTAGATTTTTGCGTCTTCAAGCCCCAAAAACGCCGTCACCATATAAACGAAAGGCACTTCCGATAAAATATTTTATCGTCTTTACTCGCAAGCATCTCCGTGTAAACTGGGCCTAATTCAGGATGTGACGAAGTCTTGATGCACCGGCCTGATTCTACATCATCAGTAATCAGAAATTAATGCATCTATGGATGAAAAAATACTATGAACCTTATTGAAACACTACATAAGCATCATGTGGCAAAAAGTTGTGACAGTGAACATCTCCTGGAATCAAAACCAAAGGTGGTGCAGTCAAATATGGCATGTGGACTTTTTTTTTTCAGCCGGACAGTGTATGTAATGAAGGAATCTGAACTATTTGCAGATACAAGTTCAGGTGGGGCCTTTTTTTTTTTTTTTTTTTTACAATAAAATATTTGGGTTCATACAGTACATCTGTGGATCCCTATACTGTATTTTCTCCTTCGGTCTGTCTTACCCTGACAGATGGGGTTCAGGCAGTGGCAGCAGAAGCAGCTGGTTGAGACACAGTGCCGCCCAAAGGCAGGCCTGCCATTGGCTCAAACTATGAGCGTCTCCCACATCCAAGCCCCTTCTCTCTCCCGGCCTCACATGCTGACGATCCATCCCTGCCCACACTTTGCGCTCTGCATCCCAGTGTAGCTGCTGGCCTGGATGGATGTAAAACAGTGGCACATTTTAAACCAGAAGGATTATTATTACTATTGGTTCAGTTCATAACAGTTTGGGTTTATAGATTGATAGTGACCAGAATAGATGTCATTACATTTTGGAAAAGCAAGGTCAAAGTTCAAAGTTTTTTAAAATCTCCCCATTTACTTATATTGGCTGAAATGTGTGCAAGGGGTGGGATTTGTTGTGCTTGGCACCACTTGTTGATCACTGATTGTTTTTCTACTGAGGATACTTTATATTAATAGGAAATGTGCAAACAAAAACCCAAAAATGTTACAGTTTAGAAATTTCAATGTTGTTTTTTTTAATTATTATTTCCATTTAATATTTTTCAAGTTTGGTCATAGTTGCAGTTTTTTTTTTATTGCGAGGAACTGACTAATATTTTAATTTTAGTCTTTCTATAAAGCAGTTTTACTCTACACATTAATCATTAACATTGTTGACCCCACAGCTGCGGAGTTTTATTGTAAAATTTCATTAACTGTAACAAACCTAGATCCCAAATCATATTACTGACCAGAGAGTTGGCGCTGGTGAGTTGGATCTGGCTGGAGATTCCGGGACAGCTCTCCATACACCAAACCCAGCACCAGAGCATGGAGCTGAAGCTGCGAAGGTTTTGGTTGAGCCTCTCGCAGCCAGAAGCCTGTTACTGCCACAGCCAGCCTGAAGTGTAGAGGAACAGGAGCCAGAGCAGACTCAGTCACCCCTACCACTTCTAACAGAGCGGCAAGACGCACCGCTGGAGGAGCCTGAACAGAAGAGATGAAACCGTAATAATAGACTTTTTATAGATAAAAACACTGGGTATGAATAGTAGCAGTGAATAAAAACTAAATAATCAAGTCAAAAATAATATATTAAAATAGAAAGCAAATTACCCGTTATCATTGCGTAAACCAGTGCTTGAAAACCATCGTTACTCTTGTTGTAATTACCTGTCCTATTGCATCCAGATGTAGTGGATTTCTGAGCTGAAGTGCCACCACTTGGTTTTTCTTCAGGTTCAAGTCCAGACGGTCATACTCCTCCACACACATGGGGGTGCTACAGCCCTGAGCCTGCTCTGGCAAAGCTGCTTGTGCAGTGTTATATCCTATGTTTTCCCACTGCTGTGGGGGCAGAATTTGACCCTGACTCCAACCCCCCGCATTTACATTTACACCACCTCTCCCTCCTCTGCCTACTGGACCCCTTCCACCTCTCAGACCCTGTGGTTGGACAGGACCACCTCGCCCCCTTGTTAATGGTCCATCTTCACCCCTCCCTTGAATCAGATGGTCCTGGCCTTGCTGCAGTAATATCCCGTATATAGCCTGGCGTATTGTTCTTGCACAACAGTGGCTACTTGCGAGCCTGCTGTTCTCCACCTGTGGGATAAGCAGGACCCTGTGTATCATCAAAGCATCCACGACCAAAGGAGCCAACATCCCCTGAGAAGCAGCCTGCAGAAGGCACTCTGGTAGTTTAGCAAGTTTCGAGGTCGACCCTCTTAGGCCTACATGTACTTCACCTCCAGAGAACCAGTGAGCTAAAGAGCTCTGAGAGGAAATGTTGTACTCCTGCATACCTGCCCACAGCTGTGAACTAAGCCCACTCTTCTGTCCTCTTTTGTTTCTACCTCGCCCGTGTCTACCTTCATCCTCCCCCATAAACATGCTGACTTCCTTCAGTGCCTCAGCTGGACCTGAGAAAGCGGATAACCAGAGCAGGATCGTCTCGATGCGGGACGGTGCACCACCTCTGGCCCTGCCACCACCTCTCTGTGTCTTCACATCTATCTCAGCAAGGAAGGTTTCAACATCTTTTGGAGGGCTATAATCATTACCATTAAGGACAGCAAACAAGGGCAGTAAGTCCCGGTTCATGCTCCCAAACCACCTGCAGAGTCCACTGATGGTGTAGCATCGAGCTGAGATGTAACGGTGAGACGCTTTACCATTAAGGTTGGTCCAGTGGAAAAAATTGAGTGGCAAGTATCCACCTACGAGAATAGGCAGTAAGAGATATTCAGTACAATGTGCAATGAAACAGCAGCAAAATTAACATGTTTAAGGGTCAGTGTGTGATATTAAGTGGCATCTAGTGGTAAGTGTGTCATAATATTATCCTAATTTTAATTATTTAACATAATCATGAGAGCTGTCTCCAGTCACTTATCTTTACTTTGTCCTTATCACTATTAAAATCATCATCTTGTTGCTGCAATAATGCACTCATGTATTATCTACAATGTTGACCTTTTTTTTTATCATCAAAAGACAAATAAATCTACTTAATTTGGTATATTTGCAAATTCTGTGCCAATAAAGATTTTTTTTCATAATTGGGATGAGTATGATTAATCTATGATTAGAGTTATACTACAGTAGTGGCACAAAGTTAAAAGAACAGAAATGAATACTGTGAATTACAATTATCTGAAGGACAGTTAATCACCAACTCTAATTTAAATATTGTTACAGCCCTGTCTAACAGACTGCAACCAACTGAAGACCCTCCACCTTCCCTCTCTCTCCTCGGCAGATAGTCAGTGTTTGTTTTGTCTGTTAGCTTTATTAAGAGGATATTAACGTTTGTCAAAGAAGGCAGGTGACTATAACATACTTTAAGTCTAGATGTTCCCTCCAAGTGATTCTAAAGTCATGAAAATACAATGATTGTTTATTTTGTGTGATTACACACATAGGAAAATGTAATTGTGAATATTATTTTCCATTTCTGCAAACAAATACTAAATCTGGACTTTTGAATGTTATCAGATAATCCTAACCCTGCCATTACCATCACCTGGCAAGTCAAAGATGTAAAAGTCACTGTCATTGCTCAGAACGGGGCACTTCCACTGACGAGCCAAGCATGCAATCTCCCAGTCTGCTTCAGCTGGGCACTGGACCAGAGGGACTCCTAACTGCTGGAGAACCTGAATGAAAACATCCCTTGTGAGGATTGGGAGAACTGAGCCATGACGACCGTGACAGAGACTATCCGCCTCTTTTATCTTGGACTGCAGACGCTGCCGCACAGTGGCAAACTTCTTGTCACTGGGGTCCAGCCCTAAGAATCACATACAAGAAAAAAAAATGTTTACAATAGAGCTCGACCAGTTGTGGAATTTCAAAGGTGGATATAATGATCACAATTTGGAGCAAGAAAAAACACAACACCTGAGTTTACAGCTTTTAACTTAAGAGTCTGAGATCTTCTTACCTCCATCCAGAACCACATATGGTTGGATGTTACAGGTTGCCAGTGCAGAGAAGAACTGGGTGAGAAGGCCAGCGAAGGCATCATAGTCCCCTCCATGAACTTGGTCCAAACCGTTGTTAAAGTAGAGGCGGAAATACAAACTGCAGCCATCAATTACCAGACGACTGTCCCTGAACTTCACATCTGGGAGGAGGTTTCTGTTCCCCTCAACAAAGGTGGTCAGACCCTGGACACCCATGGGAACATCAGGGCCTTAAAACGTACAGATTGAAAAGAGGAATTGGTCAGTTTTACTCCCAGCTAGTACAGTGTTAACAACTTGATCACCACGCAGACCTGTTTATTGCTGCCCCACTGATCTGACAGTTTATAACGAGACTTCCTTATTTACGATTTTAAAACACGATGCAATTAATATCTCAATATGTCTAAATCGCTACTCTTTGACGGTAGTCAGCTGTCTGGATTAAATATATATGTATACATATATATGTATATTTCCGACACTGCTTGGCTTTTGCGAAACTATGACACAAAACCTTATGATTGAAATCACGTCATGTAATCTTTTACCGAGCAAACATGATCATACATGTACACAGAATAAACGATATTTTAATAACAGTTATACATAGGAGAATTAAAATATGTGTATTTAGCTACTAACCAGTCTCAGTTCACCCCACCTTTGCATACATGACATGCGCTGTTATTTCGTTTAGAGCGAAGTTCTGTTAAACTTCAAAATAAAAGTCCTAGTTTATAACGGTGCTGTTTATTATTCTTATCAAATAACATTTTTTTTACATTTATAAACATATTTTATTAACTGAAACATATAATTATATTTTTTTAAAAACACTGAAATGCATTTGAAGCGAAATGTGATGAAAAACACATCGAAAATAAAGTCAAAACTCTTACGTCCGCCTGCGCTAATCGCGTTCCATCTCGCGAGGAAGCACGGGAACGAGAAGGCTAGCGGGCGCGCTAGCCAGTTTTGTTCTCCCCTTTGAGATTAATCTCATATTTATAATGGCCACAATGTCCGGAGGAACAAACCTTGGAATGCCCGGGGCAAGTCAGGCTAGCTCTGCAACGACCGCACACAGGAAAAAAGATAGCAGTCCATCCGCAAGGTTCTGGGAGAGTCCGGACACTTTAGCTCAGCTGGAGGTGGTGCGACAGTGGATCGGGAAGCACTACAAAAAGGTAGTTGGCTGATTAGGAAGCTAGCCAACAAGCTAGCCGCCCCCTCATAGCTTACTGCATGACACTGTAAACAAAAGTCTCATGCTGAAAATGCTGCCTTCATATTAGGTAGCAAGTCATATGCGTTGAAAATAAAGATTTTTTTCACTTATCAGTGATTAAATGCAAACTCGAGTGCAAATAAGCTAAATCCTAATCTCCAATCGGCTCAAGTACAACAGTTTACTAGAATAACAAAAATATAGCAGCGTAGAGGCTTAAGGCTTATAACCTCAGTATATGCATATGATGAAATATCCCCATTATTCACACTCAAAATATGTGTATTTCTTTTGCCAGTACGTATTGGTGGATGCTCCATCATGCCAGGCTCTTGCTGCAGTGACCCTCCAGCTCTTACAGTTTCAAGAGGATGCTTTTGGTAGACAAGCTACTAATCCTGCTCTCACTAAACTTCCCGTGAGTCCATCTTTCACTGTTTTGTTGTTTAATTGTCACAGTTATTGGGAGTATTCCTAATACGTGGTACCTGTTGCTATAATTGACACCAGTCACCAACTTTTATTCAGTTTTCAACTTTTTATGGTTGTTGATATCATGAGATTGAAGAATAATAAGAGAGTGTTAACACATGCATTACAAAACAGAATAAGAAAAAGCTAGTAATGTAGTAAGTCCATTCCGTGATGTAAATTGCTTATAATACAAGCAATTTTATTGCTAATGATTCACAGAAGAAATAGGAAAAAGTAAGGTTAATCTTATAAGACCCATTAGAAGCATGTAAAAAGGCTACCTCACTTGCATTTCTCTGCAGGCCCAGTGCTTCCTTGACCTGCGGGGAGGGGGGGGACTCTGCCACATCCTCGGTACTGCTTATAAATTCAAGGCTGAGCAAGGCTGGTGAGCTACAGACCTTTGATACCTTAGTGCTTTTCTATGTTACTCTTGAACAAGTCTGTTCATCTCTTTTTGATATGTCCTTAAATAATTCTAATTCTGTTTTTCTTCCCGTCACAGGCGACGTTTTGATTTACAGAATCCATCAAGAACTGAAAGAAATGTGGAAATGTTTAGCACTATAGAAAGAGCACTGATTCAGGTGACCAAGATATCTATCTATCTATCTATCTATCTATCTATCTATCTATCTATGCATCCAACTACAAGAAGAAACAAGCCTTCTAAGAGCACTCATCTGAGGATCTTCAACCTGTGTTTTCTGTGTCCGTAGAACAATTGTATGTCATTGCCTGTTGTATATCTGGACCCTACATTGGATCAGGAGCTGGCTAGCAGACTGAGTGGTATAGTCACGAAACATCAGGTAAAGTGATGAGTGGACAGAAAGATAAACTGACAAAAAGTTGTAAGTATATGAAACTGAGTGTAGTTTACTTATTGCCCTGCTAAGTAACATGATTGTACTTCTACAGGGAACACTCACTGATGACCGAATACTTGCTAGTCATCACATATACCCCTCGCCTACTTCTACCGAAGAAGGTCAGTCAGAGTTTCTGGTTTGGATTATCTTTTGTAAGTGGGTGGTACTTTATTTGTAAATTGCATCTATTTTCAGATGAATGGATGCGGCCTGTGATGCGGAAAGACAAGCATGTCTTGGTACACTGGGGCATGCACCCTGACAGGTGGAGTAGAAGAACATACACATATGCTGAGGTTCACACATTAACAAAATGTTTTAACAATAGTTCTCATGTTGTCCATAGTTATGACAGCTGGTTATCCTCAAGTGACGTTGAAGGAGAAGTTGAAGATCTTCTACATCCAGAGAGACCCTGGAGGGTGAGTACATGTGCTGTACTCACAACTCCTGTGCTGTACATACAACATAAAGCTACTTTAAAAACTCACCAGTAAATGTCTGCCATCAATCACTATCAACTCATAATGATCTTAAAAAGTTGATCCTCTAAACATGCTACAGTTCATTTGTAACTCCATTGATTATTGACTATTTTACATACTAACTAACTAGATAAATAAAATGACTGTTAACACTAGCAGGACACGTGAAGCCTTTTTCCATCAAAGTCAATTGCTAGTCATTTGGTGACATGATGTTGTGTGCATCCATGATGAAACAGTACACAGAGAGAGAGAACATGATATAATGATGTTATGTATCTCATTTTGGTCCAGGTTCATGCTGGTTGGGTTCTGGACACAGACACTTTCAATGAATGGATGAATGAGGAGGATTACTGTGTGGATGAGAGGAATGTTCCTGTCATCCTTCGCCAGCGTATTCATCTCAGAGATGACCAGGTATGTTGGGAGCTGTGCTGCAGGCAGTCCCTTTAATAATACAGTTATATATGTTTTAATTACTTCAACTACATAAAGATATTATTACCAGTGAAGATTCTTTTTAGTTTTTACTGGATTTAGTTTGTTTGTGATTGTATTATTTTGTCCTAAATGGCATGATAATCATAGATGTCTTCTTAATTCAAACTGTACATATTGTTTGCAAAAATTAAAATGTGTCACAGAGCTTAACCCTTGTGTATTCCTTGGGGTCAATTTGACCCCATTCCACTGCTTTTGTCTAGGGGATGTGGAAGGTCGGGGAAGGGTTAAAGGGGTCATATTATGCTTTTTTAAATGGAATTATGAATTTAAAAACATTTTCCAGTGGTCTATATAAACTGTAAATGCTATGCTTGGGCCTGAATTCTTCATTGATTAATCTCCACAGGTCCATCTTCAACCCTATTTCTGAGTAATGACACCAGAAAGGTCGTTTTGAGTGTTTGCTCTTGAAATACAAATGAGCCGCTTCACACCCCACCCTCCCCAGGTTGTTGGCCGTGCTGCTCTGTCCCGTTTCTCCATACTTAGAGAAATGTTTGGTTGGAAGTCTTGACCTTACATGTGGATATATCATGATGTTACTAGTTATAGACGTAACAAATTAAGAAAGAATTTAAACTGGTTGTAGAAATCCACTCAATTTTTGCGAAAATTAGTATAAAGATAGTTTTGCAGCACATTGAGGGTTCAATTTCAAACTTTTTGAACTATTAGGGTGCAAATACACAAATAAATGAACCAAACACTAATAAAAGTGGGTTTAGCAAAATATGACCCATTTAAACTTTTTTACCTGCTCTTTGTTGCAGGACTCAAAATCCACCCCCTCCAAAAAGAGAAGACGTTCCCCCTCTCCTCCCCCATCTGAAGGCAGAAAGAAAGGGAAAAAAGGGTAAAAAATTAACTATCTCATCATCTATCCTTTTGGTTTTTGCATTTCAATGCATGATTTTCCCTTGCATATGTGCACAGACGAAGACGTGGACAGCAAGATGAAGAACCAGAGGAGGATTTGACCAAAGACATGGAGGATCCTACTCCTGTCCCTAACATGGAGGAAGTCATACTACCCAAAAATGGTAAAATGTTTACACAGTAGCCATAAAAATCCTGTCAATACAGGAAATAATAAATTTAAATGATTTTTGATTTCATTATTTCTCTTCATAGTCAACTTAAAGAAGGACAGTGAGAATACTCCTGTCAAAGGAGGGACCATGGCTGACTTGGGTATGTTTGTGTGTATTTGTAATTCCAAATATTTTCTGGAGAAATATATAATCTGTAAATATTTATATTTATAACATTAAAATTCTTATATTCGGTATTTACCTTGAATTTTAAGTATTACTTCACTTATTCACTTACAGATGAACAAGAGGATGATTTCCCTGGAAGGGTAAATATCAATGTTTATTTTTGTCTCTTATCAGTTCTTTGTATTTGCTGTTGTGGGTTGGTTGTATGGTTCACATGATACACTCTGTCGGACTCATCCTCCATTGGACGACTATGTCAGTCACTATTCTCTTCGTATCCACTGTCTGGGTGAAGTCCTCTAAGATCCAATTACACACTGAAACATGTTTGTGACATTGACATGTGTCTTTTGATGTGGTTTTTCTTTTATGTGGATTCATTTCAATACCATGGCTTGTTTTTCCACAGCTGCATACCCCACAAAAGCAACTTCTCCTTTATTAATGTTTTGCAAAGGCACTGCTGTCACTGCAACATTTGCTTTGTGTCACCTGAGACAAATGTGTTTTTTTTTTGTTTGTTTGTTTTTTATGAGAAGGCAACAACCTTGACAGCCTATATTCTACAACAATAGCAGGTGGTTCCAGACCTATGGAGATACTATGATGATATGAGGCTGAAGTGTGCATAGTTAATGGGAGTTGTTGGGTTTCTACAGCAGTGTGAAAATGTCACTTATTTGAGTGTAATTTGTGTTTGTGTAGGAGGATGAAGAAGGCAGAGCAGATGTACCTCGCCTGTCAGAGGGAGAAGACAACATCACAGAGCAAACACATCACATCATAATACCAAGCTACACATCTTGGTTCAATAACAACAGGTAAACATACACACACAGATGCTAACACCTGACTACAGCAGTTACTCAACCGCATATATCTAATGTCCATATCTCTTTTTTTTTTTTTTTCTTTTCTCCAGTATTCACTCGATAGAGAAACGTGCATTGCCAGAATTCTTTAATGGAAAAAACAAGTCCAAGTCTCCAGAAATGTGAGTCCTGCTAACATGTAAACTGAACACATCAAAAGACTGACATTTCTTCAGTGACACAGTACATTTCTTGCTCAATCCAGCTTTCTGGCATACCGGAACTTTATGATTGACACATACCGGCTCAACCCCCAGGAGTACCTCAGCTCAACCTCCTGCAGACGTAACCTCACTGGAGATGTTTGTGCTGTCATGAGGTATAAATTGTCACACAGTTATCAGATTTTCCGTGCATTTACATTTTTCATTTTCTACCTGCAGCATGGCAGATTACATTTAGAGAAGAAACTTTTCCTTGTACCCAGGGTTCATGCATTTTTGGAGCAGTGGGGTTTGATTAACTACCAGGTGGATGCTGAGAGCAGGCCCCTTCCCATGGGTCCTCCACCTACACCTCATTTTAACGTACTGGCTGACACACCGTCTGGGCTGGCCCCACTACAACACAAACCCTTGCAGGTAACACGCATTGAAAGCATATAACAGCTGCTGTATACAGAGAAACACATAGGTTACAAATAACAGGAAAATACTGATGAATCTGACCTCTACTAGGATGACAATTCTGTTTCCAGTTGACATGTCTGTTGTTACTGTCTGTAGTCTATAGTTACTATAAAGCAAATCAGTACTGGTATAACTGAGATACACTACATGTTTAAACAGTCATATCACATCTTGTCGACACATGTATTTTGTTAATACCATTTATGCTCAATCAAGTTTCAAAAATTCTCACGGAACATTTTCAAAAGAAAAAATGTGAGAATGCAAGGCAATCGGATGAATCCGCTGCTTGCTTTCAGCTGCCCTTACATTATTTTGTGTCAGTTTAGTGGCAACTACAAGGTTATATTGTGTATTTATCACAAGCCATATCCTCATCCCTGTCTTGGCCAATTTTTGTTGCGTATGAACTGTTTGCTCATACTGTGCAAATCTCATGTGAATCATATGCTGTGGCCCTCACAGTCACCACACTTCAACTCAAATGAACACCTATTGCAGTTTTTGGACCATGGTATCAGACAGCATCTGCTGTTCCATCCTTCAGTAGATTTGTAGAATCCCTGCCAAGTTACTGAAACTGGGCCAACATCATACCTAATGCCTTTTCCCCTTTAATTCGTCCCCCATCTGTATTTAAAACTGTTTATTTTTTCTGAGACACCTCCTGAGGATGCTCACTGTCTCTGTTGCAGGTGTCAGCCTCGCAGCACATGTTATTTTTCCCTGAAAAGAGCAGAGAGAAGCCTTCAGACTGCCAGAATTTTGGTCTACGCACTGATATCTACGCCAAGAAACACCCAAAGGTCCCACTGAGCAACACACTGCTAACATACAGAAAATGTCAACTTTGTTTCAGACTTTAGCATGTGTTTAATTAATAATGTGATGGTATTTATTTCAGACTAAGGGAGCAAGTGCAGGAAGGGAATGGACAGAGCAAGAGACACTTTTGTTATTAGAGGTAAGATGGTGACTTTGATTTAGTGGGTTTTTTTTAATCATACATGGGTAATAAAAAGGATTTGTTTATTTATATAAACATTTTATTGCTTTATAAAAGGTTAAAAGGTTTATGTTTGTCTCTCTTAGGCATTAGAGGTCTACAGAGATGACTGGAACAAGGTGTCAGAACATGTCGGCTCCAGGACGCAGGATGACTGCATCCTCCACTTCCTTCGTTTGCCTATTGAAGACCCTTACCTGGAAGACTCCTCCGCCTCTCTTGGCCCGCTGGCTTACCAGCCTGTGCCTTTCAGCCAATCCGAAAATCCTGTCATGAGCACTGTGGCCTTTTTGGCATCTGTGGTGGACCCACGGGTGGCTTCAGCAGCAGCTAAAGCCGCACTTGGTGAGTGGACAAGGCAGAAAGAGGGGGTTTTGAGAAACAACCTGCATATACAGGACATGTAACGTAAGAATGTGTGCAATGTTTTTGTTTATCATTATCAATTTAATTTTGTTATTGCTTATTATTATTACTATTTTTGAAAATTATTAGTCCTTCTACTACTTATTACTTATGTCATTGTTACTACTACTATCACTGTTATCACTTAATTATAATTTTTGT